>VZTM01041463.1:24517-50117 GCA_013400555.1 Jacana jacana | reverse complement strand
AAGTGGTGAATTAAATGAGCTCAATCTNTGGTGAATTAAATGAGCTCAATCTCAGTGATGGCCCACAGACTAAGGACATTATATCTGTATGGAGATACATATATGTGTTTATATACATCATGGGAAAGTGATACCTCTTAATGTGGAACTGCAAGATCTGGGCATGTCAAGGTGGTATGGAATAAGGGGTGGATAATGTCCTGGTTCCAGGAGGGGCAGGGTTAATTCTCCCAGCAGGGCACAGGTAGTCTATCCCATGTGAGCCATGCCCAGGGGGTAGTGGGGAGCTGGCCGGGAAGGGGGAGGGGAACAGGAGCTGGCCGGGAAGGGGAGGGGGACAGGAAGTTGCAGGGGAGGTGCGTGTCTCGTGGTCGGAGAGGGTCCTGGGTGCAGTCGGTGAGCGGTCGGCATTGTAATCGTGTTTTCATACTTCTTTACCCGTGTTATTTGATCCGTTTTGTTGTTCTGTTAAACTGCCTTTATCCCAACCCACGAGTTTTGCCTTTTTCTTCTGATTTTGCCCTCCTGACTGTGGACGGGCTTTAGAGCGAGTGGCTGCCATGTGGTTCTTTGTTGCCGTCTAAAGCTAAACCACGACAATGATGTACACAAAAATACAATTTAACCTGTTCTAGTACTTTGATCCTGTAGCTCTTGGTACAGCAATAACTGGTGAGCTGTTCAAATTATTTCTATGCCATGACTCCTAGTTCAGCTGTACTATTGTTGGAGTTGGTGGGTGGTGCGAATCTGAAGTTTGGAGAAAAGGTAAGCCAGCAGAGGCTGCAGAGACCTTTGTTCATGTTGGCATTTGGTTGTTTGCAAATGTTATTCTGCACCAGCGGAGAGTTGTGCTTACCTTTGAGTTGTGGACTATTCCCAGATTTATCCCTGGGATAGATTTGAACTGGTCAGGAGCCCTCTCCCAAACTGGATCCAGTTCTAGCTGGTTACCTTACAGTAAGAGTAAGCATTTGTGGCTGTATTCTATAGCCTGCCCAAGCTATCCTTTGGCTAACTTGCTGTTCTCTACTGCATGCTGCCTGTGCTGTGCCCTGTGGTACAGGGTGGTTTCAGTACTTTCTGCTTAGTTGGACCTCATCAGAACAAGAGGTGGCCACTGCATACCCTATCAACAAGAGCAAACTGTGACAGGGCGGTTATCCTCTGAGTTCTTGTTCCTAGGCATCTTAGTGAAGCTCTGCCTCCAGAGCTGTAACATCAGTGGTCTGAGGCTCCTTGGTGATCCCAGCCTTCTTGAGGCTGTGGTAATTCTGGAAAGGATGTTCTGTATGTATCTCCTTCCCTTTCTATGTGCTGGTGGTACTGATGACCCTTTGGTCCTAATTCACAGTATACTTCTAGAATCAAGGAAGACATTCTCAGTTCTAAAGATTACAAATTAAAATTGGAAGTTATATTGAGTAGTTTAATCCATAATTAAGTTATAGATTGAATTTTATGTATGTTAAACAAAAAGAATTTTCAAGTATTTGAATTTTTTTTAGGAATTATCTATCAGCTTGGTATATATTTTCTTATTCTGAGTGGTACAGGCATAGCACTCTGTCCACCTCACCTATAGACCCCTTTAGCTGCCTTAGTTGGCATTTTATTCTGGTACTTAGTTTCAGGGTTCTGGTTTTGCTACTGCCTCTTTTTCAGGCGTAGGTTAAGCATGTTCTAAATTAAATTTAAAAATTATAAAATCATGGCTTATGACTTCTTTCTGAGTAATAAGAATAATACATTCTAGTACAAATTGTCCATTTGTATCTTTGCTCTTATAATTTTATATTTTCTTAAGTCAGTGGATATTGATTGCCTTGGTCATTCTGGGTAGTCATACCCTTTTGATAACAGGGAGGCAGTTGGTATTTTGGCAGTTGGAAAGACAGTATGATATGTGGCAGTGGTATTGATTTAGAATACTGTTATTGGGAGATAAGTGATGCCGAAGGTGGTTCCCATAGCTGAGATGAAAGGGAAGTCCTGCACTCATGTATAGCTGCTTCAAGACGTTTCTTGTCTTGAAGTATGGGACTGTTGAAAGACCCATCAAATGGGTTTGTATTGGGAAAGCAAATTTCGCTGTATGAAATACTGAAAATTGTATCATTTTTGTATTCTGGCAACATTGCTTGGACAAAGTATGGACTAACATATCCATCTGGCACGTCTCTAGTGCTTCCTGGATTTCAGCTTTTGCACACCAGCTGGATGATGTGTTGGCACTCTCACATAGTGAACTGTGATACCATGGGATTATCATGAACCCAGGTTTGAGAGCTGTCACCACGATATCTTTAGGACTGCTAGATTTCAAATGAGGGAGAGCTTCTCTAGAAAGAAGCCCTGTTTCTCAGGAAAGAGAAATCTGGTTCTTTTTCTGATGGTGTAAAGGTGGCATGGTACATCGTTGGTCTTCAGAAGATCAATGCTGAAGGATTCTTGGGCAGTCAGTCCTCCTGAATCTGTGGCAGAACGCACAAACTCCTGAGGTGAATACTGAAAATCAATATCAAAAGGATAGCCATGCATGGTTTGCTGAGAGGTGTTAAATTGCAGCCAGCTCTCTGATCCCATTGGAGAGCCATCAGCTGGAATGATTTGTAGTTGAGTTGCCATCTTCCTCATCGTAAAATATATTGACAGGTATAGAAAAAAAAAAAAAGGAATCCAATAGTTGCTCTTAGGAATTTAATGGAATGAACAGCCTTTGGTGAAGTGTTTGCTTGCCATTTGGAGAGAAGGGAGAAACCTTCCCACCTCTGCTTCTGTCTTGGGAAAAGCCCACTTGGTGTCTAGGAGATTAAATGTTACATTAAGGCCTCCTCAGGGGGACCTTCAACATATGGCTTTAGAGGAGAGCCAGATAAATAGCAAAGTAACCTGACCTGATGAGCATACAATATGCTTGGTCCGTCCTGCTTACAATAGCGTTTTTTAACAGCACACAAGAATAATTGTAGGCGGCAGCAACAACATTCACTAGGAATGAAGTCTAGCTCTGCTGACTTTTAACAAGTATTTTCTTCCTTCTGCTTGTGGATGTATTTGCAGTGTGCTTTGTAGTAGTTGCCAAACTTTCTATTGTGCTCCATTGCCCGGAGTCCTTCAATTTTAGCCACAAATAGAATATGCTTTGGATAGAGGGAGAAATGATAATGCAAATCAATGCTCCTAAGTATTCACATGTAAAGACAAAAATTGTGTGATGCCTCCTAAAACAATGGTTCACTAGAGCTATGTGACCTACTAGAACAGAAAACCAATTGCCCTACTGATAGGTATGCAGAGCACAGTGCACATGCTTGAGGTTGTTAGCTGCTTTTGGAGAGATAAGAATCCATAGTCACCAAAGTCAACTTCCATTGCAACTGTGATTGGCTCTGAATAAAAAAGTTGTGTTTCTTTCATTATGCTCGATTAAGTTGCTACACTCAAATTTCCACTTATCATTGTCAGCGTCTCCCATGCCTCTCCCATGTCTCTTTTATTTATTCTGTGAGTTCTAAAAACTTAGTGGCAGGTCCAAATCCACTGATTATGAAACTATGAAAACAGAGAGTGGGGTGGAAGGTCAAGTTGGAGATGAGAAGTTAGACATTTAGAGAATATCATTCTTATGTAAGGGAATGGGGGCTTGATAGCTGACTAACGTCCTAATAAATTTGCCTCCTGAGCTCTTAATAGATATTGTAAATATTGCCATGTAACCATGTATGAATTTTCAGTGTGCTCTAAAATTATGGGAATACTCTGAGATCCCTTCGTTGCTGTGAGATAAAAGTAGTCAAAACCCCCTCTAGAAATGCAACAGCTGCTTCGGTCCAGGGTTCCAAAGCCTATAGACCCACCTGCATTTTCAGGGCTGAAATGCAAGTGAGCGTTTCATTTATTTGTGTCCCTCCTTATTAACCTTTGGCCTATGGAGTATCAGGTGAGGCAGAATATTTTCACATTGCATGCTATCTTTCTACTCTGGATATAAACTTAATAAAACTTTGCCTGAATGTGCTAGGGAAGCGTAAAATAATTAGAATTTTAAGACTTCTCTGGAGCTTTCCTGTAATTCTCACTGTAGTACAATTACTGAGCACATAATTATTTCTTCTAGCTAAACTGCAACAGAGGCATGAGGCAGTCTATTGGGTAAACGCCTTTTGATAAAACCAGAACACATCTTAAATATCACTCTGACTAAATGCAGGAAAACTTGTGAACAAATAAATGTAGCTCATCCAGAAACAAGGACCCCGGCTTAAAGTATTTCTTTCCTAACCAGAACCAAAAGTTTTATGGAAAAACTGCATTCTCATGTGATTTCATGACTTGGTGCATTTCAACCAAATACACAGAAGAAGGTGGGTAAAGCTCACCTGAGTCAAAGAAGCTTCGGGGAATGGGACCTGGGGGTCCTGGTGGCCAGCAGGACGACCATGAAGACCAATGCCATCCTGGGGTGTATTAGAAAGGGTGTGGTTAGTAGGTCGAGAGAGGTTCTCCTACCCCTCTACTCTGCCCTGGTAAGACCCCATCTGGAATATTGTGTCCAGTTCTGGGCTCCTCAGTTCAAGACGGACAGGGAACTGCTGAGAGAGTCCAGGGCAGGGCTACCAAGATGATGAAGGGAGAGGAGCATCTCCCATAGGAGGAAAGGCTGAGGGAGCTGGGTCTCTTTAGCTTGGAGAAGAGGAGACTGAGGGGCGACCTTATTAACGTTTATAAATCTGTAAAGGGTGAGTGTCAGGAGGATGGAGCTAGGCTCTTCTCAGTGACATCCAGTGATAGGACAAGGGGCAATGGGTGCAAGCTGGAACATAGGAGGTTCCACTTAAATACGAGGAAAAACTTCTTCACAGTGAGGGTGACTGAACACGGGAGTAGGCTGCCTCGGGAGGTTGTGGAGTCTCCTTCTCTGGAGATATTCAAAACTTGCCTGGAGGCGTTCCTGTGTGACCAGATCTAGGTGTTCCTGCTCCGTCAGGGGGATTGGACTAGATGATCTTTAAAGGTCCATTCCAATCCCTGAGATTCTGTGATTCTGTGATATTCCAGCTGCCTTCTCTGTTGCAAAGGAAATCTAGATATTTTCTTAGTATCCCCAGAAAATTCAGGAATGTGACTTTAAAATAATATCTTGGTTTCTCTTAGGAGGCTTGATTCATTCTTTTTTTCCATGGCATTGCTGACAGCCCTGGAGTCCACACCTTGATAACGGCCCGATAATTTCAGAATGGGTTGTATTTATATAACAGGAAGTCTGATGGTAGCACATTTTCTGCTGAATTATTTGGTCTAGGAGTTATTCACCTATTTCCTTTGATTTCCATTATATTCCAGGGAAAGGCTTTCTTGTGTTGGAGTTGCCTAGTAACATATGGAGATACACCTGCAAAGTGTGGTTGAGTGCGCTGTGTCTTATGCAAAATAAGGGATATGTTATTGTTGCAATAATCATATGGTCTGTTTCTGGAAGACAGAAACCTGGTAAATGGGTGTTGGGAAAGACAAAAATGGAAGAAAGAAGCCTCTATATTCCTGTGAGTAAAAACCAATGTCACTCCTGTGTGACAGGCCAGCCACAACTAGCGTGATCATGGTAGTGGCATCCTTTCTACAAGAGTTAGTCTCAGGACACAAGACACTGATTTCCAAGTTCATTTTACCTCACTTATTAAATAGGGTTGTTTTTAACAGGTCACTCCTCTGAGCAGAGGTAAAGCTGTTTGAGGGGGGATGAATGCTTTATTTTTAATATGCAGGAAGTCTGGCATCTTCATGGAGGTGGTGTTTTCCTTCTTGCCCATTCAGTGGGGTGAAGTGCCAGATGCCTAGTGTGGCTTAATGCAAATAATGGAGAAGGTGAAGGTTTTGATGTCTGTGATAAATGTCAGAAAGAGTTTGGTTTAAGTTCTTATGAATTTTAAACATACCACTGGCTGTCTTTGAGTTGCTGCCTCTGGTTTTCTTTCTTTTTCTCTTATTTTAAAATTTTTAAATGAACAAAAGAAAGAGTAGAAAGTACCAAGGAAATCTTCTGCTACTTCTCATTCTGCTTTGCACGTGGAAAGTATTTTCAGTTCCCATCTCACTTCCCTTCCAAACCCTCACGTTTCCTCTGCAAAATAATCTGCATGGGAAAATTTAAACAAACACCAATGTACAAATATACCAGGGTTAAATTTGGTTTTAACTTCCCATGTGAACACTCGTCTTGCTACTAGCATATTTTTTCCCAATTATGGTTTTCTTTTCCTCTTTAAAACTTAGCTTATAACATTGCAAACTGTTTAAATAAAGGTGAAAGATGTTGTAGTAAAAGGACTCAGGCACTTAAATAGTTACAGCTATATATCTAGCAGATGAAATATTCCTGCTGACACAAGCCCTCACTATATCATCTTAGATTATTTTTTTTTTTCCTAAGGAGAGTTAAAGACCGAGAAGAAAGAATTTACTTCAATGACTTCATGTTCTAAAGTTTAATAAGGGAATGGTCAATATATTGGCATGAGTAATAGCTTCTTTATTCATGCCAATATATTTTTATTTTTCATGCTGTACTCTGTGGGAAAGGAGACAGGAAACAGAGGTGACCATAAACCAGGGGTTTTGGCTTTACACCTTTTGTTAAATTCATTGTGAGACCTGCAGACCTTTAAAACTGCCTGTATCTTGCTCTAGCCTTTAATAAAGATGCCGGGCATTACTTCAAAAGGAATTTTAGAAATCCAATCAAATGGTATTACTTTAAGCTGTCCTTTATGGCAAAAGAGATCCTGACTGAAATCTTTTGCAATGCACTTTTTTTTTTTTTCTCTGTCTTTTTTTTTTTCTATTGGTCAAATGGGAGAGCATAAGCAGAGCTGTTTGTACAAACAACAGGGCAGGATGGAAGCCAGCATGCCAAGTTCCAGCTGCATGTGATTATTATTATTTGCTTTAAAAGGAGGTGGGTTTATGTACTGAACACAACAAAAAGGCCACGCTGACAGAACCTTACAGTGCCTGCTGCTGCTCTCAATCTCAGCTTTTGCATTCAGCCAGCAATATTGTCTTCCCACAGCAGATTTCCAAACAAGTTGCTGTAATAACCTCATAGTGGTTTTTTTGTGTCGCTCAATGGGCTCGACTTAGCCGATGTGACAGTCTGGGACAGTGCTCCCTTACCCTGGCCACCAGGCCTGAGTTTGTCTGAAAGCACTCTGCTAAATCCAGTGCTGTCCCTACAGCTGTTGCTATTGTTCTGTCTGTATATTTGATAGTTCCTATCTGCTTTGCTGGAAAGAAAGGAAAATCACATTTCCTCATGATCTTTCTCATAGTTTCAAAAGTGTTGAAAAGTGTGTAACTTGTTTCTTTCCCTCCTTCACCACTGTTTGTTTTTTAAAGTGAGTCCTAAAGCTCTCTCTTTAAAAAGCAAACAAGTAACAGCTGAAACTCCCCTGCCCTTTTGTGTTGCAGAAACTAAGAGGCCGGTAGACAGAAAGCCAATTTATAGCTAGACTCCTTGTGCCACTTTTTCCTCCCAGATGTTTTTCTTTCTATGTTTCTTTTACTTTGGCAAATAACTAAAGAAATTGCGGTCTTGAGCAGTGGGGCTAATGGAGTCTGGTTTCCTTCAGGTTTTTCTGCAGTCCCCCCTCTTAATGACCTCAGCTTTGTCCTCTGCCACATATGTAGGGAAGGGCAGTGAGAAAATGAGCAGGGCTGGCTTTGGCTTTCCTTTCCCTTAGTGGGGACACACATTTGGATTCCTGTCCTTTACCCAACTCCTAATTTGAAGTAACATAATTCTCAAGATGTCCTTAAGATCCCCCCCCTTTTCAAAGGCTTTTGGCTGAGAAGAGGATGAGGTTCTCAGTAGGGACAGGCAGGCTGGAATTGCACAAACTTCATTTTCTTATGATGCCAAGGTGGAAGGTAAGTTTCTGGAAGCTTTGCTTTCAGAAAGGGCAATCTGTTTTCTATGTCCTCAGGGCTATCTGGGCAAGCTGTTCATGCTATTTCTAAGAATACTTGAGCAGAATAAAAATCTGTATCCTCAACAAAATACTTTAGGCTGCCTCTGTTGTAAAGAAGTAACAAGGGGAGGGGGGGAAGCACAAAATCATCTAATAAATATTTGTCTCTTTAAAATAAAGGGGATAGTTAACAGTAGAAGTACAAGTATGTTAATTCTTGATTTGACAACAAGGTTGACCACTTCCTTTTAATTGGGTTGGCCAATAGTTACCTGTAAGGTATAGTTTCTGCCTTGCTTTTTTCCCCAGTTTCTGCCAATCTTCTCCCTGTTGCAGGTAAAATCAAGTGTTGTGTATGAAACTAATGATTGCAGAGTTATTGAGGCGTCTACAGACAGCCAGGAACCTGCTTTCGTGTCTTTGAGGAATCATATGATTTATCAGTGATGACACCAAGAGTTTTGATAGAGGATTGAATATAATCCCTAAACAATTAATACATCAGAAATTAAAAACAATTTGTCAGATTTTAGAATGTGTTGAGAGAATCCTGGCAATTTGCTCATGTTGAGGTGTTAAGGGTCTTTCTTGAGGGTTATAAGTGCAATAAGAAAAAATGGGAGGATTTGAGTGAATTTAATATGTAGGAAAATGAAAGAGCTGGAGTATACCTGGGGAAAGGGCTGTACCTGCCCCTTCCCTAGAGGTCTATGAATGCACCACAGTCTTGCACAGCTCCTCTGACACATCCATAGCTCTCTGATTAGAGATCTCTTCTGAACAGAAGCACAAATTTGTGCCCATTAGTTGGTGGAGTTTTTGAAATATCCTTTGAATGTAAGATGAGGCCAAGATACTTACTGTCACCCAGCCTAGACTATGCTCTTGTGTATAGAATAAACTGTAACACAATAAGAATCGTCCCAAGAGTACAAATTGTGCTGAACTTGGGAAAATGGGAGAAAATGAAACAATGCAGTTTGTATGAATATCCCTTGCCTGAATGAAATTAGGCATGGAATACAAAAAGACTTCATCTGGGCTCTTATAAAAAGACAGCAATCATCTTTGTGGGGACAGCACAGCTGACTTTCTCAACTGTAGGCTTTACTCTGATGAAGCACCAGGTAAATTAACTAAGCTAAGAAGTTTGAGTTCTTTTCTTGCAGTCCTTCAGAGCTCCTGAAAACAAAACTTTTTTAAAGAACCAATTATGCATCTAGAAACCCTACTCCAGACTTTTTCTTCCAAAAAGAAAAAAAAATTAGTCTGGCTATTTGCTTAAACATTTTTTATTTTTTTTTTTAAGGCTGTTTTGCCTGGATGCTTTTATTTGCATACATAATGTTTGTTCCTGCAACAGTCACCATGGTAATAGATTTCACTATTGTTTCCTTTTCACTATTGTTTGCCTGTTTTACCCCTGGCAGGAACAAACAAAGCATTTTAGTGATTATTTTTTTTGGGTGCCCGTTGCTGGGCAGCCACCCAGACCCTGCCTAGCAACCTCTGTCATCCAAAATTGAGGGCATCCAAAAGAGGCCTTAAGGCCTCTTTCCACACCCATGGGCTTTCTTCACACCTTGCTGTTCAGCCCTGGCGCAGACTCCTCCTTGCCCATATAAAAGATAGCCTCCAGACCTCCCTGCTTCCCTAAAGTCCTTTGTAGCTCCTGCCATTTACCTCTTGGTGGCTCTGTTTCCCTTCGGACCCCTGGTTTGCTCTGTGGCCTTCACCATGCTGTTTGACTTTGTGGCTATCTATAACCGAGAACCAGGACACTGGCCAAGTGTTGTCGTTTTGGGGGACCAGCTGTAACAGAGAAAGAAGTCTGGGTATGGTTCTTCTGTTAGAGAAATTAATGGAGGTTTCTTTGTTTATTTTGTTTCTACCTACTTTTCTGTTTCTCAAATGTACCCAGACACAGCAAAACAATAATGATCAACTGGCGTTAAATGAATTAACTTAACTTCATACTTCTTGATACTATTAATCAAGTCACACAGCTATTAATCTCACACAGCTAACTCACTGAGAGCACCTTAAAAGAAGAGTAGTACTACTGCCCTGTTGCTTTGTTTGGGAGTAGTGGTGGTGAGGTTTTTGTTTTGGTGGGTTTTTTTGTTTTGGTTTGGTTTGGTTTTTTTTTGTTTTTATTTTTTAAAGGAGAAATATTTTTATGCAGGTCAGTGGCAGAGCAGGAGTACAAGCAGATCTCCTAAGCCTCCCTCTGATCCTCCCTGGATGGATCAGCTTCTTTCACTGCTCTGACATTGGGTCTGTGAGAAGTTGAATTTATGGTACTGGATCAACAAAAAAAAAATTCTACGATACAAATGGTTATTTCCAAACTGTGCTCCTGTGTGTCTGCCAAATGATAACTGGGAGGAAGAAAAACCTAACCCTCTTGATACCCATTTGGTACATGAGTGACAGATTTATGATAGCTCACAATTTCCTCTATTTGTCTGGAAGTGAGTGATTGGGGCCATGCAACTGCGTGGATTCCTTCCAGCTGGATTCAGAGGACAGGAAATGATTTAGCGAAAGGTTTTTGGTGACAATTAAAAGAATTCCTGCCGATAATTTTTTTTTTTTTTGGTCCTCTCCCTCAGAATGTTTTTACAGCACACACTGAGTCATAGCGAGGGATATTGGAGGTGGGTATGTAATGGAGTGGCTTTTATTTATATTGAAAGTATGATTCTTTTTTTAAATCTCCATCTCTTTAGTATTCAACTCAATGATCAGAGCATCATAAAATTTTACTTTTTTTATCAGATAGTCCTACCCTAAAAAACATCCCAATTTGGCCTCAAGTAAAGGAGAGCTATTATCAAAGTAATCTATGGAAAGAGTTAAATTGTCCAAAAGTCTCCCAGCAGGGAGGATCAGATATGCTTATGTCAGGACTGCTCCAACTGCATTGTAAGCTGCTCACTTAGCTAGAAGCAAGGGAGTCAAGTCCTGGAATCACAAGGTAGGGTCAACTTTGCAGTGTATATATATATTTTTTTATTTTTTTTTAATTCACAATTTCTGTAATGTATTCTTGTTTAAGACATCTTTCTTGCAATAAGGAAAAAAGTTACTTGTTTCACACAAAGGAAAATACCAGTGTTGAATGTGTTTCCTCAAAAAACTTTTAAGAGTTTTCTTAAATGGAATCTATCTTTTCTTAGAGCTTGGTGGTCTTGGTTTTGTCTCTCACTGTGGGTGAAAGAACAGAACCTGAACCCTTTGGTATTGGATGGCCTCTTAGAAAGTGAGAAGGTAAACAATTTTTTTTTTTTTACTTCTGATGCATACGAATTAATCAGCTCTGCTTTCAGTATAAATTGCAGTTCAGGCAATTAAATTATAAGGGGGATAAGGGTGATTTTTCCTTGGAAATTGACAGCTGCAAACAAAACACTTTGAGGAGCTACTCTAGGATTTGTGCTGGTTTTATGCTTGAAGACTACTTTTCTCCAGCAATGTTTATTACACTGTAATCCCCAGATTGGGATTTACTAGGAAAGGGCAAAAAAATAGCAAAGTTAACACTGTAAGATGGATCAGGTTTTGCTGCTGCTTGTTCGTGTTGTCTGTGACTCCTGTAATCAAGTGCTATGTGGAGAAACGGCCTTTCATTTTCTGTGCAGGCAAACCGCTTTTATCTATTTTGGAGACAGTTTGAATACTGACAGTTTGGATCCTTTGATCCACTGTAGCCTGGCTAGTGGTTTTGCCTGTGCATGGGCAAGCCCAGAGGCAGAGAATTGAGGGGGAAAACTCCAGTGGTCACATAAGATATAAAACAGGCAAGTTATGAGACCATGGAAACTAAGAAAGTGTAAGAAAAATGGAAGAACTAAATGTTGCCTCTGTTAAAGCAGAAGCTATGGTCATGTTCTGTACTGTACATACTTCTGTAACTTTTATCCTGATCTGAGACAACTTGAGCTTCAGCTAGAAAAAAATTGTTTTCTAAGTATACAACAATTTAAATAATAGCACCTACTTGTACTTGGATAACAAAATGCCTTGTAAAATTAAACAAGTTTTTGAACCTCAGAAATTATCTTGTTAAAAAACCCTTTCTGCTTTTATAGAAGTTCCTGATCTCCCCTTCCTTTCTCCCACCTGACTATAGACATATAAAGAAGTATTTGAAGCTACATTCAGAGGTGGGTGACCAGCAGGCTAGAGTGGGTCGGACATGTGCTGAGAAAGAAGTAAGCCCTGTTTCCCCTTTCTCCTCACCCTTCATCACCGTAGGAGATTTCCCAGAGATCTCACAAAAAGTCTTTATATGATTATTAAAACAAATGAAGGATCTGCTTCTCAGACTATTGGGATGTAGCACTTCACTAGGCCGAACTGCTGCTGGGCCCCTATCAGGGAATGTAAATATATGCTTCTACACCCCAAAATAAGGGGTTCTGTTACCTGAGGGTAACTGGAGATAGAATGGGTCTGCAAATGATTGTATGCAGCATGGCTAATGCAGGCACTGCTCATCATACAAAATAACTCTGAAAGCATTGCAGCAGCTCGCAGTTTTGGAGCTGCTGGTGGGTGAGGGAAGGACCCCTCCTAAAACAGAAACCTCAACCCCAGCTCTCAGTCCCCCATTTGCAGCACTGGCTTTCAAGAGCTGTGCTTGTTGAGGAGCTGCTCTGTGGTAACTAAACTGTTTCATTCTGTTGCCCCTATTTTTTAAAGAAGGCTGACGATGTCACATCTTTCCTCTTGGCTCAGTGCAGCTAGGAGATGAGCTGGCAAAGCCAGCAGCTGCTTGAAGTGCTTGAGACCTGTCTATGCATATCTTTGCCCCCAAATTCCTTGAGTTTCCAGAGCAGCTCAGCCAGAGTGCTGAAAAAGCTTTCTTTTAATCTCTCAATCTTCACTCTGTGTATTTTTGCCAGTGCAGGTAAAACAGATGTGCACACTCCATGCTCTACATGCACTGGTGTTTCCACAGAAGTAAACAAGAGATAGTCTAGGTAATTACACAGAACGATCTAAGTGAAACATTTTGTCTCTACTGCTGGTTCCTGTGACACAGGAGCAGGCAGGGCAGGTAAACTTGCCCTGCCAAGATATCAGCAGAGTTTCACCTTATTCAAACAACAAGACTCATCTGTCTTTGCTCCAACTAAATTCCTGCTTGACTGTGAAGGAAAATTTTGCCTGACTGAGGTTTGCTGGGAGTGGTGGTGGGGATTGCTGTGATTTCAGAGATTCATTTTGTACACACATGCTGAATTCATAATGCAGTTCTTCCTATAGTTACATTGGCAGCTTCAGGTATGGTTTGGGAGCTGGCAGGCCATAGCCCTTGGTATTACTTTATTTCTCACCTTTGGTGTTACAGGCAATGATGAGATACTCCACTGTTAACTCAGCTCCAACCATTGCAATAGGATACCATGTTCAATACACCCCAAAGAAGTCTTTTCTGTGGGGAGCCTTTTTTATGCACTTGGAAATCAGTGGTGGTTGGTTGGTTGTTTTTTTTTTTTTAAATAAAGAGACAGCCCAGCATGATATTGAGAGTAGAATTTGGCATGCAGGTTACAAAGCAGTCTGAATCCTACTGCGTGAAAATGTTCAACAGTACTGCAGAGTCCAGGGTCTTCCTCTCAGGTTTCAGCTGGGGCTGAGGACAAATCTCAAGGAGAATTCTGTCTACTATTAATAATGAGACTAACTCTCCATATATATTTGTGTGTGTGTCTTTATATACATATGAACATAGGGTGTTCGTTTTAATTTGGTTGGATTTATAATGATAGTTGGCTAAGCTTACAAGCTGCATGCCAAACTTTTTGTAGCTTTGTTTATAAACTTAGTATTTCTAAGCAAGTTAAATTGATTTAAGGCCAGAATTAAAGTTAAGCTGTTTTCTTCAGTAGCAACAGCAATCAAAGATTAGACTCCAAGTCATACTTGTTTCACTTTTTTCTTTTCTGTAATCCAAGCCACAATTAGTAATGCCAAATGTCACATAAACCCTAACCCTAACCGTTGAAGATCAGTCACAGCTTCTCTATCCTGCCTGCCATCACCTTCATGCAAGTTTGGAGTTGTTGCCTTACCCCTGGTACTCTAAGGAGCAAGTGCAGAGGCGAGTTCCTTGTGCACATAAGAATGGTGTCTCTCTGCGGGTCTAGTAGCAGGGACCTGTGCTGTAGAGCTGGGCTGGGATGCAAACACTGGTGCCAGGGGTAATATTGTCAGCACTGGGCTTGTTGCATCTCACTGCTAAGACCAAGCAATGAGGACTTAGGGGATGTCACTCTGGTCCTGGCCCTTGGTTTCCATAGCTATGGAGTAGAAATGGTCTCATACACACAGATTTAAGATGGAAAAAAACCTCCACAAAACAGCTCAGTACCAGTAAACACAAAATAATGTTTTGGAGACTGGGGACCTTCAGGCATCACAACATCTCTTGGGAGGTGATCCTAAAAAGTAAGTTAGCAACCTCATTTTGCAGCAATTACTAGCTTTGTCTTTAGGGATTTTTAGTTCAAGCCCTTTGCAGTGGTGTTACAATGCATAATTATACGACTTGACGTGCAGCAAATCATCTTGGTATGCTATCTCTCTGTTTAATCACTGATTTGTATGCCATTTCGGTCCATAAAATACTTGCTTAAAAATTAGTAGAATATACTTTCAATAAGAACAGCAGTGGGAAATAATTAAATGTAGCTGATTTGCTACTCGAGAACATCCAAAAACTCCCTGGTGTACTTCACTGAGTTTTATGCAATACCCACTCAGCTAATTCCACACACAATGAGATTCTTCATAATCTCTGTTTATGGACTTTCCCATTAATCTTTCCCTTCACTAGAAATGAAGGCTCCTTTATTTGCTGGGTGTTCCCGTTAACTTGAATCCTAGTTTTCATTTTTGGGGATTTGCCATTAACATTGCTGTACGTTACTGAAAGATTGGTATTTTGCTGAAAAAAAAAAAACAACTGTGTAAAAATTTTGGAGCAAGTTCACATATTTTGTTCAGGGAACACAAGTTAGCCCCTTTGCAACCAGTAAACCGATGTCTGATGATGTAAAGAAATTTGTCAGCAGATGATGCTGTGCGTGCATGTACATGGGTGTCTGGCATACATTAGTAGACACTACAATCAGATGAGCAACCAAAACAAAAGCCCATTGAAAAATTATAAAAATTCTTCTGTATTTCAGGGATTAAACAGTATGTGTATTTGACCACCAATTTTTCTTTCCTATCCCTTACCTGAGGTTTTATATAAAATGCTCTCTAGTCTGTTTGCATGTTCAGGACACTGGGGTCCTAATGACTAACAAGGGCTCCAAAGTGCTAGCGCACTATGAAGAATAAATACCATTTATTAGTTTGGCAGCTGAAGAAAAGCAAGAAGTTTTCTTGCTCTGCACAGTAATCTATGTTTTCTCCTAACTGGAGTGGGGGGAGTGGGCAGTTGGGAGGGGGGGGTTGTGTGCATCTCCCAGTCCACTACAACACTACAAAGACCACAGTTCTCAAAGTCCCAGCCGAGCCAACGCTGCACCTCCCTAGAAGGAGGTCATTCCTGGCCATGTATATGACAGCCTTTTGGTAGGGTTTGCCACCTTTTAATATAAACTCTCTGAACTTAAACATTAAAAAAAAAAGTATCATACTTCCATTGCTAGCTGTAAAAATCAAAATGAAAACACAAAATAAGCCACAGTGATCCTTGTGATGTTCTACACCACATATGTAAACTGTTGGGAGAATATTTACTGTGGAGTAACATCCCATTCCCATCGTAGCCTGCTCCCTCTGGGCTGTCTGCCTCATTCTGCAGGGTTTCTGAACGTTTGTTTTAATGAACAGGTACTGCAACTGGATGTGGATGACCTGTGGTAAGAACACCATTAATCTGAATTTGTAGAAGAGTACACCAATCAGTCAGGTCTGCATTGTCTCTATTTATGGGAT
This sequence comes from Jacana jacana, assembly GCA_013400555.1. Lineage (NCBI taxonomy): Eukaryota > Metazoa > Chordata > Aves > Charadriiformes > Jacanidae > Jacana > Jacana jacana. The sequence continues at coordinate 34,185 of VZTM01041463.1, read as the reverse complement.
GAGTTTAAAGCAAAACACCTTCTCCTCCTACACCCTATTGTATTCCTGTGATTCAAAGTATGAGACCCAGTTCGTTTTCTATTGCCAGGAATTCCTGGTGGTTCAAGGACTGACTTGAAGACACTACCACTCTGCCTTGTCACTGTTTTTGGAAATACCATGTGAAGCTCTTTTGAATAGCATTTGAGATTCAGATAGGAACCTCTCAGACTTTCCAAAGGTAGCTAGGCAGGTTAAGCACTGTTCCTTGCAAGTGGTTCAACAGCCCGATTCACAAAATTACATCTTCAAAAAAAGCTTCTTAGTGGCTAAATTCATAAATCTCCTCTCAGATATCTCAGTTCTTCCATTCCTTATCTCTGCTATACCCTATTCAGGTAATACTTTCTCACATGGAGGCTTGTCAAAAATCTGTTCATTAGTGTGGTGTTTATATACTGTGGGAATGGGGGATACACCAGTTTTTCACATGAGCCAAGATGAAACTTTTGTCTATCAAAATACACTGAAAGATTCTTGCTGCTGTGGGAGAGCTTCTTCCTTCCGCTGCTTCCAAAATCCTCTATGTTCCTGGGTGTCTGTCAGTGGTGTGCATGGGCCAGGGGCTGAAAAGAAGAAACAGAGGACATCAGGAAGCAGCAGCATCAGACAGGCAAGGATTACTGTCCTTGCCATGGAAGGATGTAGTGGCCTTGAAGCTGTTGAAGAGATTGAAACCAGGAGGTTACAAGGGTGATGGATAGGAAGAAATAAGCCCGGAAGACAGTTATGCTGCAGATCAGTAGCAGCTTGGCTGAAAGTACTGCAAGGAGGGGTGAGTTCATCAAAGCATCGACATGCTGCAGAAACAGTTTGGTTTTGGGAGTCTGTGTGTATCATATTACTTTAGCAGAAATGACAGCAAGTTTGAACAGCATAACCTGCCACCTTCTCAGCCTGGGAGATGTCCAACAGCTGCCATATGGATCCAGCCAGCAGAGTTGCAGTTCAGGGGATTTCTAGATACTCTGTTTGCCACAGGAAATATGTTTTTCTCCTATATGTCAGATAGCAAATTGTACTGTGATGGGAAAATTGATAAAAATCAACATTTTCTTCCTTTGGGGACTTATTTTTGCCTTTAAGTATCATTTTCTCATTAAGAAGTTATAGTTCTAATAAATTTGTGGGTGAATCTCCATCCAGCCTGTGCCCTGATATGATCTGGTTGCACCCTACATGTATTTTGTGAGCACATCTTTAGTGTTTGCAGCTATTGAATAACAAATATGAACAAGCATGTCACGCTCTGTCGCCGAAAAGACCAGTTCCCACAAGTGGAGTCACAGTTGTGAAACAAAGGTGCTAATTGTGCTGAGCTCAGGTAGCAGGTTTGCCTTTTATGTTTCCCATCTGTTTTCAACCAGCAATTTAATGTTACTGCAGTGCACTGAGGAAATAATGCCAAGTGTGGTGCTAAACATATCCATATCCATTGCAAAATTTTCTTCTTATTAGCTAATTCCAATCGATTTTTTCCTTATGATGTTAACTATGTGCGTTTCTTCTGTGCCTTTTAATGCTTAAAAAAACCCACCCTATTCCAGTAGTAGAATAATTTATCTGCTGCTAACTTTTCCTTTTTCAGGTTTACAAAATGGAAATGATTGGTAACAGATCTGATTTTCTTAATACACTGCTTTGTGGTTACCTACAGATTAGATAAAATCTAATTGCCTAAGTATGTCCATATTTCTAAGTTCTACTTCTACTAAGATGCAAATCATCTTGCAAGAGCTACTGGAAGTAGGTTATTACACCATTTTCATTTTTGTATAGCATTGAAACAGGAATTTCTTTAGGTATGCACATCACGTATCTATGTAAAAATTGTGACGCTAGAGGATATGAAATGACATGTCTCAGCCTTCAAGGAGTCAGTTGTGTTATTCTAACCTTAAAGTATTTAAGACCTCTGAATAAGGAACATATTTAAGAACAAACAAATTTTACTTTTGGATTTACTTTTTGTTTCAATCAATCAACTGCATTCTGAACTGGTAGGAGGAGAGGAACACCAATATGGCAATCCAAATGTGCAGTAGTGTTTTGATGGTATCCATAATTCCATATTAATGTTTTGGTTTTTTTTTTAAAAAAAAAGTTTCTATTTAATCCATTCTTATTCAAGCTCTTATTTCCTGGGCACAAGTGGGTTGAGATGACAGAAATTAATTGAGAACATCTCTTATTAGCAGCACTTCCTTCATCTAGGCATGAAATCAGTTTGAAATACTGGTGGTGTGAACCTCAAATCTTGGTCCATGTTTAGCCTTTTCTGTCCATGTTTAGCCTTTAGACATTTTTTGCCTACTTGGAATCCCAGCCCCATTATTTGGTTGTGGAAAGTAATACACATTTGGGACAGGAAAAGGCAGAAAAGACTTTGGAAGGATCCAACCCAGATGCAGCGACGCTGATCAGATATGAGAGGCTGAGAAGCTGATTTCTTGTATTTCCCTATCAAATAATCCTCTAGATACAATAATTAATAGAAAATAGAAATCGTCCCTAATCTCTAATTTTTTCCTTCCCAATGCATTGCTGAGAAACATCAGATATTTCGTATTGTACTTTTAGAGAGGGGTGAGTGACAGGAATTATTTAACTGGCTTTTAATGCCTCTAGACCTCCCGACATGATTTCTGTGGAAATGCAGTGGCAATGACCCATAGCCTGTTCACCTTCCCAATGTGTTATTTTTGGTCTATTTTACCCATCCGAAAGTTAGAATAGGCCTAAAGTAAATATTTGTGACCCCTGCTGTCACTGGAAAGTTGAGGTCTCCTGAGGAAAGATGCTTTTCCTCTCATCTCCTTGCCTGAGCCCACCTGTATGCTTGGAGCTGTGCTCACCAGCAGATAATCTCACGGACCAGAAAAGGCAGTGTATTTTGGTTGGTCTCAATAGTCTTAAAGGTTCTTCCCAATTTAGATAATTCTATAATTTCAGAAATGCTGGTGTGGCCAAGGGAAGATGGGTCTGGTGGTAGCTGGTTTTGAAACATCTTTCCTAATGCTCTGCATGGTAAAATTAAGAAAGGGAGAGAGGTATTCCCCAGGTACACTTTTCAAGCTCCGTGATTGTAATTAAATTGCAGTTATACTGCAATTACAGAGATTTCCCCACTTTTTAAATACATTAGCTGTATTCTTTAGGAGTACTAACTATTGCCCCTTTATCCACCTTGCAAGTATAACTGCAATTTTAGGCTTCTTACTAAAGCTGTTGTTTTTTGGAGACTTTATGTCCTGGCTCCAGGAGGGGCAGGGTTAATTCTCCCAGCAGGGTACATCCATCCCATGTGAGCCATGCCCAGGGGGTAGCCGGGAGATGGCCGGGAAGGGGAGGGGACAGGAAGTCCGGGGTGCGCGGCGGGGTCGGGGTCGGTCCCGGGTGAGCGGTCGGCATCTTAATCGTGTTTTCATACTTCTTTACTGGTTTGTTGTTCTGTTAAACTGCCTTTGTCCCAACCCACGAGTTTTGCCTTTTTCTTCTGATTTTGCCCTCCTGACTGTGGACGGGCTCTAGAGCGAGTGGCTGCAACGTGGTTCTGTGTTCCGGTCTGAGGCCGAACCACGACACTTTACTGTGGAAATTTTTCCAAAATGTCTGTAAATATTATTTTTACTCCAAAATGACATTGCTGAGTTTCATTGAGATATATCAAGCAAAATGTTCATCATTGTTTGTACGATTCCATAAATAATTATTTTAAAGAACTCCTGCATATTAACTATGCTATATCCATGCTGTAACCACTGCTATAGGGTCAGCTAGTAATATGGTATTAATGACAGGACTCAAAACACAATTGCTTTGTAATTACAGTTACAATACTGTACAGGTCCACTGATTGTTCTGTTGCATAGGTCATGCTTAGGAGTGGGCTAGGACTGAAAAGGAAGCTTTTTTTTTTTTCTTCTATGAAGATGACTCACTTTTTCTCCCTGTATTTTCAGGTTTGAACCTTCTGAAGTCTCATGACAGCCAGCAAAAGAGAAAATCAAAACTGGGTATGTCTCTCTCTTAATTTTGTAGGAAAAGGCTTCATTTTTAGGCAGCTAAGCAGAACAGAAATGCCAGGAGACACTGCCTGATTAACAAGTCTGTGGGGGCTGGAAGGGAGTTCTGCAAGGTTAAAAGCAAATGGTGCAACCGTTGGCACTTGTTCCACATAGGAATAGTAAGCTCATTTTTGTGTGCTTCCTGATGCTTGCTCTGTGGTTGTGAGCTGATAGAAGGCAATACTTCAACTTCCTGAATCCTCTAAATAAGGCATCCTTTCTACAGAGGCGTTTTCAAAGAAAGGCACATTGTACTCTCTGCTTTGGTTGAGTTTTCGCATTTGGCTCTATGGATGAACAACATTAGTTGTTAAGCAGTTGGAAATTTATTTCAAAAGGTTTGAATGTTTCGCAAGAAAAAAATATCTTCACTTGAATGGTTTGAGCTCTCAGAAGTCTATTTACATAGCTGTTGTGTTATGCCACAGTTTGAAGGGCATCCAGGCTTCCTCTTTCATCTAAACTCCTTCTAGCTAAATAATTAATTCACAAACTTTCAAGAGATTATTATAGTAAACCCATGTTTATTTAGATACTTGCATAGATACATATATTAGCTCTTGTAAATTCAGATACAGCGAATTTACAGTAAGCCAGCCAATCCCCGTCCATTCATGCATGCCATCATGGGAACAAGCATGCATAGTGAGGGTGCAAAGCTCATACCAAGCCCTAGTGAAACCTCCAAAATGTCACTTGTGAGAGCTCTTCATTGTCAGGGCTACCTCTGATGATTAGAAAAATGTATATCCCTCCAGTAGAAAGTCCTTTATAAAACTAGGTGCTAGAATTTCCTGTTCCTGCTAAGCAAGGTTGAGTAAAGTGGGTAGGCCAACACTTTACTCCTCCACATTCTGGTTTTCTCAGCCTCAATCAAATAATGATGCTTATTTTGCATGTTTCACTACACTCCTGCTTCATTATGTTACTAACTCCCATTTATCTATGTTAGACCTCATTTTTCTCCAGGGTATTCTGGTTCTTTTAACCAGATGCTTAATATTTTTAAGCAATACCAACATATTTTTAAGCAATACCAACATATTGTTTAAAACAACATCAGTAAGAGTAAACTCCCACAATGAGGTAAAAAAAGGCAAAATGAGTCCCTACAGCTATTTATCTATCAAGAAATCTTCTAGTACTCTAATGTTTGCTATAGGCAAAAGAAAACAAAGCTCTACTAGTAATAAATCAATTAATGTGTGTGGGTATTGTCAAAATAAGCTCTTCTGATGCTCTCTGATCCAACTTGCAGGCCAAGTAATGCCTTCATATGTATGTCCAAGTGTTCTGAAATGCTCTTGTGCTCAAGGTAGTCTGTCTCAAATATTAATGTCCACAGGGTAATGGGCCTCTCCAGCTTGTATGGGGAATGTCATTACATGCCTTTAAAAGTCAGGCTTTCCTCAAGTAAGCTGTTAATTGTGCATTGCTTGACATAAGTATATTAAATATATTCCAGCTACAAATGTCTGGAATATTCTGATTATTTTTTTTTACCCCTCCATTAGAAAGATGGGAAACAAACCCAAGGTTTTGGATCCAAACTTTCATATACTTCCATGCTAAAGCTCAGGGGTGCCTGTCTGGATTTTGGCCTGGTCCCATCTATCTCTATAGTATCAAAACTCTTAAGGGCATTCTTCTGTTCCCCCTTTTCCCTTGTAACTGGAAAGCACTATTCTCTGCTTTTATGAAAACAAACATCAATGTTGCAGTTGTATAAGCCTCTTTCTGCAGTTTGTTTTCACTGAGTGGCCTATATATCTGTAACTTAATACAAGGGGTAGGTTGTATAGGTGTGGGATTGAAGTCTTTCCAATCAGACAATTTTCAATTCCATAAAAACCTCAACTTCTGTCAGGAGTCTCCCCTGTTTAGACAAGATGAGCAGGAAATTCAGACATCTTCCTAGGAGGTGAGGGGTGGAAAAGGAGCAAGAATATGATTATATCTTCCTATTTACTTGGTGAGTTTTTGAGTCTGAGGTCATTCTAATATTGTTCATTTTTACATCTAAAGCAGATGCTTAATATTGCAATGGGGTGTTTCTTTTGACCCTCTCTGTGGATAAACTGCTTTTCTTCTGTGCCTCAGCACCAGAATGAATATTAAAAACTAGGAGGTAGAGATCATGGTAGAGTGTTCCTGTATTAAAATGCTGCCAAATACTTTTATATGGAGATCTAATTTTAGAATACCACTGCAAACATCACTAGAAATATTTTCTTCTCTGAAAACAAGTAATAGACTAGAAACAAAAGTTAAGTAAGAAAAAGTCTTCACTTTTACGATGTACAGAGTAGTATGTGTGCTGGGGCAGTCTGTCAACAGTAGCTGATTTCTGTATCTGTGGCCCATTTCATGGTGAAGCCTGTCGTCCTAACATTGGAACAAAAGATTTCAGAGATAATTGATGGAAAGTGTATTCCCATTATTGACTAAGCAGCCTCTCCTTCACCCTGCAATCCATATTTATCAACCAATTTGGTTTATTTCTGTTCCAGATAAATGAAGCAATATTCCATTACCATCTCTGACCATGCTTTATTTTTTTTGATGTAGACGTGTTATAACAAAATCTCTTTCATTTTAATTAAATTTTTCTAGATACTATCTTCATAAGACTAGTACCCAGAGAGGCACAATCATTATTTTTAATAGAAGATGGTTAATGCTTGTGAAAAAAGATGGAGGAGCATTTGTCGCTGCTGAAGTTTTCTGTCTGCAAAGAGAGAACCAGCAAGGGTTCCTTGGATCTGCTTTTCCAGGTTGACCTTTGTACCAATTTAAGACCTGGCCTACAAAAGCAGGTAAGCGCTTGCTTATTTTCAGAGTATAAACAATCTGGTAAAATTAATGAGTTTGTTGGACTGTTTCAATGAGCCAGGTTTAAAACAAAGTCTTTGGTCAAATATGTGACAGCCTTTAGGATCTGACCTTTACTTTTTTCACAGAAATCCTGATTTCCTATGACTCACTTCTAGTTAATAGCTATCTCTGCTCAGAACTGGATGGAGATTTCCAGTTCATTTCACATATATCCCCAGAGAGATAGGAGGTGGTAACAGCCTTCTGCTGCTGGCACGCTCTAGCCTGAGTCAAGGTGACCAAGCATCAAAATGAAGGAGAATGCATCCTGTGCCTTTGTTTCCTTGCAGGGGGAAAGAAGCAAAGACGACTGCAAGTGTAGGACTCCTGTTAGTTTGGACTTTGCAAGGAAAGCAAGGAAATGCTAAATATTTTCTAAAGTGACCTGAATTAACCTTTTTGTAATGCCACAACACACAGGCCTCTTTTGCTTTCTCACAGGCAGGCAGAGTTGCCAAGGGCATAGTGAGTCCTGTTTCCCAGCTAACAACCTACAAGGATGTCTTGATTATCAAAGGACAGTTCAAATGGCTCCAGTAAGCTATGTTTAGGCAACACAGTTAAGCTTTTCCTGGTCCCAAATGGGCATTTTCTCCCAGGCATACAAAAGGACAGGCAAACTTGCTGCTCAGGTGAGTTCTGAAGTCTGTCTTTAGGAAAACACCCACTGATTTAAGGCATGCCCGGTTTTCATTTACTGCTGGGAAACATGAAACCTTTATGGCTTAAAGTATCTTAATTAGACCACTAAAGCCTGGTATAAAATGTCTGAGATAAATAGGGTCAGGAGGGCGAAGCATATTGTCAAGGTATTGTAAAGCTTTTGCTGCTCAGCCCTGAGTTCATACTGTCCAGAACCGTGTTTCCATGAAATAAAATGCCTGTGCCCTCTGCGTAGTGGTTCCTGGGAGAGACCCTGGGTCAGTGCTTTTTGCTTAGTTGGCACTTAAGCCAGGGAGCCTTAGCTTCTCTCCCCCTTCAGTGCCTTGTGCCGCTCTGACTTTCAGTTTCTAATTCTGGTGTGGTTTAATTTTGTCCAACTCCGAGGTTTAATGTGCATGTTTTGAGCAGCTCGAAAGACCTCGTCTTCAGTTATCCTATGCAGGGCCTGCTTCCAGAACAAGGGCTCTAGCACCTGCTCTTTTCATATTTCTTTTCCGGAAATGTTTTAACAATTGTGGTTACTCCAGGAGACTGAACTGAAATAATTTGGTGAAGCGTCAGATCTAGGGTCTACGTACGTACACATACATAAGGAGAATGCAAATGCAGATCTTTGGTGGTCTCTTGGTATCCTGATGGGTACAAAACAGAGACAAATCGAAAATATACACGACCAAAAGGAGGAACTCTACAACAGTATAACAGGGTTGGGGTTTTTTTCTGCTCATGTAGACAGTAAACCTTTTTTTAACTTTGAAGACTCATCATTTCTGATGTCAAGGATTTATGTTCAGAAGAGATAAGGCTGGACACTATAGATATGGGAAATGAAATGCAAGTGTGAAATCCTCAGGTTACTCACTTCCAGCAGTCTGCACATTCCTGCAACCAGGTTTAATTTCTTATCATTTGGAGAGTATTTGGTCATGCTGTCTGACCTGGGTGAGTTGTTACTTTTTTGTTTGTTTGCTTGTTTTTTAAAACTCAAACAGTACATTGGAAAAATACACTGGGTAACCAGTGCTAGTGCTGAGTGTAATTTGGAGAGTTGTCTCAGGGAGATAAAAAATAGCCAAAAATTCAGAAAAAGGAGAAATACTTTGATTCTTAAAACCATCAGTGGAAATTAATTTTTGTTTGTTTGTTTAAAGAAAGCACTGTGGATTTAAGAAGTAGAATCCCTTGTGAAGCATAGCCTTTCCTTTGAACTAAACCCTTCCATCCACTGACGGATGTGTTGTTTCACTGGTCCATACTTGGTCTTGGGCAGTGAACCGAGCAGCCTGGATTTGCACAGCTCAGTGTGAGCTTCAGTGTGAGTGGGGCTGGAGATGTATGCCGGGGGGTAGGGGAGAGTGCTGGCAGCTCCCCACTCTGGGGAGTGCACAGAGGCTGTGGTGTCCCCTCTTTCCTCAGCAGAAAAGTCTTCCAGAGTGCTCTCCAGTTTGAGGGATTTATTTTGTTGTTGTTGTTTTCTTTTTGTTTGTTTGTTTGTTTAATGATTTTTTGTTTTGTTTGCTAAAGGCAAAATTTTCTTATGAAAGTGTGTGCTGTGGGCATTCCTAAACGGGAGTGCAGCACGGTTAGCTTCTGATTTAAAAAGAAGAAACAACAAACGCCCCCACACACAAAAAGAAAAAAAAAAAACAAACCCAAAACAACAAAAAAGGATTTGTGGTTCCTACAGTTTGTAAGCCATTAAATGGAGGGTGACACGAGCTGGCAATAAAACTAAGCATAGCGCGACCATGGGTTCTAGGCAGAGGTGGTGGCAGTAGGGGGACGCCGTCCCACTCGCGGCCCTGGGGGAGGGACGCTCGCTCTCCCCCGGCCCCACTCCCTTTCCCCGGGTTCCAGCCCCGAGGAGCCGCCTCCAGCCCCCCACCCGGAGCCGATGATCTCCGGACCCACAGAGCGTTCTGGAGGACTTACGGGGGCACCTCCCCCGGCTGGCGGGCCAGGCAAAGGCTACCCGATAGGTAGCCCACGGCACGGCCCCACTTTGCGGGGGTGGGAGGGGACGAC
>VZTM01041463.1:347-24491 GCA_013400555.1 Jacana jacana | reverse complement strand
AGTGCCCGCTGCTGCCGCCGCCGCCACCTCGGCGGCGGCAAACGGGAAAGTAGGAAGTGATGAGGCGCGGGGGGAGAAGGGAGGCGCGAAGTGACAAGTTCTCGCACAGGCCTGGGGCAGCGGGGCCCCGAGCGGCGGCGGCGGTGGCCCCCTGTGGATTTGGCGCGCTCCACCCCCCCTCCCCCGCTCGGCTCCTGCCGGGGCTGCACCTCCGGGCCAACTCCAACCGGAATACCTGGCGTTTGCCAGAGCCCGATCTGTAGAGGTAGCCCTGTGCTGTACACACATGCGTTAATATAGACGTTATTTACAGCTAACTTTTTTTTTTTTTTTTAAAGTCAAAGCGTAGGAGGGGTAGGGGGGCTTTATTTTAATGCACATTTGAAATTATTTTTATAAAGACGTGAAAGTCAAAAGCTTTCCTCTCTGGCTCCTCGTTGGAATCAGCTGTTAAATGTGCATCCCTTTACTTAGGGTTTGCTCTTGCTAGAGATTTTATCTGTGGTTGTTAATAATAAGACACTTATGATCAGATATTTAACTTTGTGAGGATGCTTTTTCCATGAGCTCTTATTTCTCTTTGTGGGCTGAAGAGGTATAACTGTGGCAGCTTTGCTCCTGCTTGCTTGGGGTTTATTAACCTTGACCTCTTTGAACCACCGTTTTAGAATCCAGGACAGAAAACCACAGTGAACGTCATTAGGAATACATTGATATCTTTCTTTAAACCATCACATCGTTTGGTGGTAGTGACATGTCCCAGGGGTACAGTGGTTCCCTCTGAGGTTTGTAGGACAGCTGCAGTAGTTTCAGTGACTTTGTGGCATGTCCAAACTAGGCATGTTTTTAAATCTTTGTCAATGGAAGTATCTCAATTCATGAGTCATAGTGATCGAATTGACAAGTAGGCTCGAACTCCAGTTAAGTATCAGTTTGTTTGCTGCTTAAGCATTAGCTGTACCTTTAGAATAACAGTTGAACTTCTTAAGGATGATCTGCTCCCGATTGATGTGCCAGAGTATTGCTACTATGTGCTGTGTTCAGCTGTCTGTGTCCCGAGATCTTTGCAATGGGGCACAGTAGGGTGAAATAAAAGCATTATTATTAAAATGTTAACCATAAATGTCTAAGTCAGTTGATGGCATATTGTTACTGGAAAAGAGATGGTGTTCAAGATCCTTTATATTATTTTACCTTATTACTACTTCCTATTCTTTCTCTTCACTCATTCCACCTGGTTTTCCATGATTTCTTCCTCTGTTAATTTTGTGCCCTCTCTATCATGACTCTTTTGTCTCGCATCTCCTTTTGATTTGCTGACTCTCCTAATTTTAAATCCTGTCGGAAAATGTTTGCTTTCTGCAACTGTTAATTGCTGGATCTTGTTTCTTATTCTTGTAACCCCAGCATTACTTCTTTGTTGGCATAATTTGTTGCTGAGTTTGGTTTTTCTTTTGTTCTGTCTCCTTGCAGTGTTCTGTTTTCTGGATGTGGAAGCTAAATTTGCCATACTTTTTTTTTACTTTTCATTATGCTGAGGAATGTTCCTCATTTCATGGAACACCTGCTTGTCTACAGTCATAAATGTTTCTGCTGTGACTGATGCTTGTACAACTGTGTGTTGCTTGAATACTTGTTGGCATTCGTGTGTCTTGGACCACTGATCCTCCCCTCATCTCTTGGAGTTAGGGCAAGACATTTACCCCCAGTTTTATCAGTGGAAGGCCAAGATCAAAGCTTGCCTAAGGCACATGGGTATTCTTTACCAGGAAAAATAATTGAACTCAAGCCAATACCCTGACTAATACATCGTCTCTCTTTGAGAAAGTGCCAGCTAACCCAGCTCAAGACAGGACTAACCCAGCTCTAACCCAAACAGGACTCCTGTGTGCATCTCTCATTCGGCAGCAGACTGGGGGTTCAAGACTGCTCTGTAAGCTTTTCAATACAGCTTTTTTTGTGCCCTGCTCCCTGACGTAAATGTAGCTGCAGAGTCAGGAAGTTGGAGTTGAGGAGCTGGAGGCCTTGAAGGAAATGTGAAATCATCAGTGGAAAACTCCCATGTCTACTAAATGGGAATGCTGACCTCTCTGCTGGTGGTACAAGAGATTGGACTGAAATTTAAAGTCGTGATGCTAAGTCATATTATTTGTGCATTTGGACCAGCTGCAGCAATGCAAGAGGCAGAAAAAACAGCTCAGGGAAACAGTTCAGGGAAGGTGTTCATCCAGCTGCACATTTGGTGTGCAACCATTCTGGAACTCCTGCATTTTCTGGATTTCTGCAAGTTTTCTGTTTGGCATGAGCATCTGAACAGAGGTGGCTCCATCCTCTAAGGTGCTTTGTGTTGGTGAGGACAAAGTGGAGTAGGAGTAGGAATGGTTGTGTGCTCACTTCATTTGGCTGCTGTGGGTCCTTGTTTTATTGTTCTTGCCGGTATTACTTAGGGTGCTTTTTTGAAAGGCGCTGGGCAAAAAAAACATGTGGCTTTTTACACTGTTTAGTCTATTGGGTAGTCTCATGGGGCTGTAAGAACTTGAAATCCAGCTTAGGTCTAGTGACTCTGCAGTAGGGAGAGAGTCCTAGCGAGAGGGAGGCCATTCTATAAATAAGATAAAACAGTGCACATCACCTCTCCAAGTGGGGGAGGTCTGTCACGTCAGCAGACCTTACTCCTTGAAGAGTTGAATCAGCCCAACAGATTAGTTTTGAGGTGGAGATTTCTAAGCAAAGGCAGTTTCATGTGGTTTAGAATAGTTTTTGCTCACTTGCTATTGCAGAAATTTTCATGTGCTCAGTGGAAACTGAGGAACCAAGAAATCTAAAGGTGAGAGAAAGTTGCGGCTGAGCTACTGAGATCAAGTCTTGGGTCAGATTAGTGTCTACAAGAACCTTAGTTTGGAAGTCTTCTGGTGCAGAGAGGTACCCTCTGCTCTACCATTAAAGCTGCCCCTCCCTACTTGGGATCCACAGTCTGGAACATCCTCCTGGAGACAGGTGCTTATGCCCTTTCTTACAAACTCCTCCAAAAACTTTCCTTCCAAAACATCCTCCAGTGGATACAGGAGGAAGAATTTGGAGCGGCACTCCCTCAGTTCCTAGATTCAGCTGTCCTTCTTGTTCATGCTTCCTGGCCCCATGTCCAGGCGAGTGTGCCAAGTGGTGCTAGGTGAAGGCAGAGGTGCTTCTCCACACCTTCTTCTGTAGAAAGGGTTTGAGAGTTCCTGGAATGATGAGAGTCTATTTGACCCAAAATGTTGTGGGGCACTTCTGTGAGCTGGAAGAAACCTGTGCTCCTGTCCTTGGCTCTGAATTATTTTTTTGACTTACTACAAACAGCTGTTGGATGTAAGCATGTGAGGGCTCTGCTTTCAGATTTGATCCCTCATAGGCAGAAGAGGAAACTGAACTTCTCTTCCATATCTGGGGTTAGCACTCTCATGTGGGATGGGAAGTCAAGCAGCACCCCTCTGAATTCTTCCTTCTGCATTTGTATCTTAAGAGAGCAGTTATTCTCAGTTTTGGGAAGAAATATTCAATAACTACCTGTCTCCAGGAGGATGATCCAGGCTGTGAATCCCAAGCGGAGAGGAGACAACCTCTGATTAGTGGTACAAGAGAGGGTTTTAGGGCTCAGCATTCTCCACTGGCTGCTGCAGGTCTTTGGATACTTGAGGTACTGAGACTTGAAGCAGTCCCTTGCCCTTCTTTTCCTCTTTGGCTTCAGGTTTATTCTGGATTTGTATGCTGCTTGGAGGTGCTGGTGATTTGTAACTTAACTTTCCTGATCTTTGTGAACTTCTCCCCCCCATTCTTCTTAAAAAGAAGGACGCTTTTGAGTGTATAAACTGATAGTCTTGTGATTTAATACAGAAAATGAGATGTTTAGGAAAAGGAATTTACATCCATGGGTCTTTTCCTGCCCTTTCAAGATATATTTAAGATATAATTGGTACTGGCTTATTGGACCGTGATAATAATACTCTCTTCCACCCTCACACCTCCCCTCCCTATCCCTCCCCTGCATTTTTGATCTCTTGGTGTGTTTTAGCTTCTCTAAAGTTTGAGGCCTTATGTCCTGCAGGAGTTATGTGACAGAGCTAGGCAATGAATCCAGGTATTGTAAGTCAGACCAATGTCTGAACTGCAAGAGTGCCTTCCCCAGTATTTTGGCGGTAAATGTTGGAATGTTGGCAATGATATGTGCTGGGAATTAGAGCTAGTTAATCACCTTTCCGTACAAGTTGCCGGGGGGGTGTGTGGGGTGTGGAAGTATTCATGATTGGAGAGGTGGCAAAAAAAGTAAGTGACAACAACCCGCTAGCATCAGCTGTTGGAAAGTTTGACAATGGGCCTATTAGTCACCATCACTAGCCCCATTCCTGTCTCACCTCTGTAAACATGCTTTTGTGCTATAGCAGCAAGAAACCTCATGGAACATAATTAATGGAGCATGCAGCAGGAAAGCTGCATGGTAATATATAGTTGTGAATGATGAGGAGTGCTGAGACTTATTTCTAATTAGCAGCAAAAAGTGTGTTGTAGAATATTCAGACTAGTTTTCTTGAATTTAGTGATTTGTCCTGAACAACTTATGCTAATTTGTGGAAGTGCTTGCCAGAACTTTCTCATTTGAAATGAGTATCACAGTTTTTTTAAAGCTCTTCGCTGGGCTTTTGTGCATTAGTTGTCTTATTGAAGGTGGACTTCGCACACAGATTGAGTCAGTCATACTTTGGAAAGGAACACGATTAAGTAGAATGTGTTTATGGAACAGCATGAATCAGAATATTCCAAATACAACAAAGGCTGAAACAGAAGGTTGGAGAGCTGGGAAGAGAAGAACCTATTGAGGTTCAAGAGCAAGTGTAGGGTCCTGAATCTGGGAAGGAAGAATTCTGGGCACTGACATGGGTTAGGGGCAGACCTGCTGGAAAGCACTTCTGAGGAGAAGGATCTGAGGGTCCTGGTAGATTGTAAACTATCCATGAGCCAGCAAGGTGCCCTTGTCACCAAGAGGGCCAATGGAATCCTGGGCTGCATAGAGAAGAGTGTGGCCAGTAGGTCGAGGGAGGTCATTCTCCCCTTCTACTTGGCACTGGTGAGGCCACAACTGGAATACTGCGTCCAGTTCTGGGCTCCCCAGTTCAAGAGAGACAGGGAACTACTGGAGGGAGTCCAGTGTAGGGCAGCAAAGATGACTGAGGGGTTGGAGAACCTCCTTTATGAGGAAAGGCTGAGAGAGCTGGGACTCCTTAGCCTGGAGAAGAGAAGGCTGAGGGGAGACCTTACTCATGCTTACAAGTATCTAAAGGGTGGGTTGAAGGAGGATGGAGCTGGAGTCTTTTCAGTGGTTCCCAGTGACAGGACAAGGGGCAGTGGCTGCAAGCTGGAACATAAGAAGTTCCATTCAAATATGAGGAAAAACTTGTTTATGGTGAAGGTGCCAGAGCACTATAACAGGCTGCCCACGGAGGGTGTGGAGTCCCCTTCTCTGGAGATTTTCAAGACCCACCCGGGTGCAGTCCTGAGTAACGTGCTCTAGGCAATCCTGCTTTAGCAGGGGAGTTGGACTAGATGATCTTTAGAGGTTCCTTCCAACTCTGACAATTTAATGTTTCCGTGATTCTATGTCATCTTGGTGGCCTCAGGAATGGTGCTAAGAACATATGTAGTGATTGATTATACTTACAACACACGAATGCAGTATTTTCATCAGTGCTCTTTTTTTTTTTTTAACCCTTCTTTCCTACTGCCTGAAAATATTATCTATGGTTAAGAAACAGAGTATAAGTCCTCTAGCAGCAAAGAGGACTTTCTTTCTTCTGCCAGCTGACAAAATTTAGTTAGGACAAAATAAAAAGCATAAAGAAAGTGAGAACAGCATAACTAGAATTCTGACATTTAAAGAATCAAGTAATACCTAGAAGAAGGAAGGGAAGGTGAATTTTAGTTTTTACATGGGCAAAAGTATCTATTTTACTATTTACTACTTTACCTAGATGTGATGGTTTTGATTGTATGTTTCCTGATTTTTTTAAAAAATACTGTGTAGGGTTAGCATTTTCAGAAATATCTTCTCTTGGTTGTATTCCTAAAGCAAAAGCACTGGCCTGACATGTATGCTAATGTATCTGGGAACATTATTTAGTCCATCAGATGACATTTTTTGTATTCCTTTTCTGTGATAACTTTCTTAAGCGAAAGCTATATTATATGCATTATTAAATACATTAATTGATCTTACAATAAATGCCACATAAACAGAGGTGTAGTCATATAAATACAACTGTGTATCTTGCATGCCTTGCAATGGCATACATATATCAAAGCTTTTATCCTCTGTAATTACCCACTCACATTAGCAATTAGGCACTGCTCCAGCTTTTACATTTATAATGAACTTATTTTGATATTATAACAACAGTGCCATCTTTAAATAAACAATGAGACAAAGCACCCTTATGGGAATGCAGCAAGTAATGAGCCCCAGAGGGAGCGCGTTTGCTTCAGAAGTTTTACTTGCACACAGAACACAGCTTGGGTGTGAAGGAGTGTAGGATTAAACTTAATTATGGTATTATGATTTATGAGACTGTACACTCAAATGTAATATCCTTGGTTTAAAGAGCTCATTATCAAACAGAAGTGGAGAGAAAATTTGGGTTTGGGAAAGAACAGATTGATTTAATGTAAAAGTTTACCCTTAAGGTGTGTGGTAGTAATGGAAGTAAGAGAGGACTTGGATTTTGAATTGAGGCAAATAGTGTGGCTGTTACAACTTCTGTGGTTCTCAGCTGGGCTATGGGTAATGTAGGAAGTAGTCAGGAAAGAGAGGGGAGATTGTTTAACTTGTGTGACTTTAAGTCTGATTTGACTTCCTTTTACATAATGAGGGGATTAACTAAACACTATTCGGTTCCTGGACTCACTAGAAATCAAGGTTATCCTACATTTTAAAAGTGCCACAGAGGTCAGTGTCATATCAGTCTTTGACCTCCCTGGCTTGGAAGGTTACCTCCTAAGAACATGAACCTTTGCTTGTTTTGCTGTTTTACTGCACAGCGAGGTGTTTGAAACCCACTGCCCTTTGCTGTTAATGGAGCAGGCTGCTACTGCTGCTGCTTGGCTGAAGCATGAGCCTTTTTGTTGGGCAATAGCACAAAATCTTGTCCTCTTCACCAGTAGTTAATGAGCTTGAAAGTCTAGTTTCTCCTTGCTTTGAAAAGTCTGTTACTTCTGGTATGAAAGGGAAAATGGTGAAGTTCATATGACTTTGATATACTTGATTAGGGATATTTATGGGAAAAAAAAAAGAAGAAAGGTAAATGAATCATAGTTCAGGATTTTGCTTTTTTTTCTGTTTCTGTGTTAGATTTTATAACTTGTTTAGACAGGCTTATTTCATTTATATTAAGGACATAGAAACCCTTATGACTGCTTCTTTTAAACCTTAATTTGTTATTTGTAAATCTGATTTCATCTAATTGCTTGTTACAGTAGTTCAAGTAACTCAAAAAGTAGATGTGCAGATGTAGGTCCTCATTTCAGCTGTTTATGATGATGGTAAACCTTAACTTTTTGAACCCAAGGTAGGTGCCTGGAGCTGAATGTTTCTCTGTGGCATTTCTGAGAACGGCTATTTTAAAAAAAGGGATCTTGCAGCTGTGTGCTGAGAACCTCCCTGAGCTGCAGTACTCTCTCTAGACCCACTTCTCCGGCATGGAGGGCTTGTCCTTCTCTGTCCATTTTTGAAATTTGCCCAGGTTTTGACAGCAGTGAGTTGGGGAAGGATTTGATTCAGAACCCTAGACCTCAGGGGCTCAGGTTTCTCTTCCTGCTGGCCCTGGCCACCAAGAGCCTCAACCTGACCTGCAGCGCTGTGGGATTTGAATCCCAGTTCCTGGGATTTCCAGCTTCCTTTCCTGGGGTTCACAGGACAGCTGCAGTTGTCCAAACGGGGACTGCAGATCTCAGCAACTGTCCCCATCCAGAGTTCCTGCAGCACTTCTGTTCAGGTAAACCTTCTGCTCAGGTTTACCTTTTGACTTTAGTGAGCTATGCTAAAAGTCATTATAAACTTTGGGCAGATTTTGCAAACTGTGTCTGTGAGTGTGTTTATTACCCCCCTCCTATTGCTCAGTAGGTTGCCTTTGGTACCTCTAATTTGGGTTCTTTCTTGTGAACAGAAATGTTTTGGTGTTCTGCATTTTGAGATGGTGCCCGTGCCAAAGGTGTCCCAGCCCTTTGTTGGCTTCAAAGGCACATCACCTTGCCTGAGCAGGATTTTAATTGCCATCACCTCCACTGACTGATGAGCAACCACAGGGTTGCTAAATTGCAGAAAAGAAAACAAGACCATCGCCTCTGCCCTTCCAGTGCTCCCTCACTGGCCCTCTGTGTGATGAATAAGAGAGAGGGGAGACGGGTGAAGAGGGATGTGTTGGTGAACGGAGCGCGAGGTGGTGGAGGCACCAGCAGAGCAAGGGTGTGTGGAAAGAGGTAGAGTTGGGTGGTGGGACAGAACAGATGCGCGTGGTCTAACAGGCAGCATGAAGTAGATGGGAAGTAGGCCTGAAGAGGAACAGAAGGTGGACGGTTGCTGAGATCTGCAGTCCCCTGGTGACAGAAAATAATTATGAAAGCTACTGCAAACTGTCTTTTCTTTTCAAATTACTCCACACTGAAGAAAGCAGACTATCATTGCCACTGTTTACTTTGAAATTTCAAATGGTGGAGGTCTGTGTTGAGGCTAGTGTGGTTTCAGACAATTGAATATTACAAATGATTATGTGATGTTTTTTCGCCAGCATTTTGGCATTGTTTAAGAAAATGCGTAATGATATTACCTTCTCCAAGAGAACATCTGAGTTACAAAGTCAGTTCCTCAGAAAGAAATAGCAGTTTTAAGATTGTCTATGGTATCTTACGCAACTCTGTGTAAAAGCACACAGTCCTTACTGATGTGGTCCCATCCTACTGTTTGCAGGGCATGGCTGACTTGCTAAGTGCATGCGATGTCCAACGCTTTTGTAACAACTGTGATTATATATAATGAATTGTGGTACTCCAGTAATCTTTTTATATAATAAATTTTGGACAGTTTGCAGTTTGTTTGAAATGCCTCTTTAGGATACTACTGCCACAGGAGTGAAGGCATGGAGTTGAAATTTACATGAAACTACTTTGCAGAAGGCAGCTAGAAAGGCATACCCAAGTGTGCTTGTTATCATTTGGCACTGAGTGGGTCAAGGTTATTACAGCTCTCCTCTGTAAAAAGAATTGATATTAAAACAGTAATCAAGTTGTTGTTCTTTGACCTCTGGCAGATAAAAATCAATGTCATTTAAAAAAATCAACAAACAAGCCCTGAAACGAGGCTTTTCATATGAATCTTAAAATACAGAAACTTTTATGTTCTAGTGCTTAGACGACTTATCTTGATTTTCTTTCAAAGACTTGTTTGAATTTCAAAACTTCTTTTTTTTTTTTTTTTCCCCTCCTGCACTTGATATATACAAGTTAATGAATGTTGCAGAGGCAGCTGAAAGCATGCACTCACAGTGTTGGGAAAATGACTGCTTAAACTCATGGTAAGCCCCAAATTTTTATATCTGCTGCCCACAGTTGAAAGACAACAACCCAGTTCTTAAGGTTTTTCCTCTTTTCTGTGAAAAAGTGCACTGGTATTCCTGTGTGCAGAGCAGAAGCATGGCAAGCACAGGAGTCTCTGAGCCACCCGACTCTGAGTGCCTCCAGAGAGTCCTTTGGATAAAAGCTAGAGGAGCAGCAGGCGCAAGCCACCACAGCATCCCTAGCCACACCTGCAGGATGTGTTCCATTTCACTGTGGGGAATTTTGCCTGGCTCCAGTGTGCACCTGCATCCTGATACCTGTGAAATTTTGTGTCATCGTATAACCTTGAGCACTATGATGTGGAAAATTTAACTAGGAAGGCAGCTAGAGGGAGGGCAACTAGAGGGCAACTAGAGGGCAGCTAAGTTGAATGTGGCTAGTATAGATTTGTCTTAAATCTTGCAATACCTGGCATTATTTCTAAATTCCAACTCTCAGGGCTCTGAATTCTGGATATCATAGAATGGTTTGGTTTGGAAGGGACCTTAACATCATCTGGTTCTAACCCATCTGCTGTGGTTTGGGTTAGAAGGGACACCCACTGGAACCATATCATCTATTCCAACCCCGTGCTCAGTTGCCATTTAAGAAAAAGTGAGTTGCTCTCCCTCATGGTTGTGGGGAGAAGCTTGAAAATAGGAATATTCACAAATGAAAGGTGTATAAGGAGTGCCCCAAGTTCAGAAGTAATTTTGTTCTGCTATGTTTAAATGGTGTGCAGGTGGGAGTATGACTAACTAATGGGATGTGAGTACTTGAGATTGGAAACAGTGCTATTTGCATGATCTTGTTGATGCCATTTTAAGTTAGCATTTCTGATGGGCTTGCCAGTTGTTCCAGATAACTGAATCAGTAGTGAGCTCTGATGAAGTATTCTCAATCACCTTTTAAATCTGGTTAGTATTTCTTTTATTGTTTGGAAGCAATAAAGAAGAAAAGACTGGATATCAGTTTTGAAAACATGGAGAGCAAATCTTTGTACATTTGAGTAGTGAAGAATTTTGAAAGACATCATTGAGCCAGTCTATTTTCTCAATCAAAGAAGAAAAGTTCTAAGGCTACCTAGATATTTAAAAAAATATATAAATTCCTTCATTTAAAAAAAACCAAACCAAACCCAAACAAACTGTGCCAAGTGAGAAAGGTTAACTGCCTGTTAGTGGTATTTACTTTGATATATCGGAAAATTTCTGATTTAGATTATCGCCTTTTGCCAGGATAGACTCAGTTTCAGCTGAATGCACTGTCCTATCCTTGCTGTTTGCCACTTGTGAGGGTGCCAGGCCATAGACTTCACTCCTGTTCTGAATGGGAAAACTAGGGTATGGTGAGTTTGATTCTTTACCGGTTGCTGAAAAGTCAGGGTTAGGTGAAGAGTTCTGTGGAATTCCATCATTCTAAACTGAGATTTTACATCAGATTTTCTGATGGAAAAATCAGGTAGGGCAATGTCTGTAATGCTTCTCTTGTTTACTACAGAACTTAGTAAGTTGAGCTTTAAGGCTGAACAGGTTTCATAAGTAAGGAACTGATGTAGTAAATATTTTGGATTTTAGTGTTGCTGTAACAACAATAACATTGCATACTTCAGCAAGTACCAGAAGTTCATATTTTGAATAAGATGGTATTTTTGTAGATATCCATTCATATAATTGCTGTCATTGTACCATGTTATTTGTAGACTTTTACAAACTGCAAATGTCATGAAGCTTTTTCTTTTTTTTTTTCTTTTTCAAAAAACCCAATTGTTGAAGAGCATTCAAATTAAGATACCTACTTCCTGTGGTGGATTTTCTCTACTAATAGATGGATTCGGATTAGATCATGAAAGCATTCACAGGCAGGCACCTGGCTCTTCACTGCTATGGAACCTGGGCAGCTTCAGGATTGTGTTAGAGGTGTGCTCCATTTCTGTTAGCAGTGGCTTCTCTTGCAAAAATGAAACAAGGTCAGGACCCAGCAGGGAGTAAATTCTGTCTGTATTAACTTTTGTAGTTGAACAGGTTTTTCTGCCACTGAATGTAAGAACTAATTACTGAATCCCACTTCCCTCCCCCTTCCCCCCCCTGCTGCCATGTAATATTTAGGATATAGTAAAAACATTAATTGTAAAGTTCTGCTATAACACCTCATTTGAAGCAATACTGTGCAGTGGAGTCAAATGCACAGTTTGTGGGACCATTTAATCTGGTCCATTTCCTTTCTGTGGCAGATTAAACTGTCTACTCTGATTAGACTGCCCTTAATAGAATAATTTTACTTAAGTAGACCTGGAAGTGGAACAGTTCTGGTTTGAGTTTTAAACCATGGATCTACAGTGTATTTAAGGGAATTACTGTGATAAGGGATGGTACACAAGCAGAGGAGGTTGTTAACAAATTGTGGAACATAACCAAAGTCTCCAAGTTCTGGGTCAGTGCTGTTTTTAGAAATGTTTATCTAGCAAGATGTTCAATGCTAAGTTACATAAATTGTTTTATTTAAGATACTGGTTTATCTCATGGTAAACCTTGGGACTAAGCCAGCTGTGACAAAACTAGTTAGTTTATTAAACCCTCCATGTGCCAAATGTTTTTAGGTATATATCTAAAGATGCAGAATAAGCTTTATGGTTGCAAGAAAAAAAGCCTGTGCTGTGAAGAGATTCATGCTTGCTGGCATTATTGTGGGCATCGGCCCGTATGTTGGGTGGAGCCTCATTGACACTAGTATGAGTAATTAATGTTCTTCATTTGTAATGGAGGTGTGAGAAAAATTCTTCCAACCTTCTGTGACCAGATAGCTGAAAAAATAGAATTCACCACCCAAAGCTCAGACACTTGTTACAGCTGGAGTAAAAGCTGAGCTGTATTACTCAAGAAGCTTCTTAGAATGAAATTCAGCATTGACAGGGCAAGCTATACAGGCCTAAGTGAACAGGGGTACATAGAGAATGTAGGACAAAAACTTAGTCATAAGCAGAGAAAACCTGCTGTGTTGACCCATGGAAAATAAAAATGAGAGTGTGCTACTGACTATTGTTCTCTCTCTCTGAAAGATGTAATCAAAGAGACTTACGCTGTTTGGTTTCTCCTGTGTCCAGGGAAACAGGAATTTATAAGTTCTTTCTGAATAAATTATAAGAAAGTACCTGATAGTATCTCATACTTTATAGTGGAAACAACCCTTAAGTCTCCCAAACTGAAATCATTGCTTGTGTCTAATGATAACCTTGTATCATGAGATGGATCTAACACCCAAAATGGAAATCTGTGACTGGCGTTCTTGTCTCAAAAGAGACCAGAGAGGGAATTGATGTAATTTCTAATACAAGAACTGGAAGCCTTGCATATGGAATTAAAGCAAGAATAAGAAGGCCATCTGATGAAAAAAAGAACTGAGTGCATCAGAAGCATTCAAAGCAAAGAGGTTTCATAGTGAACGCTTTGAATGATTTGCAGGTGAAAGTGAAAACTTTTATGGGCAGCAATTAAAAACTGTCTGGACAAGTTTGGGAAATGTGTAAGGAACATACCAACTCTCAAACAGCAAAGTGGGTCAAAGGGATGGTAAAAAAATATATTTTCTGTGGTTCTGATCTGGTTTTCCACAAAATATAGATGAGGAAGGCTTGCGATTGCTTTGAGTTTCAGCCTCAGCAAAGACTTGACTTTAGAAATTATCTCTCCGATCACTTCTAAATAACATAGTAAATAGTTATCTGGGTGTGGAAACCTGAGTATGAAGGAGACAAAGGAGAGTTTAGGAGATGATGAAGTAAGATAAACTTTTTGAGTTGCCTGGGGACAACTCCTGTTGGTGCTTAAAATTTCAGATGTTTTTATGATAATTTATCTAAGAAGTAAGTACATGGTCAGGACAAACTATACGCCGGCATCTTGAGGATAGCTTGCCATGTCATTTTAGAAATTAATAGGACTGTGCTTTCACAGGTGTTCACAGGTCAAGGAGGAGCGGGGTGACCTTAACACTTCATCTAAATGAACTTTCTGGAGGCTAGTTGCAGATATTGCCCTAGGCAGAAGATCAAAGGAATGTTTCCTGTAACGACTGCTGAAAAGAGATCACTTTTCCTTTCTTCCCCACAACTTGCAAAACCTCCTGAATCATCCATTTGAAGAATATATTGTTCCTGGAATGGACTTCAGTACAGCTTTCTTTGGGAAGATAATTGGCTTTGCAGTCATCTTAGAGGGTGGCATCCCCTCAGCATGGCAAGTAGACTTCTGATCGCATCAGGCAGGCTTGGAGTTTAGAAATGAGATAGAAGATAGGGATTTGTATTCATTCAGAAATTGTATTTTGACTTTGAAACTGCTTAAACAGGGAGGGCTGCAAGATTGCCCCTGCTGATTTGAAGAAAGTATGATTTGGTGAACTCTAAGCAGGATGTGGAAAATGGTGCAGGCCATGTGCTATTTACAAGGTAGATGAGAGAACGCCCCAGTGCAACATTATCTTGTGGGGGCATCAATTCTGATGGAGAATTGATAGTAATGGCTGTCCATTAACGTAGTCATGACTTAGTGCACAAAATGGCCTGATGCTGGTGAAGGCAGGCACCAAAGGGCACTAGAAATAGAAGAGACTTTGCTGAATAATTTAGAGACAAGCATAAGCTGTCTGTGGATCAAAGGAAAATTTTAAATTCAAAGTATTTTACTAAGCCATTGAGACTCTAGACTTCCATAAAAGTTGCACTGTCTCAGTGTGCCCACAGTCCGATGGGTGAGGTAGAAAGGATCATTATGCACTCATACTTTCAACTGCCTTATTTTCTAAACTCAAGGAAATTAGGGCACTCTGTCCCATTTTCTTTGAGGGACTTAAAACAGGAGTGGATGAGAATATGAATTATACTCCAAAAGTTACTTTGTTTCAGTATTAAGCAATTCTCTTAATTATAAAGAAATTCGGGGTGATGTGGACTGTGCAGAAGATCAAACACTAGGTGGGAAAAGCCTGTTTGGTAACATGAACATTTCTTGGACACATTTTTACAGGAAAGCGTATGGAGTCCGGGAATTTTCTGGATGTAAGAGAGACATAATGAATCAAGGAGAATTCAGTCTCAATTGCACTTCGTATCTCCTTCTTTAATGTAGTTTCAGATACACATGTTATAGTAGTTATAGCTTGTAGTGACAGGTGCATGGATGGACTCAAGAGATGAAGTTCATGTCTAGATTAAAGAATGAAGATTTTGAGTAATCTGTAGTGAAAGAAAGCTTTTTTTTCAGTAGTTACTTTTCATCTATTATCTTGGTTTAGGAGGGATCATACAAGAACTACAGGCATCTTATCCCTTTAGCCCAGAAGGACTGAAAATATTTTGTCATCTGCTCTTTCACAGAATAACAGAATTGTCAGAGTTGGAAGGAACCTCTAAAGATCATCTAGTCCAACTCCCCTGCTAAAGCAGGATTGCCTAGAGCACGTTACTCAGGACTGCACCCGGGTGGGTCTTGAAAATCTCCAGAGAAGGGGACTCCACACCCTCCGTGGGCAGCCTGTTATAGTGCTCTGGCACCTTCACCATA
This sequence comes from Jacana jacana, assembly GCA_013400555.1. Classification (NCBI taxonomy): domain Eukaryota; kingdom Metazoa; phylum Chordata; class Aves; order Charadriiformes; family Jacanidae; genus Jacana; species Jacana jacana. The sequence goes on along the minus strand of VZTM01041463.1, from coordinate 9,315 downwards.
AACAAGTTTTTCCTCATATTTGAATGGAACTTCTTATGTTCCAGCTTGCAGCCACTGCCCCTTGTCCTGTCACTGGGAACCACTGAAAAGACTCCAGCTCCATCCTCCTTCAACCCACCCTTTAGATACTTGTAAGCATGAGTAAGGTCTCCCCTCAGCCTTCTCTTCTCCAGGCTAAGGAGTCCCAGCTCTCTCAGCCTTTCCTCATAAAGGAGGTTCTCCAACCCCTCAGTCATCTTTGCTGCCCTACACTGGACTCCCTCCAGTAGTTCCCTGTCTCTCTTGAACTGGGGAGCCCAGAACTGGACGCAGTATTCCAGTTGTGGCCTCACCAGTGCCAAGTAGAGGGGGAGAATGACCTCCCTCGACCTACTGGCCACACTCTTCTCTATGCAGCCCAGGATTCCATTGGCCCTCTTGGTGACAAGGGCACCTTGCTGGCTCATGGATAGTTTACTGTCTACCAATCAGTTCAGTCCTCTAAAGGTACCAAAGATACTGTATTCCCAGTCTTGCCTGGTTGATGAAATGCCTTCAGGTATCTTCCAATATTGTCAGAGTGGTCTCTGGACCGTGGCTGTGGGTATTGATCTGTTGAAAGAGTTTTGGAATTTCTGTGTTCTGTCTGGTTTTGCTCAAGAACAGGATGTTCTTGTGATGTTGTGATTGTATGTGATGGTTGTTTGAGGAATCAGATCTGAGTGCTTGTTTTCTAAGTACTGATGAAGACACATTTTTTTTACTAAAAAATAGGCATAATTATTTCTTCCTGACTTTTGCAGCCATAAGGAATATGGATCTGTTTTGTAAGCTAGACCTGAAATATCATTTGTGAGTTCTCAATCCTTCTCCATACAAAATGGGACTGAATTATTCTGAAATGAGGTAGGTTTAATTGAAGACAAGAAGAGGGAGGATGGTTTTCCTATGCATTCAGTGAAGTATGTTTGTCTCTCACTCTGTGTGGTGTGTGGTCCAGGTCTCTGGGCTATGCAGCCTAAGGTGGTTCCTTATGTCTCCCCGTTCTCGGTATTTAATCTACTGTGCCAGTTGTGGAGGAACAAGAAGCTCATTTTTATCTGCTACTGAGCTTCAGCATCCTGAAAGAGCAGTTTGTGCTGTCAGTGGCATAGGCATGCTTCATGGTGTATTTTGCACCACTGACACTTCTTCTGCCAAAGCATTTGCAGTTTGTGTGGTTGGCGGGAGGATGTTGAAGAGGAAATTTAAGAAGCAGGGAGTCACACAACCCAACCAGTAGATAACAAGTGATTATCTGTTATCACTGAAGAGTTGATCTTATTATGCAGTTTCTGCTTCTAGGGTAGTCTGAAAAACTGAGTCTGAGTCTCATGATGCCAACCATTAGTTTGCAGGAAGGAGATCATACTTTGGTCTTTGCCCATATTAGGGATTCATTTTAGGAAGGTGATGACTCCTGCACTACCCAGTCACTAGATTGAAGGTAGGATCCTTCAGGATAGACAGTGCATGTGAAGGGACTGGAAGATGCTTACAGGTTCTTTATAATGTTATAATTGTAAACGAGATCCTTTCTATAAATGCTAACTCTCCAAGGAGGAACAATGGACAGGACTACAACATTGCTCCAGCTAGATAGTGGCTTTGTCTTCTGGAAAGGATGGATTTTAATTTTGGAGGCTAGTGTTCCCACATTAAACTGGCACCTGAGTAGCTGGATGAATTTCTATGTGTCTGGATTTCTGCAGAAATCTTCTGAAGCAGAAGCAACAACTTTTAAATGGGTCTTGGCTAGAGAGAATTACTGAGGAGCACTGGGAAGTTGTATTTTACTTCTGCCAGCTTTGTTACCATGTGTCGAGACGAGGGAAGTGGGATATTTGTGCCATCCCTTGCAGGTGGTGAATTGAATGCTTGCTGGTCAGGTGTTTTCTGGACTCTGTGTTGCCAGAGTAAGTCAGCAGAGAATTCGATCCAAATGCCTGCTGAAAGTGTGCTCGACAGCTATAGAACAAAATCTGTACGAAGTTAGTTGGTAGGAATTCAAGTGCAACTATAAGTGGTGTGATACTTTTTTAGAATTTCAGAATGCTATGTTAGATACAAACTTTTATTTTGTATTAACATAGAGATTTGCATACAAACAAATAGCTATTTTTGGTACTTATTTCCTAGAAAAAAGCCCAAACGACTTTAAAGCTAAAATATGGAAAAATATGTTCTAAAACCTCTTCAGATTGAGGATTAGAAAAAAATGCATGTTGTAAGGTGCAGGAATAATTTGTTCTCCTTTTTAAGTCGTCAGAGTAGCAAGCAGCAACATACATGCAGTGGAATAAATCTTTGTCTCTGATTTCCATTTTTCTAAGAAAGATTATCCATTTAGGTTTAACAAATATCTGTTTATATCGTAATGGATCACAGGAGAGCAGTTATCTTCTGGTGCCTTATTTAGGACCCTATATTGAGGGCAGAATTTATATGTAAATAAACTAGAGATATATAGAAATACCAGAGATAATGATGCCTTTTGACTTAGTGAATAGTTTTTCAAACCAATGAGGCTGTGGATATACATTTACTCTGCAAGCTGTTTTTTATCAGTGGCTGCACATCACGGTTCACCACCAAAACAGTTTACATGAGTGCTTCTTAGCTCTCTCTAAGCAATACGAGTTCATATACTAAACAATTTAATAGATGATTTATGCTAACGGAGTTGACTGTTGCTTAGAGACAGTCAGGCTCTGAAAGATTGTAACATGAAATGAATCAACTAGCCCAATGTTTACTTTTGCTCTTTCCTGTGTGTGGGTCAACTTAGTCCTTTTGTTGAATGTTGTGATCTTTGAGTCTTATAACTTGTTAGGCGTTACCTAAACCAATACTGTTTTATTTCCACCTGCCAAATTAAATAGAGAGTTCTGCATCAGAGAGCTACTTGAGGCAAGGCTGGCAGCTGCAATTTCCAATTGGAGAAAAGCTTGAGAACAGCATGTCTCTCCTAGCTGGAGGCCAGACCTTCTGCCACTTGGGTTGAAGCATCTCAGTGTCCTCTTAAATGGAAGTGTTAATCAAAATATACCCAACTAATTGTTTATGTGAGTAGATGAGATTATGTCAGACAATGTGGTGCTGTTTGACTCGGAGAAAGAACTGTGTAACCATACACAAAGCTGCACCACAGAGATAGTCGATTTGTGTTTTGATTAGGTAATAAAATCTGGAAAGGTGATAAAAATGGAGTGGATTTTTGCGTGGGGTGCTGTACTGTCTTCTCAGATCAGTTTATAGCATATTATTTACTGTGCACAAATGAATAAGGAATTGTAGCTAAGGCAGTGACCAGGTTTTTAATTAAGGTGGTGGATTCACTTCTTGTGATAATGGGTAGAGCAGACAAGAGGGTTGTGTCCACTGGGTGCAGAAGACCTGACCCTGAAGTCATCCTGCCAGCCAGCGTTCAGCAGCTGCTTGCCCAATGTTGTGACGCGTCCCACTTGTGAATGGAGAAGGGGAAATGTTTGTTTAGGTTTTTTCCCCCTAATGTATACAATGAGAGGAAGCACTGCAATAAACCCAGTGGGGCAAAAAACCTTTCCCAGCACATTACCTTATAACACTTCGTCATCCGGTTTCTCTGCTCCCAGTCCCACTCAGGCTGGTGCTGGCTGTTGGGAGGCACTGGGGAGGGTCACATCCAGCGTCTGTCCTACCAACAGCCTGCTGCTGCCCCTGCCAGGCCCCCAGAGCCTGGCTTTCCTTGGGCAGAGAGGTCAGGGAGCCCTTGCTTGCTGCTGGCAAGGGGCTGTTGAAGTGATCCTGTAGGCTTCTGTTGCAGTGAAGCATGGTGGGGAGGGGCTTTGCTTTCTCAGCTGGCGGAGAGCGGGACTGCCTGAAAGCCTGACTTTACCCTGTCCAGGGAAGGGACAGTACCTTTCCCTTTATTTTGGGCAAAGGCAGGAAGGTCTCACATACCTTTAGCATGCTGGAGCTGGTTTAGAGCAGTGCTATTTCATTGCTGACATGGGAAAAATAATAATAAAGCGTCCAGAAGTAAAACACAAAGGGGGCTGGCGGGTGGGGAGAGGAAATACTTGGAGATGTCTGCAGTGCTTCCTGTTTGCTTCTGAAAATTATGAGTCAGATACCCCACAAACAGGAGAGAGGAGTTTGAAAAATTGAAAGATTTAAAAAAAAAGTAGTCATACATGGATTTGTTCTCTTGGTCTGGTGGTTTTTGAGCTTTCAGAGCTGGAGGCCATTATTCACATTTTTCTGGGCAGTGGTGACAGCAAGGAACACATGCCCTATTTCCTCTTCAGTGAAAGTAGAGGTTTTTTTAAAATATGTATTCATAAGCATCAGGAAGTAGGCCAATAGAAAAGATACCCAGTATCGCAAGATTTGAAATAAAGTGTCTGTTACCATCACAGTTGTTCTAGAGTTGGTTGTTTTGACTTGGAAAAACTTTTGCAACATGAGTTAGTTTTAACCCTCAAGCTGATTTGCCTTTGCTTTCTGAGATACATGCTTTGGCACAGGAGGGCAAAGGTGCATTGTGTCTATCTGAATTGTGTTTCAGAGTAACACTGCTTTCTACTCAGTGATCCAAAAGGTGGAACTGTGCTCCTTTTCCCCAGGTAAAGCACAGTTTGTATCTTTAAAACCCACAGATTTTATGGGATTGTAACATGAGCATTAAGCGTGTGTACAGCGATACTGTACTTAAAAGGAAAAATTAAGTGGATGCCATTCTTCCACTCTATCACTGAAGTGCAGGCTTTTCTAGAAGATGTGATTTCTTTGTTTCTCTGCCAGTTAATTCCCCGTAAGTGTATATAAGTGATAAAGGACTCCTGCTCTCCAAATAGAAAGTGATTATTTGCAGGCATTTTTCCTCTGTTATGGTGTCAGGATAAACTTTATGAGGAGACCTGGAAAACATTTCCTTCAGCTGAAAAGAATGCTGCAGAACTGGATGGCCTTCATGTAAAAGGCTGTTTCTTTGTAACAGAGCTTGTTAAGACACACCTTAGTAGGTGATATAACATTTGGACAACTGACAGCACAGCCTGACAGTCAGCGCTCTCCGGTGTTCAGCGGAGTTGTTACTCTGGTATTTATATCATGATTGAAAAAGCCCCCTTATCCCAGTTAAGCATAATGTCAGTGTGGAGAGATCAAGGGGAAGCACTTGGTCAGGGATGAGACAATTTTCAAAAGACATTCTGCTCTGCCTGCATTAATCAATAAACATGTGCTCCCATGTGCTGTGAGGTGTGGGGAGGTGATGGTCTGTACCAGCAAACTGCTGAGGGTGTTTTCTGCCGTGATTTTGGCACTAATGCTGTCCCCAGACTGTGCAGGAATGGGCCTAGAGGGTTCCTGAAAGCTTCTCCTGGATCATGCAGCCACCCTCGCTTGAATGCTGAGGTTTGCTGAGGCAGCTATGGGTTTTTCCATGCTGCTTGGCCTCAGACCCTGGGAGCGTTCTTGGGCTTGTTAAATCTGCTGGTTGTGAGTATAGCCTTACTGCATTAAAATCAGAGGGGATGCCAGCCTGCACTGTGGTCACTTTGAGAAAGGTCTGAAGCAGTTTTGAGGTTCAAACCTGCTTGTTACAGCACTTTCCCTTTCTAAAATGCTAGTTATGAAAGATTCTTACAACTAGCCCATCAGTGCATTGGCTCTTTTCCCACATTTACCTTCATGCACTTTGACCTGCACAGAAGCTAAGATTTTTGCCATCTTACTTGTGGCTGCTGTTTCTTGGCTTTCCTGCTTCCCAGTTCCTTCCCCCATGGAAGGAGTGTTCCCAAGCATTTCCTCTTCAGGTTGCTTCTTGGTGCTGGTATGATTAACTCTTAAGAGAGCTTGGATGGATGTAGGTGTGGCAAAAGGCTCTGAGAGCTGCTCCCAGCTACTGGGAAAGCAGCTCTGAGGGAATCTGTAACAGCTCCTAAAATGATCTGTCCCAGTAGGAAACTGTCTCTGCTTAGTTTAAAAACATGTAAATAGTGTCACTGTAATTTTTCAGCTGTTTTTTGTTTTGAGCGTATTTTGTAACTTGCTGCAGAAGAAGCTTATTCTCTTTATATGCAAAAATACCTGGCCCAGCTGAAAAAATTTGTAAACATTTATAATCGCAAAATGAAAATTAAAAAAAATTAGTATTTTGTTGAGAGAATTGGAACATGTGTTGATTTGAAGTGCTCTCTTATCTTTTAATAACTATGCATAATTCTCATTACCGTCACTGAGAGCTGGCCATGTATCAAAGGGTGAGAAGACCTAATTCAGTGAACTACTACAAACCAAGTCATTATCCCAGGAAGCAGAAGTAAACGCTGAGACCAGCAGCAAGATTTTGGGAGCTGAATGTATGAGCTTGATGGTGGTTATGCTGTTAAACCTGCTGCCTCCTTTTATCTGAAAGCAAAACCAATCAGTGCTGTACTTTCAGAGCGCTGCATTAGCAAGAAGGTGACTGGGGAATGTTCATGTTCCAGGTGCAAAGCTTCGTTTTTTCCTCAGTGCCAGAGGCAGCATGGCATGAGGAAGTGGGCCACGGCTAGTGGGGGTCCAAGTCCTGCTGCATGGTCTTGATGGCACAATAGGTCAGCATTGAAGATGGAAGGAAGGTATGATAAAGAATATAAAAAGCACTGGGTCAGATGCTTAGTTGCTGTTGCAAAGTGCTTTTTGACTAATTAAGTGGATTACCCATGTTTATGCTAGCTCAGGACTTGTCACCATTTGAAGGTATCTGCAATGAGGCAGGTCCTTTCTTCATTTGGATCTTGACATAGAACAAAGTTTGTAATTCAGGGTGTTTTGGAATCTGTATTATCTAAAGGAAGGGAATTATTTTTGACTTTAGCAAAGAGTTAGGCACATAAGATTTGCCATTGCTATGTGAAGTAAACACTGCAAAATGTGTATAATGTCAGCATTTTGATTAAGAAATGTTTTCCACTTACATTTTTATATATGACATCAGTTGGCCTGCCAGATTATTACTGTTTATGTTACAAAATGGACAAATAACTTGGTTTGATTTGCAGGATCTAGATTCCAAGTCATGTTTGCAGGATTGATAATTTGTGTGTGTGTATTTGTGTATGTATGTGTTTGTCTATATATGTATATATACATAGGTTATTGTCCTAGAAGTTGTTGAGGTTCATTAGAGACCTTACAATAGCATTTGAGGCTGGTTTGTCTACTTCAAGAACAATATTTCACATTATGCTATTTCAGCCAAATGTAAGTTTCCTAATTAGCTACTTTTGCTTATGCTTTCTTTATACAATAAGTGTTGCTGTTTTGATGCATAGGTGTGAATGCATTCATTACCTGTTCTGGTGATGAAGTCACTCTTTTGATCACTGCACAGATGTTGGTATTTATCAATGGAAAAGCCTAAACCTTTCTCTTTGTTTTCATAAAGTTGCATTAACAGTGGCAAATTCAGACATTCCAATTTCATTAGCACACAGTTCTTTAAAACAATCCTTTCAAGTAGATTTTCACAAATATTTGCGATGTAGCTATACAAAGCTGGGCAAAAAGCACAGATTCTTCTGGGACAAACTGGATGTAGTGCCTCTTTTGATTGTGATTATTTTCTCTCTACTGCTATAGCTTAGTTTTGCTGTCTCCAGCTGGACAGGTAACCCTGCAAGGAGTTCTATGTGTCTGCTTGATTTTGAGACCAGTGATGCCATTTCTGAAGTCACTCTGTACCTCTTTTCTGAAGTCACTATGTACCAGTCTGATAGACGTAGTTCACCAACCAGTCCCCAAAATTCATGTAAAGATGCAGGCTTGCATAGTCCTGAAAATCCTGTTTTTAGTTAGCAGCGGTCAGTGTTTCTGATGCACATTATGTCAATACACCTAGTAATTCTACATAATCCATTCCTTTTTACATTGAGGGAGATGAGTGGGAGACCTGTTATGGGTAGTTGTAAAGTGGTGTAGTTATGAGTAGTTGTAAAGCAAGCAGAGTTGAACTTATGTGTTTAATTGTGATTTTCTGATTTACAGAATCACAGAATATCAGGGATTGGAAGGGACCTTGAAAGATCATCTAGTCCAATCCCCCTGACGGAGCAGGAACACCTAGATCTGGTCACACAGGAATGCGGCCAGGCGGGTTTTGAATATCTCCAAAGAAGGAGACTCCACAACCTCCCTGGGCAGCCCATTACAGTGTTCAATCACCCTCACTGTGAAGAAGTTTTTCCTCATATTTGAGTGGAACTTCCTATGTTCCAGCTTGCACCCATTGCCCCTTGTCCTATCATTGGATGTCACTGAGAAGAGCCTAGCTCCATCCTCCTGACACTCACCCTTTACAGATTTATAAATATTAATAGGGTCGCCCCTCAGTCTCCTCTTCTCCAAGCTCAAGAGACCCAGCTTCCCTCAGTCTTTCCTCATATGGGAGATGCTTCACTCCCTTAGTCATCTTGGTAGCCCTGCTCTGGACTCTCTCAAGCAATTCTCTGTCCTTCTTGAACTGAGGGGCCCAGAACTGGACACAGTATTCCAGATGGGGTCTTACCAGGGCAGAGTAGAGGGGTAGGAGAACCTCTCTCGACCTACTAACCACACCCCTTCTAATACACCCCAGGATGCCATTGGCCTTCTTGGCCATGAGGGCACAGTGCTGGCTCATGGTCATCCTGCTGTCCACCAGGATCCCCAGGTCCCTTTCCCCTACGCTGCTCTCCAACAGGTCGTTTCCCAACCTATACTGGTACCTGGGGTTGTTCTTGCCCAGATGCAAGACTCTACACTTGTCCTTGTTATATTTCATTAAATTTCTCCCCGCCCAACTCTCCAGCCTGTCCAAGTCCCGCTGAATGGCAGCACGGCCTTCTGGCATGTCAGCCACTCCTCCCAGTTTGGTGTCATCAGCAAACTTGCTGATAGTACACTCTATTCCCTCATCCAAGTCATTGATGAATATATTGAA
>VZTM01041456.1:10010-23287 GCA_013400555.1 Jacana jacana | reverse complement strand
GTCATTCAGTGCATTATTTTTACTATTAGATAATTGCTAAGAGTAAATGACTATCAAGCAACATGAAAGTCCTGTAGAAAGAGAGGAGGCATGGTTTTATTATTCACCTCTTCAGGTAAGTACGTGGCAGAACTCCCGGGAGACACAGAAACTGGAAACTTATCCCAGCCGAAATCATGAGGCCAAGGTACTACTGTTACTTCACTTTTCTTAGAAATGATTCTCTGAAATCCTGAGCAGTGTGGAGGTGAGCCCCAAACACATTGTTATTATTCTGACATTTTGCAATGCTGTTCCTCCTTATGTGACACGTTCAAGTCTTATATTTCCCTGCTCAGTAAAAATGAGAATGTAATAATGTAAGCACTCAGAAACCCCAAAGGATACAAATGTCATTTTTCTCCTAGCTTTCTAGATCGGAAGAACCATTTGCTGTTTGCTTATTATCCAGGAAAACATTCCCTTCCCTTTTGCATAATTTGTATTTGCAAATATAGTCANGTATTTGCAAATATAGTCACCTTTTTCGTTCTCTCCCAGATTACCCATTATGTGAAATTTAGTCACTAAAATAATAATTTTCAAATCTCTCTTTTACAGTCTCAACCTGTGGCAAATCTATGGTTTTGGAGGTATTCAGTCAGGCCAGCCACACTCTTTGAGTGTTATTATGATAGGAAAGGAAGCATCATCACTAATCGGCAGAGGGTACAGAGCACACTGAATATCCACCGACTCTGAAGCAATTTGTTTCCGCAGAGAAGAGAATGGGGTCTGGTTTGTAAGGTGACGACCAATGGCCTGGAGAGAGTGAGAAGCGTATTTAGTGCTTTGATGTTTAGTGTACAAACCTCCATTATCTAAAACTGTTTTTATTGTGGATAATTTCCTCAGGAATAAACTGAGGGAGGCCAACGGTATGTATTATTCTTATGAATTGTAAATCTAGATTAGCCATACTGACTACAGAGGCGGGTTTCCTGAGGCTGTGCATTCTGCATTTCTCTTGGGAGTTTCAGTGTTTTGACCCACACTGCATGTGTGTTGCACCTCCCCTGTCCTCATCAGGGTGTGCTGGTTGTTGCACAGAGCTGAAATGTGAATCTGCATTTATAGCACGCCTCTCTCCCAGTACCTGATACGGTGGAAGAGAGAAGAAGTGGTTTCTGATAGGTCCCCAGCCTGTGCCCTCTTGAAGGCTGATCCAGGCCATAGTTAATTAATTGATTAAAGCTTTGTTAATAAATTCCTATGACATTGCAATGACTGCTACTTCAAATTAATAGGATTTAAATATGAACTATATGAGTGGAAAGGAAAGCAGTTAAATGACGTGCCAGGAGTCACTGAGGGACTGTATCTTGCACTGAAGAAAATTCAGTAAGTGGGCCTTTTGTCCACTTCACCGTTATGGAAGCAAGTATGCTGGCACTGGCAGCAAAGAGGAGACATCTGGAGCTCCTCTTTCCTTGCTCTGTGTTAAGCTCTCTGATCATTCCAGCCTCTCTGGAATCACGCAGAATGGTCTATTATCTGGGGAAATGGACGTCAAGTAGACTGTTTCTCAAAGTCATGCAGGATTTTTATTTTTAAGGTCTGAATAATTTACAGTTTCATGCTTGGAATAGCATAGCAAATCTCTGTTGATTTTGAATTTGTTTTTGTTTAACACTTACCGTCACGCCACTTATATGAACACAGGAAAAGATGAAAGTTTCATCCTGAGACTTCCTCTAACACTTGTCAATTTTTTTGATGCTTTTTAGATTTTTTTTTTAAATGAAAGTTTGATATGTAACCCAAACGTTGTTCACCTGCATGCAAGGATAACTGACAAAAAAGTGTTAAAAAAAAAAGAGAGGGGAGTGAGAAGAAATACACCAGCCTGCTCATGTATATTTGATTCAGGATTGGTTAGAGAGTGACTCCACTTCAACGTGTTTGCATTAACTGTCTTTAATAGGACAAATAAATAACTTTCAGTGAAATACTGGACATTACTTAGGCGTTTTACTATTTAAAAAAAAAAAACAAACCCGACAAAAAGCCAAAAAATCCCATGCAGAAATAATAATCCCTACTGAAATGCAGCCATATCTTTGTGATGTACTGGTGATTGATGATGTGGTACTGATGATGTAGTGGTGATGAAACGAACATTAACCTATGCTACTGCTCCTTGTAGCCAAAGATACTTTCTGTCTTTCTCGACTAACTGCTTTTCCTTGTGCTTCTATGTACTGCAATACAGAGAGTAAGATAGATGCCTCTTGTTTCTTCTTAGATGCAGTGATTGAGGGTACCAGTGGTTCCTCAGGGAAGCCTCTTCCTCTGGCAGAATGTCTTGTTTTCATTCCTGTCATTTCCCAAATCTTCTTAACTGCCACTGTTATTTTTCCTCTATGTTGGAGTGCCTCTGGATCCTCTTAGGGCTCTGGGCTCATGAGATGTGATGACCCAATGTGTGAGACATAAGATGTGTGCACAGAATAGGAATTTGGAAGTGCTACATGCATGCTATACACACCTCCCTAGTGTAAGTTTTCTTACAGACTACATAACTTGGAAAGTTAAATTATCTTATAGTAGCTTGTTTTTCCCTCAGTAACTAATATGCTTATTACCTGCTATACTGCCTGAAGATCTTACATTTGTTGCTACTTATTGGCTATATATACGTCATTGTCACATGTGTCATACTTATCTTAAAAGATTTCTTTCTTTAAGGGGTTTTAAAATGTGTCCCAAGAGTAGAGAAATAAATTTTGTAATTTCTGTTGAGCGGTATTATTCTGAATTATTTTCAGAGTAATCCAAAATATTCAGTAGAAGTGTGTGCAAAGAATTCTCTGTTGTCCCTAAGAGTCCCAGCTTTCATCTTACCTCAGTAAAGGTATAGGAACAGCAACAGCAATAATAATAAACACTTTAAAATCCCCAAATTAACCCATAATGATTACTAAGGTAAGTTTCCAAACTGTAATGGGTGCAGAAACATCTGATTATTTTTGCAAAAACTTGGAAAGTTCCTTTTGAAGTCAGATATGCTGTGTCCTAAAGTTTTGGTTGGAAGTACAATGACACTAATTTTGGGGTTTATTTTCTGTTCAAAATGCATCAGAAATTAAGAGAGAATATAACACGGGCAACATCTTGAATAATGGTGAGCTTTTAATAGGACAGAATCTGACCAAAGAAGGATTTTGTTGGTTGTTTAGAAGGTTTGTTTTGGAGAAAACTCTGTCTCCATGCTAATCTCAGCTAAAAAGCATTCCACTTTTTCATATCCACCATCCTTTTTCTTTTTGATTGGTGGTCAAGACTGCTGTTACTTAGAATTCTGAGTTGGCATGTAGGTACAAAAGTAAAAAGATTATAATGTAGAAAATCTTTACTTGGTAGTCAGTAGCCCAGGGGTGTCACTGTACTCCTGGGACTCTACTGGGAGGTCCCTGGAGCACCTGCAGTTCTAACTCTCTGAGCATTGGGCTTGTACCTCACCCTGAGGCTTTCTGGGGTGCCCAAATCAGAATGGTGGAAAAGCCTTTGGCGCACTTTAGTGCAATGCAAAACATCAAGGTTTCATTTTTAAATTTTAAGGAGGTTCCAACAGCACTGTTTGTCTTATCTCAGGAAAAAGGGGGATGGGGGTGTTGGAAAAGATTGTCTACATGAAATACCAGCACAAGTCAGTATGAGCCTGTGCTAAGCAAAGTGCTATTGTAACCTGCTGTTTAAATTACTGCAGATTCCCACTCCTGAGCAGTGGCTGCTCATGTCAATCACTGCAGTACAGTCTTCCTAAGGCCAAAATTTCAAACTTAGCGTGACTACACCAATTTGCAGTAGATGATGATGTATGCTGTGTCTGTAGTGGGTTAAATTGCTTTTGTCATTTACTTTGGTGGCTAGCGATTAATCAGAAAGCAAGAATAATGTGAATGCTAATTTCATATGCTTTGTTCCTCAGCCATCTGTCCTGTAACAGTTTGATGAAACTTGCTCCAGGGACTGTCCAAGACACAGACTGGAGAGACAAGTGTCACCTCCTCCCCATGAAGAAGTGGGGTCTAGCACTGCAATAGGCCATGAATAAGTAAACACTGCAAGAAAAGCTCTTACATAAATTTTTTGAGTGTCTCTGGTGAATTGAAAGTACAAATCAACCATTTGAAACCTTCAGAGATGCTGAATTTTGTTTAACGCTCCACAGCTCAGCATGTGTTATTGATTTCATACGTTTCTTTACAGTTACAATATTAACTCCTGACACAACTACTAATGCTGAACAGGTAAAAAAAAAAACTTGAGAGTTGCAAAGATTGATTTTGGATAAATGAAAGATCTTTGCTGAGCTGGCCCCACGGTTTGAAAAACTATTCCCCCAATCTGACACGTGAACAGGAAGAGTTTATCAGTACTTTGCAAGTCAAGTTCATCCTGACATGTGGTGCTGGAGCCTTGAACTTGGCCTTCTGCTGAGCTCCCTGAGTGAAATCACCCAAAATCCTCATGCAGTGCACACTCAGTCCCCTGTGTGTGTCACAGCTGGGACTCCTCAGCAGTAGAAATGCACAAAATCCTGAGCACCTTACAGGGGTCAGTGATGCACCATCCAGTCACACGGGTACATTAACCCTACCTCAGCACAAGCCCCTGGCTGGCTCATGAATGGCTCCCCTTTGCACCAGGACTGTCCTCCAGGTGCTGGGACACTGATGGGCTCACATCAGCCTTACAGGAGAAACCATTTGCTTTAAAACCCTTGTGCAGTGCTGTGCTTCCAGCTAATGATCCTGAGCCTGAAAGTTGCAGCACTGAAGCAGAGCTTCAAACCCTGCTGGAGCCAGCTGCTTTTGTGTGCATCCTTGTAAGTATCTGAGCACTGTGGTCCTAACAGAGATGACTCTTCAAGCTACATGTGAGTTGTGTAGCTCCTGCACCTCACTGAATGTCATCAGCCAGGTCTGGTGTCTCCTTTGCTGGTTTTGTAATAGACCTGAGAGCAGGGCATAGAGGGTTAATGTTCACATTGCCTTATATTATGCAAACGATGCTGGGTAAGAGTGCTCAGAAACACCTGTCTCTGCGTTCGCAACTTGGATGTTGCAAAATGGATTTTATTCAAACCGCTTTCTCTGAAATTTCTTCCTTTCATATGGTGAGCAATACCTAAAAAAACAGTGTTTTTGTTTTTTTTTTTAATGTGGCTAAAAGGAACTAGAGTTAGGGATTATGCTGATGCTTAAATTTGACCTAAAATGCATTTATAGTAAAGCACAGCTCAGTGTGGTGCATTTTACTGGTATTATGTATGTAATGTTATCTTTTAATATTCTCTGATGCGTGGTAAGAAATTTTTTTAAGAATCATGATTATGCATAAGGCACTTTTAAGTCCAATTGGAAACTTTTAAATTAATGTTAATTTCTAAACTAACTTTTATTCAAATTATCTGCCTGCCGCTATTTTTATGCAAGTATCTTCTCTCCTTATAAAGCTTGGTACAGAACATGTTAATGATAAAATCTTAATACCCACAATCACTCAAAAAAATGTTACAAACTGGACTTTGTGACGTTCACATTCCATATTTGTAATATCAAAAAAAAAATCTGTCGCACAAACAAATGAAGAACTAGAGGGCTTCCTGTTTTCACTGAGGTATTGTTATTTAGAAAACAGTAGTTGCAATATTAATGGTGCTATGTCTGTGCTGCTCCTCTGCATAGCTGTGAAGATAGAGAACTTAGAAAAATCCATACTCAATAAAATATTAATTTAATTTAAAAATCCCCATGACAAAATGAACCATTCTTACTAGCACTGCAGCAACACCAGTTTTCTCAAGGTCACGTCATTTCAATTAGCTTTTCTAATTATGTATTTCAAGCTTGGTACAGAAAGAAAAAAAAGCTGTTTTTTAATGTTGTTAAACGTCGACCCTGGACTGCAGCCCCAAACTGATTGCCTGCAGCTAGAAATGCCATAGCGATCTGCTTTGAGATGGGGTCTGGATGTCTGCCATTAAATTTTACAAAAATACATATTTACAGCATTTTGGAAGAGCCTGCTTCCAGGTGTCTTAGAAGTGATTTCAGGGAGATTCAGTATTCTCACTTCAAGCAAAATTCAGGAAATACAAAACAAGAGGACAAACCTGAGAATTCCCCCTTCAAGTGCCATGTGCTGGAGCCTGTAGGAAACCCAGGGGTAGACCTGGCTGGCTTCGCTGGAGAGGGCGATTGGGCTTGTTGGGGAAAAGAGTATACAGTAGTGACATGACCATATGTGTGTTTCCCCATCAAGGCTGCTTTTCTCCCTGTGTTCCATCTCATGCTTTCCTGGCTCCTGGTGTGACTGCAGATCTGGGGAATAGTTTTTGAAACCATGGTTTAATAGGACAATCAGCATTTCAGTTTCTGAATTCTATTGCTCTCTTTTCTGCCTGGAAAGTTGGACTTTGGTCTCTTCACGTTGATGTCTTGTGTGATGTAAGGGTCAGCACAAAGCTGGTGTAGCTGTTCAGTGTAGTAGGAGAGGGGAGAGCGTGGGTTAAAGGAAAGTGGTGTGAGGCCAGACTCCTGCCATATGTGCTTTTTGACAAGGACTGACAGACACAGTTTTTTTCTAATTTGTCCTTACTTTATTGAAGCATTCTGACCAGCCAGACTAATTAGTCCTGTGCTATACTGATTGGAAGGGGAACGTGCTCAGTGTGTCTGAAGCAATAACTCAATCATTAGGTCATCCAAAGATGGTTGCACCACAGACCAGCAAACACTGTATTGTCCCTTTGTTAACCTTGAGCTTGCACATTCTTTCACTGTGACTGCACTTCTCAAAAGGCATATTTTAAAACATGTTAATAACAATTTGTGACTCTAGGGATTTTAGATTTTTGTTTTCTTTGGCAAGGGTAACAATTTTTATTGATGCATGCTTTGGATGCAAATTTTTTTTTTGTTTTGACAAGAATTTACTAGATAGTTCACATTAAGTATGTACTAATTCTTTTCTACGAATTGACCTGACATGTCTCCTTTCCCAATTTCTTAAGTTTTGCAATACCACTGCTGACAAACACTGGAATATGGCATGTATGAGCATCTTAAGCAAAGTTTTTAATAAAGCTTCTGTATCTGGATCCCAAGAGAGAGAGCAAACTTACCACCACAGCAATAATTAAGCAGACAAAGTACTAACACTGTTGGTTGTATATCTCCAGGGCAATTGATCAGGAATCACTAGGGAACATAGAATTTCCAGTTCTTAATACATTAATTGGTGCTGTAATTAGCAAGCCTTTTTATTTTAAAATTTGAATTAATAAAAAAGGGATTGGATTAATTAAAAATATTGGAATCAATTTAATTTTTCATTAATACTGCTTTTTAAATGTCACTTTAATATACATTGAAGGTTCTCCTTGGTGAACCTAATCTTACTGCACATATTAACTGTATGAACTATGTGATGGTAAAAATGACAGGCAATTTTGCTTTTGATAAAGCCCATAAAATAAAAAACCTTCACTTTGAAAGCCTAGTAGTTCTATATTTTTCAGGCATATGAATTTCCTTGTCTTAATAATGTGATTTGTAAATAACACTCTTGTGAGCATATTTTGCATATTGCTGTGTTGCAACAACATTATTAGTAAATTATATTTGTATTTTTAGTTCATTTAAAAAAATATAGTCAGCTTCACTTATTACATTTTGAATGAGAGCTCTTAGATGATGTTTCAGCCAATTCAGTCTTTTTTAAGGAAATTTGGATTTTGAACCTCTTTGAATTAAAATCAGATATTTTAGGCTAACTTTCTTCTGTACTTTTTTATACATTTATAGTCTTATTTCAATCTTATTTATTATAAGAGGACACAATTAATATTTTACAACAGACAGAACATTATTATCATGAAATATTTCTAGAAGTTCATTTATATGTTACCAATAGAGCATATATCAGAATTGCTTGTAGTAACATTATTGGGAAATTTGCCTTGCCCTACTAGTTATCTTTCCCTGCAGGAGGGAAAACACCTTTAATTTTTTCTTGATTATAGTGCTGCAGAGTAAACTAGGGAGATAAAAATATCACTTTTAAGGGGAGGGAGCACAATGTAACTGAGCTGCCCAAGGCAACTCCCTATTAGTTTAAATTTCCCTAAGATCCCAATGGTGCGAAAGTCACCTCCTGAGATTACATGTGCCAATGTCCCTTTTCCTGCTTTTCCATGTTTCTGACAACCTGTGGGCATTGCCCTCCTACCCCTCTGTTCTCCCTATGACCTTCTGGATATGTTGCTGCCTTTGCTGCCACAGTGACATCAAGACAAATGCTGCTAGTGGGCATGGGGACAAGCGTTGAGGCCCTGTTGACCTAGTGGTTCTGGCAATGTGCAATAAATTTACTGTCACCAAATTTAGTCAGTGTCAGAAGCACTTTCCAACAGCAACTTTAAGTAGGACTGTAGGGAGGGTTAGGCCTCTAAAAACAAGAAAGTATTTTCATAAAGATATTTCTTATGGATTTGGTGAGGGTTTCTTCAAAATATTTAAATGTTATTGGGCTAAAAGATATGTATGTCAGAAACAGAAAGTTTAATTTCAGGTCAGAATAAGATATGCCTGTGTTTCCAGCAGGTGTTCAGCTTCTCAACTTTTGGAGAATTCAACCTGAAATGCTTGAGTATCTTTAAAATTTGAAGCATATGTCATGATTAAAATACTTTTGCAAACATAACAATGGAGACTTTCAAGTCTTAACAGTAAGACAAATGTCTAAATTGTCTTACTTTTAATTATTATGCTCAAGAATTTAATATTTTCTCTTTTACTCGTACTCATTAAATGCTTACTTCAGCAAGACTGATTCCTTGGGTGATTTACAGTATTTGATGTCAATGTATGTTAGCAGAGCATTTCAGTTTGCAGAATAGCTGATTATTGCCATACATTTTTTCCGCCTTTGGGTAAGAGAGAACATGTCCTGGAAAGAGAGAAAAAGCCAAATTTGAATACAAAACTATTAAAAGCTACTGTTTCCTAAAGAAGTCTGGTAAGTGTTTTCTATTGTAATGACTGAATTAGCTAATAAATTGACTACTGAGTCAGAGTATTTGCTACAAGCTGGGGAATACAATTGAGCATTCATGTTGCGATGAAATTTAATGTCATTTCAATAGGCAGCTAATCAGTTCTGCTCTCAAGTATAATGTGAGTATTCTTTGATGTATTAAACTGGGGTTTCAGTCTTCTAAAATTCATACTCCTCAGGGTGTCTGCAAATACTTTAGCCCATATTTTCATACATTTATGTCAAAGACATAGAAAAAAAGTTTGACTATTATGTTTTAATCGACGGTTAGAAAAAGATGGAAAGATAAAATCATAGAACAGCTTGGGTTGGAAGAGGAGGAGAAGGATGATGTTTCTGTTGAGGAGAGGACTCAAATAAAACTCAAGGAAAAAAAAAAACATTTTGTCCATACTGCTCTTTCTTCAAGTGGATAAAGGAAAGTATAAAATGCATTTTGAGAGAATGACCTTTAATTTTAAAAGGAAAATTATGCATAACCTTGAGAAATACAGTAGTGTGAAACAGCAGTAGCTGCCTGCCCAAAAGTCTATCTAATACCAGAAGAATGGTATATTTTCCAGCAAAGAGACTTGCAGGTCTTTTTTCTGCGGTTAAATATTTGGGCCACTGGACTGTTGTGCGGTTCTCTTATAATGCACACAACTCTATAATGAAATGGGATTCTATATAAGTTGGACTAGATTTACCTGGGACTGTTGTGGCATTGGGACCTTCATTGGAGGTCTTAAAAAAGCTTAGGGCAACATGTATCAGAAATGAGATAATTAACTTCCTGAATATCTTTGAGCTGTTTACCTATGATTAAGTACAGTTACCATTTCAAATTAATTTTTATTACTGACTGCTTGCAAAAATAGTGAGGTGTCATTCTTTCTGAGGTGCAGGGGAGCTTAGCATTATTTTTTGATACTGGGATCATCCACCTTAGTTGGATTTGTAATCATGGGCTACAATGTCTAAATTCAGGTGTTTGCAATGAGTTGTAGCTGTAAGGTCCTGTCCATTTTTATTGACTTGAGTTTTCCTGCTGACCCTGACTGTTCTGTAACAGAGCTGTGGATTAAATATTTTCTGAGAAAAAAGTGTTTTCTAAAGTACTTACATTTCAGTTTCTTACATTTTGTACAGAAAAATGAATGTACTTATTTATCCAGTCATAACTTTTGGGTGTATTTATAGCATCAGCTTTGCACTGCTCTGTTTTCTTTACATCAGTTAAGAAGGCTAATTAAAATAATAACATTTTCCTTGGCTGGCTGAATGCAAGGCTGTAAGTTTATAACGCAAGCACAGGGAAGGCAGGGAATGTGCAGAAGTGGGACAAGTCTGCCCTTTTCTGGCAGCAAGGCCCATTGTATCCCAGCCTATGCAACAGATTAAAAGCTGCCAGATCTAGAGACAATACCTGAGCCCTAGCAAAATAGGTTTTGGGTCAGCAACCATCTCTTCGTGGTTATCAGCTTTCTGTTGTGTATTGGGGGTTGCAAAATGAACTTACACTGCACCTGAATTACTCCTCTGCACAATGCCTTGTGCGGTGGTACCCAGCTGAGGGCCAGGATGGCAATGCAGGACCACCACTGCCAGTGTGCAGTGAGGATGGAAAGAGTCTCTGCTGGGGCTGAGCTCCTCTCTCACCACAAAGACATGCAGTGTTTTATAGTTTCTTTGTGAAGAGCTTAGAAAGTTTACCATGTGCAAAACTCAATTATGAAACTTCTCAAGCCACACAGTTCAGATTTGATTTTTCAGTGATCACAGTTTCTACATCTTGTTGATCTATACAGAAAATTTAGAACCTGTTGCAAAATTTACCTGTGGACCCCTAGAAGGTGAGGGGAGGTAGGAAATCTTAGGTTGTTCCAGCTGATTTCTGTCACAGGTTTAGAGGCTAAATTTATGGGACTACACCACAGATAACTGATATGCAGCTCTTCAAGAAGAGAAATAAAATGGTTCAGAGCTCAATAAAACAAGCTTTCAGCTTGCTTCAGTTAGCTTGAATCTACATATACAGGCGGATTTGTATCAAACTATTCCTATGCATGCTGCTTCTTTCTTCATAGGATAGTTCATTAGACCAGCATAAAAGAGATTTCCAGCCTTTTATAAATAGGTTATGAGAACACTGAAACCCTTTCAGTTGAGTTTTGCAGGGTATATACCAGTTAGCGTGAACAGAATATTCAGGTTTCTCTCACTTCAATGCAGGGTTTTTCTGGTAGGAACAAAGGTTTCATTAACATGGTTAAGTTTAAACCAAATGCTTGCAGAAGTGAAATAAACAACAATACTAATTTTCTAGTATAGAACTACATGATTCCTCTAAGAGTTATTAGCACTAGAGATGACACTATATTTACTCACTAGGTGGGAAATAGCCAATGTTATTTTTCACAATTAACTTCTTCAATATTCTATGACAATTTGACATAGTTTGAATACAGTGTCTCACAACCCTCATCACGTGGAGGGAACATGGTTTTGGCAGATACTACATGAAAGGTCTTGGACCTCTCTCTGTAGTGAAAAATGGGGCCTATGTGTATAACTCTGCCCCAGTCACAGTGCAGGGCTGTGTAACTGTTAGGGAGGAAGAAAAAGTGCACAGGCAGCTCACAGGATGACTGGATGAAAGCATCCTTGCTCTGATTTCTTCAAGTTCAGTCAACCTCACTGGAGATGAATAAGAACAGAGATGAATTGCACAGACAAATCTCAACCTAAAGGATATTTTTTAAAAATTGTCTCAAATTATCTCTGGATTTATATAAGCATACAGTCCAGTCATTTCTACACTGCAGGCTGTTAGCAATTTATTCAAAGTCTAAATTATGCTAGTGCTTCAGAAGAATACCTGAATACCATTATGCAGACTACAAGAATTTACAATACCTTTACTTAATAAAAATAAATAGATGGGGGTATAGCTGTATTGCAGGCATCTCTGCTTCAGGAGACTATCCTGGCCTTTTTCCATTAGCAAGCATCCCTCAGGGTTGCTGACTGGCTGCTTAAGTATGCAGATTTCTCCAGCTGTTTAAAACACTCTCCCTTCCACACTCAATTTAGTCCCACTGATTATTGTCATGTGCTGGCACAAGATGGAGGCAGTCAAGGGACAAGAAAAGAAAATATTCCTTTCTGTAAATCACAGAGATAGTGTGCCATAAAAAATTAATATACACTAAACAGTCTTGATAGATCTCAAGAGTAGAAAATATTCTCTCCCTAAATGCGAATGTAGCCAGTCACAGATGACTGGCATCTATGTCTTGCTCTGCTTCAGGCACTGAGGTGTGCTAGCAATCCAAATTTATCTCCCTAAAGACTGAATTCAACTGAAGAAGACACATTATCAGTCACAGTCACTGAATGTCACTGTAACCCAACTTTAAAAAGGTTAAAAAAAAAAAGGGTTGTGGTGGAAAGCAGGGAATGCTTTGAAAAACAGGTTATCAGGCCTATTTTCTACTCTTTTACTTCATAATACAAAGGTGGTGATGAACCTGGTGCTGGCAATATGAGCTGTGTTGGGGGCAGAGCTCAATCAGCATGTGCTTCTTTTCTCTGATATTAATGAAGCCCATCCGGATGCACTTAAGTGTCAATGACATGTACATATTATGCTCAATTAGTTACACAGGTGAGCTTTTAAAGAACTCTGCTAAAATTTGTAAAACTGTATAGACCATATCCTGGATTTGCTAAAGTTGAAAACTCATTGGCTTTGACAGAACTGGTTTTTCAACTTTAAAGGCACAACGAAAAAATCATTTGGCGGGAACTGAAATCTGAAGATAATGAAAATTAGATCCTTTTGAGGAAGAAAGGAAAGAACTGTTTTGTCAAATAGAAATGTCATGTTTTATGTCAGTAATACTTTATCCCTGCTCCCAGATAGCAGCTGGGAAGTTACACTCAAAGTGTAACGAAAAACTCAAAGTGCATTTGAGACTGTGTCTCCTGTTCATACCATATACATCTTGACTTCTGTGTTGAGAGATTCTAATAGTGCCTTCCTTGTCTCACCGTGGTCCATTGCCTGTGGTCTGCAAAGGCATTTTCCAAATGTCTGAATAGATTAAGCTAAACTCATGAGTGTCAATAAGTAGATTCCCAAGTGACTTAGATGTGTTTGGATGCCTTTGGCATACTAAACTCACCTG
>VZTM01041441.1:0-14717 GCA_013400555.1 Jacana jacana | reverse complement strand
AATTTGGCAAATATCCTCTTTTTTGAAGAGTCACAAAAATAAAATCTAAATTTGGGATCCATTTTTCTTATAACTGGAACTGATTCTTACCAGTTTGTAAAAAGCTAAGCTACCTTAGGTAGCCTAATATGTTGAACACATGGACAATTTTTGCTGTGATGGTGCTCTATTCTTCCACTACACCTTTATTTCTGAAAGTTGGCCATTCTTGATTCTTTACTACTCCAGTCCTTCCCTCATAGCTCCTACATACAAAAAGCAGATTCGTGTTTGAACCCTTACCTGACAATTAATTCAAAATTAGAAGGGACAAATTTGTCTATTTATATTTCTCAATACCAGAGTGCAAAGCTTTTAGATTATTCTTAAAATAAGGGGTTTCTTCCTCCTGCTGAACTTTACGGCTATTCATTGTTGTTTTCTTATTAAACAGGAGAAATAATTGATGACAGTACAGAACAAGGTGTATTTCATTACACATCTCTAGATTTCAGCATGCAGTGACAGCATCTGTAACATTTTATTAGCTCAATGCCTATGATTTAATTTTCTACTTTCAAAGCAATAAACACTCCTCAGACTAGAAAGGGACAGTGTCATCCACTGTGACTTTCATATTACATGTATTCATTCAGATTAAATGACAGGTTACAAGTGATGAGTGATTTGAATTCATAGTACTCTCAGGGGACAGAAGAAGCTACTGCCCCCTAGAACTTGTCCTACTATGAAATATATTCCAGTTTTACCCATCATTTTATTAAGAGTTGTTTAATTGACTGCTGAAAGCATTTAATTAGTGTTAAGAGCTTTTAAATTCCAGAGCTCATCAAAACTATTTTTACCCCTATGGAATACTAAAAAGGCCAAATAAAGGCTCAGACGCTTTTTATAATTTGTAGATTGTGAGTAAATAAATGTTTCCAAGTGTTTTATTGGTGAACTTCAGTGGACACCATTAATATGATTCAATGACAAAAAAAAAAAAAAAAAAAAAAAAAAAAAAACCAAAAACACACACAACTAAAACCAACCTTGAATAAAACCAACCTTGAAATTGTGCCCTGCTCTATTCTAAAGAAAATCAAACTTAAGTTTAAGGTATTAGTTTGGTCATTTGATCAAATCCTTGGTCAAGGAGCTTACTTTTTAAGTTAAAAAGCAACACAGAGCTTGCAAGCAGAGAACGATATTAACATTTAATTTGGAGTAGAATAGTTCCCTGTATATTGGTTGGAATCAATGCACAGTGATTAGAAGAGTTGATACTGACAATATATCTACCTGGAATAAGGTATCAGAAAACTTAGTTACAGCGACAAGGCAGCATATTGCAATTAAAATCCCAGGTTTTCCAATTTAAGCAAATACTTCTGTCGGCTGACAAAAGTGAAGCGTTTCTGGTCAGTGCTTTTTACTATGCCTTTTATTACTCACAAACATTTAAGAATTTAATGTTCATTTGACAAGGTTGAATTTCTCTGCTGCTTGACTCCTTAAGGCAGGGTGATGCTATTATTATACAGATTTTGCACCATTAGAACAAGATGTCCATATCAATGTTAATTATATGTGAGGGGAAACTGAAGTAGAAGTAAAAACAAAATGCTGGAACACTTTTTGAAGACTCTACACAACATTTATTAAATTCCACAGAGGTAGTGGGACTAGCATATTTTTGCTAAATACATTCTTTAAAAACATTCTCAGTCCTTGACTCAGTAACAAATGAAAAGGTGAGAGATAAGCATTACCTGAAACCTTACCAGGATGACCCAGTTCTCTGTTCTACTGTCAGTCATCATGACCAACTCATCATGGTACAAAGCTACTTCCTACATTTTCACAGAAGTCAAATATGTTCCTTCTCTCAATGAAATCAATAAAGCTTTTTTATTCATGGCAAGAAACTCTGCCCTGCATCACCATGCTTCAACATACCTATCTATAAATAAACATCTAGCAAGCTAAAGAATTCAGTTAAGTTTTCATTTCTCTCAGTCAACTGCAGATCACAGAGGAAACTCCAATGACATCAAAGACAGATGATGAAAACCTGATCAATTGCTATCACTGCAATTTAGATAAAAAGTCACTCACTTTTCAGCTCTGCTTGGTGCCCAGAAGAGATTAGATTAAAACTAATCAAGATGGGGGAAAATACCTAAACAACAGCCAAAGAAAACCTTTTCCAGCACCTTTAAGTGTCCTCAGTAATCCTACCATGTGAAGTCAGGGTACCAGCACAGCTAAAAGCAAATTCCAAAAGGCTTTCAAAAGTTATCAGTACTGCCAGGCCTTCAGAGAAAACCAGCATGAAACGTTAACCTACCTGTTTGCTAAGGTTGTCCCCCTCTGTACGGGATTTTGGACTATATTAGAGATCTACCTAGAACATGGTTGGCGCAAACATTACAAATTCTTGTGTCTGCAACACCCACTATTGTGTACAGCCACACCATGTGTGACACCAAGAAGTTCTGGTGTTATTCAATTGTGATAAAGTCACTGCTGCGGTTTGCTAAAATCTATCAATCACACCCTGATTTATTTCAGTTTTGTGAAATGTAGATGAAGCACTGAGATGCAAGATCAGCAACTGATACTTTAATTTGTATTAGGCAACAGGTTTGTATGTGGTTTTGTAAAGCAAAGTAAAAAGAATTAATTTAGCTCGTTGTTACACACGGAACACAAGTAACACTATTTCACCACCACAATGCTGTCATCACATATAGGAGTCTCTGAAGCAACAGAAGTAAAAAGTCTTGTTTAAAAAAAAAATAATCTATCTTTTATTTAAAAAAACAAAAAATTACACTTGGTTCATCCTACCAAATTCTGAGTACAGCAGCAGTTCAAACATGAATAGCCTATCTCAGCAGGCAGAATTAGCACCAAAGGAAACATTTTAATGAGAGCAATATTAATCCTAGATTTTATCTTTCTTCTGTCAACATTTGTCACAAGCATAAATTATGCAGTCACTTAACCGATTGTCTCATGATGCCCAGCCCCATGGCTGCCACACACACCAAGGCCATCTACAACAGCCTCAGCCCTTCTTTGGAATCAAGCACACCACCAACGTACAACCACACACCCTACGGTGAGTCCCCTCATAGAAATACATATATAAAATCATCACACAACTGAATATATTCCTTTACACAGTTGTGTAAAGTTGCAAAGTCTTAGGATTTACTGTACACACAACTCATTAAGAGAGCTGCACTAAGGAATGCAGCGAGGAGGGGGCTGCAGGCACTCCAGACAGGTTATACATTGGCACCCAGTACGGCTGGGGGACCCTCGGAGAGTAAATGGAGTACAGAGTGGATCACAGACTGCCTCAGCTATTCTGCCAGGCTATACGAGGACTGCTACTGCCAACTCCACACGGCTCAAATAATCCTTTGGCTTAAATTCTCTTCTCTAGCTGTCAACAATTAGCATAGTACCAGATAAACAGAATTTTGCAGTAACCAGAAAGGACCAAAATTTTTAAAGTACAATGAAAATAGCTTTCTTCTTTGAAAAGTCTTATGTAGTACCACATGGCCAAATTACCTGGTAACACAAAGGCTGAGGGCACTAATGAAACTGTGAGACAGAAAAGCATGGATGCTTTTCTGCCTCTGTTGCTAAAATATTTGTTTTCCCTTAAGCCTCCTATTATTTAACCCATGCAGTGGCACCACCTTGGCCAGATAGTTTTTTTGAGAGTTAAAGAGAGACAGAGAGCAACAAGCAGATTGGTAGAGAGATACCATACAAATATAAGTGTTGGGTATGTATTTGCATAGTCAGAGGGAAGAAAAATGGGATAGAAAATTTACATTAGACCAAGAAGGCAAAACAGTAGTAGCCTAAAAACAGCAGGCAGAGAGAGAATACAAAGTTGAATGACAGAAGGCTTCACCTTTGTCTCTCTAGTTCCATACAAACTGTTCACTGTTCACTACTATTAACAGTGTTAACAAGTTTTCTCCTGTTTGGACAATAAAGTCCAAACTTTAGCTTAGGACTGAGAAACTTCATGCAAAAAGTAAAAGGATGATTTCACAGTATCCAGGGCTTACATCTCCATACCATCATTTACACACAGGCATTATCTTGTCGTGATGAATGTTGAACATTAGATGGTCACACAAGCAAACAGTGGAGGAAGCCAAACAAATTTTTGGAGGATATCCCTGGGAAGACTGGACAGATGCACAAACAGTACCTTTAGTAGGGAATACTTGTACAGTCACACCAGTTCACTTAGCCAGTATTCTCAACACTTCCAAAGATGTATATCCCTTGATGTGATTCACAACAGAAGTTAGTTGGCTAACATACACCACACTAGTATAAAGTCATTGAAGTCAACCAGCTACAAGCATGGACAAGCCTTAAATTTCACACTGTACAGACACTTCCAAAAGCATTCTTTGGCTGTAGGATTTCTGCTGGTGGTGGTGGTTTTTATACTCTTAAACACATTATTATTCAACTACATGGTATAATGCTACAACGAGGACATGGTAGGATGGTACAGTGAATAACATTTCTCCCATAAGGCAAGGAAAAGAGCATGTGTAGGTCCAATGGTTAAATTTTCACTGAACTATTTCATGCCAGAAAACGTCAGTTTAGGAGACTACTATTTTTTCTTGGGTTTTTTGGTTTGTTTTTTTTTGTGGGGGTGGAGGGGCGCGGCAGGAAGTTAAGGGAGAAAACCATCTATTAATCAATTGCTGGCATTATGTTCTGAGATTTACTTAAATTTTTATACTGTTATTATTACTCTAACATCAGTTTATAAAAGCACTGCACAATACTATGATGCCATGGCTTCTAGCAAAAAGTGATGAAATAATAGAAAAAAAAAAATTAAAACACACATCACTAAATACTGATTTGGAAATAAAATTATTACAAATCGTTAATTTGGAAAAATACAGTATCCCTACCCTAAATTAACATGAGACATCCATCAATTATGTTCTTGTTGTTTTGATTCCAGAGAAAAAGAGAATTCTTACCGTACCAATAAATAGAAGAGCAAATATTTTCCTCAAACAAAACTGATTTTACCCATCCCATCTTCAAAGTACATCTTCTTCCTTTCCTCTCCCCTCCTCTCCACAGACACAGAGGGATGAAACCTGTCTGCAGACTCCACCATAACCAAGAGCTTCCATATTTTTGAAGTTTCCAAAAGCTAATGTAAACTTACTGCTGAGACGACAGACAGTTGTCTCTAAGCAGAGGAAACACAGTGGGAGGGAGAGAGAAAAGGGTAAAGCAAAACACCTGAAGTAGAAAGACTAACTCAATTGTAGGTTTTTAGATCTTCCAAAAAGCTGACTAAACCTTGTCTAAACTAAGGCTGCTCACAGGATACAAGGTGGCAGACCTGTGAAGCCTTAGCTTTTTACAGCAGTGAAGCAAAGGGCACACACAGAGTGATTTTGCATGATGAGGAACATCTACCACATAGACAAAGTTCCACTTGTTGTGTGCTTACATGTGGAATTTGGGGATTAGTTCAGGTTTGCTATGAATTTACTGCTATCTTCTTTTTCGAGACATTTCTTTTCCTAGATGCCCAGAGTCAGCCTTTCATCGATTAGTGTGGTTTTTCTGGCTTACCCACTAAGTTGATTTGAACAATTCATTTGTTAATATAGTGAAACACACGTTCAAGATTACAAATTGTTTAACAAGTCTTGACAAATAAGTCCCTTGGTGGTCTTGAAGTTTCTCAGAAGCAGATGGATGAGGTACAATTTTATAGATTCTCTTTCCTATTTGTGTAAAGCTGCTAAGGTCTGAAATAGGCTTTAGTGCAAACAAAGGGCATTGTCAGACAATAAAGAGACAATTGCCTGTGTTAGCACAACAATTAATTTATTTGCAGAGAACCACTCAGTCTATTTGTTACCAGAAATGTGCTAATTATTCCTGCTAATTACATGCAAAACCTTCATTATCACCTATATGAAGAAGAGGACCCCTCAGGTTTCAGTGACAAATTAATTACTGTGTTTTCCTTCTGAATGTACTTCTAGACAGTCCCTGTTATCTAAAAAATAAATTGGCTAGCAGGAAGCTTGTGTCTCAGAGACATTCTGCAAAGTAAAAGCAAACATACAAATATCATATCAAGTTACTATTGCTATTTTTTCAGGCAGGTATATCCTGAAGCTCTCAGAAGTACTATATTAATTTACAAGCTCTTAATCCTAATAAAATATACCGTGCACTGCTAAATTCAACTATTTAACTGCTTTCAGAGCCCTTTACACATCTATTAAACAATGAATGAAATAGCAGGCACTAAATTTTAAAAATGTAGCACATTAGCCCAATGGTAAACCTTACAGTCATACAAAATATATATAATTTCAGTGAATAAATATGATTTAAGATTCACAATAACTGAAGTGAAAAGGACAGCAAAGTTGCTGAATTACTCAGTTTTTCATTATCACCATTCTAATTCAGCACATAGGCCATTTGCCACCAGGTCCATGCAATGCATGTCAGGCAGGGGAAGTTTCACGCAGAAGAGTGAAGAAGAGGCATGCAGTGTCAAAGTCTTGGCAGATAAATCAACTATTTTATTAAAAATGTTTTTATATCTCTTATATTTTGCTTAGAACTCATTAGGGTAAATTTCAGCCATTCCTATATAACACCTTGCCAACAACCTGCCTCTGCTTCCATTAAAAGGTGCTCTGGAATATAGTAGCCAGTGTCCATCCTGCTTATTGTTACCCATGGCCTCCTCAATTGCTGTGCTTGGCAGAGCAGAACACTGATACCTTAACAACTCAGAGGAGCAGCAGCAGCCATTAACGGGCACAGGAACATCATCATACAATTCCAGACTGTGAACTTCAGCCACAACTTTAGCAGCATCAACAACACTACCCTGTACAAAGCAACAGCCAATCTATGGCTGGACACAAATTGTGTGGTCTTGTCAATACAGCAAGCATGGAATAAAGTAGCTCAGACAGCTACTAAAAGGCTAGCAATACAGCTTCATAATGAATCAGATGGTGAATAGCACTCAAAAAGTCACACTTCAACAGTCACTCCACCTTATGTAGATAAAGCAGAAGTGGAGGAGTAGATTCAGAATCTGGATGTCTACAAGACACAGCTCCACCTCTTCAGACGATCAGCACAGAAAGGCAATGCTCAGCATGTTGAACTTAGCCTTAGAGACTAGTTCATCCATGACTCACTGGACCTATGCCCTTACTTCACTTTAATCTGGGTATCACGTCATACAGCCCTCTCTACTGCATAAAAATTAAGATACTTGCTTCATCTTTACTTGCATTTGTAGCCCTTTCCTCAGACCCTTGTATCTATTTCATATATCAAGAAACTGACTTAAGACCCTAACTCACATGTAATAAATACCATGCCTAATTGTTTCTGGTTTTGAGTAATTATATTGGTGGTATCTGCAATGTTCTTACTCAGAGGCAGGAAATAATTATATGGCATCTTCATTAATTAAGTCTACCTTCATCCTCTTCTTTCACTGAGGCCTTCATAAACCTCAGCTACTATAATGCCAATGATATGCTCAGCTTCCATATACTGTACTTCTGAACACAGTTTCCATCTTTATATCTTGGTTTGCCTCTGTGCCTGAGGGTAAGTTCTCCAGAGCAAGAGCTGTCTCTTTGGTGTATTCCTGTAGTAGCTAACATGTCTTAAACACTAGTTGACTATAATTAATAATAATAGCAGCAGAATAGTCGTAAAAGGAGGAGGAGAAAGCACAGTGCAAGGTTTCCAAATCAGAAACGCAGGGAAAGATTCAACACGTGGAGGTTAATAGTACTTATGTCATTATTACAAACAAACAAAAAAGTAAAGGTCCATACAATGGTTAGAGTTGGAAGGGACCTTAGAGATCATCTTGTCCCAACACCCCTGTTGTGGGCAGGGACACCTTGCACTACATCAGGTTGCTCAAAGCCCCATCCAGCCTGGGCCCTGAACACCTCCAGTGTTGAGAGCAGGCCCTTTAAGAGGGAGTTACTGAAAGGGCACATATGCAAAGTAAGTGGAAGTAAGCGAAACGAAGTATAGTGAAGGCAAAAACAAAGTGTGGGAAACAGCAAATGACACAAATGTTGTAGCCAATCATGGGGCAACTTTAAGCCTGTGGAAAGTGTGTGGAAAGCTCGTGGACAATACCCCTCTCCCTATCCGAAATGTAGTGCTTAGCGAATGAGGACCTGTAACTGTAGAACGATTGTAGGTGTGCTTCCTGAATGTAGTGCTTAGCGAATGAGGACCTGTAACTGTAGAACGATTGTAGGTGTGCTTCCTGAATGTGTGCTTCCTGGGAGTGCTTCATGTGTGCTTCCTGGGCGCGCTTCCTGATTCGGGTGCTGGCTGGAATGGCGGATTGATGGTTTCCTGATTGATTGCGTCGGGCTCGACTGCTCCTGGCCGCGGCACTCCAGGGATGAGGCTTCCACAACTTCTATGGGCAACCTGCTCCAGTGCATCACTGCCCTCATAGTAAAGAATTTCTTCCTAACATTTTATCTAAATCTCCCCTCTTTCTGTTTAAAACCATTACCCCTCATCCTATTGCTACACTCCCTGTTCAAGAGTCCATCTCCCCTGTAGACACCCTTTAGGTGCTGGAAGGCTACCATAAGGTCTCCCTAAAGCCTTCTCTTCTCCAGGCTGAACCACCCCAGCTCTCTTAGCCTTTCTTCATAGGAGAGCAACAAGGAGAATTCTAAATCTGAGGGGGAAGTGATGGAGTTGGGGGATTGATCTGAAAAAGAGGTGCATAAAGAAAGCTGCATAGCATCAAAAATTATTGAGAGCTGGAAGTGAAGGGGAAGGTGGAAAAGCAGGTGATTTTTACCCTAGTTTTGCTATGACACAGAGGAGGAACAAGACATTGCTTTCACAATGAAACATGTGAGCAATAAAATCATGAGTTTGCCTACAAGGCAAACCATTTCAACATAGGACTTAATATCTTCTAATTTGCCTGAACTGAATTATAAAGACGTATTTTTGGCCTGGTCTATACTACAAAATATGAGTAGGATTAAGAGCATTCAAAGTAGCTGACAAGATGCTGAAGCAGAAGAGAACATTCCCGCAGAGACTGGAAAGTAGGGGTCAACACTGGATTAGCTGACACATAGACCACATTTTGTGTTCCAGTGGCTTAGTCGCTTCATTTAAACCTATCAGCATGTAAAAGTGGCAATAGAAAAAAAAATTAGAAACTCTTTATCATAGAAGATGGCAACTATGTGACAAAGAACATTTCTTGCTTCTTTCCTATGTATGAATTTTTTTTAAGACTACTTCCTTTCTTCTTATTCCTTCCCATCTAATGTTAAGATAAGAATTCCAGTAGTGAGAACTGTTACAATTATGACAGTTTAGTAGTACTTTTTTTTCAAATGTAGGACCTAGAGACTTATACATCTACAGCTACAAAGGATATGGATCCACTTTTCCTTCCAATACCAACACTAGCCTATCGAGTTCTCCAAAAGAAGAAGCCAATGCTAAAATTGAAAAGAACTGATCTAGCTTGGAACTATAGTACTACTAGAATTTATTTTATGAAAATCCATGTGCACTAAAACAAGTAATTTTAAACTCCTTTACATTTGGCAGGGAGGAGGAAGCAGTTGTTTGGCATGGGTTTTTTTAGATCTCCATTTTCCATCAGGTTTTCACATGCTCCTGCATAAACCTTTCCTGGCTCAATACTGTGTTTGCTCACACCAAAGTTCTTCCACAGAGGCATTTACTTCCTGCTGCAAAGGAGGGGGAGGGAGGCAGCGTGCAGCACAGCACCATTTATCCTTTTCAGACAAGGTTTGATTTAGAAAAGAACCAGCCACAACTTGCTGAGTACCAGGAGCTGAATAAATTATTTTACTGTTTGATTATCCATATTATTCAAAAAGACTGTAAGTGGCAACTGGTGTGCCTCCTGTCATACAGGGACCTGAGTTGCACAACAAGTCTGCCTCGCTCAGAAACACTAGGTTTCTGGAGTTAAAAGGCTCCTGGAACTGTTAGTTTTCAATTATTTTTTCCCAGATTGAGCACCTTAGCTGCTCTCTGTTCTCCAGCACATCAGTTAAAAATGGAGCCATCCTGCTGGAGCCTGTACAGCCAGCAGCTTCCCCAGGGACCCCCACACCCTTCCCCTCACATTAATGAGCAGGCAACCGTAAATAGAAATAAATTAGCAACTAACTTATCCTGGTAGATGCCAAGGAAGAAGAGAATCCTAAAGAGGAATTTAAACAGGAAAAAGACATTTGAGCTTTACAGTTCAGCATAAGAGCAGTTGCCTAAGATACTGCATATAAGAAAATAAGAAAATTGTTTTAAACAAAATAGAAAGTAAGTCTCCAAGGCTTGCACCACTAATGGAATTGAGAGGAGGGATGAAAAATGTTAGTATTATCTCCGGCTCAGGAAGTCCCAAAGCCATGATTCAGTAGAAGGTAGGAGAGTAGACCAAGAAAGGATCATTACATGCTTGACATTTTCTTATACGCTCCCCCAGGCTGCTGTCAGAAACAGGATACCCGGCTAGACAGATGTTTAGTCTGATCCCATATGACTGTTCTTACTTTGTGATAGTAAGACATAAATGTGGATAGGAAGAAAGTTACGTGCAACTCAGGGGGGATCACATGAAACTTGAAGTTGATACAGGCATAGCAGCGGACATTGAGGGGTTTCAAACTGAGGGGTGTCAACTCTGGGCAAATTCTGATCACTATGGACTTTACCCCTGGGAGAAGTTCATTCTCTCCAAAATCCTTCTCATACATTTCAGGATTTGTCTTTAGAACATGGGGCATCTTTGTAGTCAAACCACTTACCCTACCCTCCTCTGGTCCTTCAGTTACATAGTTCATTCTTAAAAAGTTTAAAAGTTTCTTTCCTCTCTGTCTGTGAATTCATATCTGTCATTATGCTATTGCCAATGCGGACATTCTCCACACTGCATTTTTTCAGTCTTTCCAAGAAAACAAATTTTCCCCGTGCCACCAGTCCTTCCATTCAAGCCAAAATATATTCATTCAGTACAGCATCCATTATCCCTCCAGAAAGCAAAGCAGAAATGTAGATATCCTGCAATATAATAAAAAAAGTCATTATATCAACCATCATTTCTAAGTTTTACATTGATGCCCCAAATCACAAGGTTCAAACACAGCTGGGACAATAGGTCAGGAAGGGTTTTATTTCCTGCTTCAGTATAGTCTACAGTGAAATGAGGAACAAGAGTCACAAGACATTTTCTTTCAGCACAGCCATCAGAAAGATTACCTTTTCTTGCTCCTAGACATTTTAATTCATGCTGTTGTTACAGTCAGGCAGGTTTGCTAAAGAAACTGTAGACAGAAAACCTTATACAACAGTTGCAGCAAGTAGGCTCTACAGCAGCTTATTTGCTGTGACAAATTGCATGGAGCATGCCACACACCAATACTCCATATTCTGTTCTGGGTCACTGAATTAATTCTGGTTCAAATTCCAGACAAACCATTTCATATGCAAAGCCATTAAAGGGCTAGAACTATATTCGTTTGCTAACTCAGAGTAGCCTCTACTCTCAGAGCTACGGTAGTCTGCAAGGCAATGTGACCATGGATGCAAGTCCTCGCAAATATTTCTTGGATAACTATTTAAGAGGGAGCTGCACCATCTTTCTCCCAGCAGTTATTAGCTGTCACTGCATTTTATGAGAAGATAAAGCTGTCCAAATGATATTGGGCTCTCTGGGAACATTTACAAGATCACATCTACCAGGTAATTCTGATCTCATAACATCCAATTCCTGGATCCCAGCCAAGCTTAAGGAGCAGAGCGATAAGTTCTGCCAAAACAGGGCCAGTTTGGAACTCAGCTGCCACAGCATACCAGGCACCATGGGATGGTAAACTTGCTCATGGACCTTAGGTGTCTCCAGGGTTAGACTACAGTTAAGGAGGCACTCTTGCAGTCACAGTTTTGGACTTAAATAGCTTACTCTTCCAAAATTCCCTTTGAGGTAAAAAAAGTGGAAGGACCTCAGTGATTCATATCTCCCAGCAACACTGTACCCTCTACAAATATCTCCCTCAAAAGACTGAGCAAATTGCTTACTGTGTGCGCTGCAGCCTGATCCCCAAAATGAGTTTTCAGGATGGAAATACTATATAAATAACACACAAAACAGTTGTAATGGAATTATTTTCTATATAGAGGTATTCACCTCATTTCAGCCATCTTTTAAAATCTAGTCTTTTCTAAACTAATCATCTAGGATCTCTTTCATAACGTGAGAATGATATGGTGACAGCTTAAGCAACAACTTCAACAAGATCAGACCTGCCATTTAAATAATAAAAATACTCATGAACAATGTTTAAAACAGATGGGACAATTGGCCAGAGAGTGATACTATCTCTCTGTTCTGACTACAGATGAAGCAGCATAGAGAACCAGCTTAGAGAACAACATCCATCTGTTTAAGTTATGACAGTCAATGTCATAGAATTGTCAAAGTTGTAAAGGACCTTTAAGATCATCTAGTCCAACCATCAACCTAACTCTGATAAAAACCAACAACTCATCACTAATCTTGTACCAGAAAAAGCAGGACACACGTAGGATTTCTTAAAGCTAATGCACTTTAAAATACAGTGATATTTTAATTTTAGTTAACATCTACAAACTTTTCCTGCAGAGTTGAGACTTGTGCAACAGGCCAGGAACACAAGATAGGATTCACACTATACTATGAAAAAGATAAGTTCTCAAGCAGTAAAAGAGTTGTTTAATATAACTTACCCTACACTCTCCATCAGAGTAACGCTAGATCTTATTGGTAAGTAAAAATACATGCGTCTACATGAAAAGACACACAGAGATGGATACTCTATTAATTTAAGAGAAGGTTACAGACCTTTAATCAATCTTTACATATTAAGGAGGGTTTATTATTCAATCATAATGCCCATAAGAGCACAGTGTTATGGCTGGAATGAGAGACCACAATTAATCTGCTTAGCTCCCCAACTAATATTTCAATGACTTTAGAATTATTTAAGAACCCTTCCAGTTCAATAGCCACTCATTACTGAACCTGTTATTTCAGTAAGAAAAACAGCACCGGGGGAGAGAAAAAAAGTAAATTTTTTTAAGCTTGTAATGTTATCAGTGGTACCGAGCAGTAACTTTGTCTGACACCAGATGAGAAATCATTTTCTAATTAAATGGAAAAGTAGCATATATAAGAGGTAAGATCCAGCTTCTGAGTGTGGAAGTAGTATCATTTTCTCATTTTGCAGGGTAAGCCTGCCCTGCTTCCTCAAAAGAAGACACAGTAAAGGAAAATGTGACCTTGGAAAGATTTGCTATGTATGGCATACAAATACTGTTATTCCCAAGACTCCACAGCCCCTAAGTGTTTCAAAAACAGGCACAGAAGAATGAGAAACCGGACGGGTGACAACGATGGCATCAGCAAAACACCTTGTGCCTCACTCAAGTATTTTATATTCAAGGCACAAGCTACAAGTCCTATATTTCATTAAATCTACCTAATTCATACCAGAATCCATTGCCTCTTTGTATTTCAAGGGAATAAAAATACACAAGATATTGTGGACAAAACTGATATTTCTTGTGGGAATAAAATCCAAACAGAAAGAGAGAGAGCGAAAGACTTAGGCTTAATCTTCCTTATTATTTGATAAGCATTTTCTGAGTAAAGGTACAAGGCATTTGTGGTTCTGATCACTCTAGTATGCTGTTCCATACCCAAAAGTAGAAATTGTTTCAAATATTTAACAAATCAGAGCTAATTATATAGAATAATTGAATCCTTAATATAAAGCCTGAGAGACTTTATTCTTCTAACGTTACTTGCTGCTGATGTGAATACCATGAGAAGAGATAAAGCTACAGACCTGTTAATACAAAGACGACAGTAAAACATTACTTTCAGTTTTGAGAAAAACACTAGGCTCTGGATATAAGTTAATTATTAAAGTTCAATTCCCTTTTTTTCCCCCAAAATAAGTTATTTTAATTACTGCTTTCTTATGCCAAGTGTCTGTCTGACTTAAGAGAAGAAATGACTTTCTATTTGAAGCAATGCCTACTAGAAATAAGAGTTACTCAAGGGCAGTGTTTTATTGATAAAGCCTTTTTCTTTATAATCATCATATGTCATAACATTTCACAGGATTCGAGGTTCATGTTTTTTCAAAGGCAGAAACAACTGAAAGTTCTGATCTGGAGCTAACAAAAAACCCCAAAGCACTGTCTAGAGTTGGAGTAATTTTTGCATTTTAAACCCTAGATATAGTAAAAGACAGGGCTTCATAAAAGCAGGAAAGGTTATTTGTTACCATAAGAGCTACCATTTTAAAACTGTTATGATTATTTGCATACATTTACATGCACTGAAAGCACAGCCATTCAGAACAAACAAGGTTCATTATGAAGACAAACACGCAGAGTATGACTGAGTGACAATCTGCACAAAGACTGATTTAAACTTTATCGGTCTCCTCCATTCACCGACCATTTTTCTGATGAGGAGGAACCGCTAAGGATGCCTTACATCTCTTTGACCACTTTTATTTTTGATAAACCCCGGGGCTGCCTCTGTTAAGGTGAGAGAATACACTAAGCAGTCT
>VZTM01041431.1:25827-89056 GCA_013400555.1 Jacana jacana | reverse complement strand
TACAATTTTTCTCTTCCAGGAAACTGGGGTTCTGGGTTTGAACCAATCTAAAATCCTAGACACTTCTCAAAATGACTGGGAGTGCCTAAAATATGTCTCCATACAGTGAAAAATCCTTAATTGGTATGTAAAAAATCTGAATTCTAACTATTGTAGAAATCCTTGGGCCTGGAATACTTCAGCTGCAGAGTCTCAACATACTAAATACCTCAGAGAAATATAAAAGTTGCCTCCAAAATTTGTTCATGCTTCAATGCATTATAAATGCCTCTCATTACTCAAAATAACAATANTAAATGCCTCTCATTACTCAAAATAACAATATAACAAAGGTTTTTTGGCATAAATCCAGATTGAAGCTGCAATAAAAAGTCAATGTTTGCATAATACTCTGTCAATTCTTGATAGGCACATTACTCAGGGATTCTTGACAATGTGTAGGAACACAGAAATATGAGATTAATTCAATGCACGTTTTATTTTTAATCACTGTCCAACTATAAAGTTATTTTATATATACAATATATCATGGCTGTTTTCTGTATAGATGATCCTGTCCCTTTTGCTTCAGAAAAAGTTACATAGTGCACTCTGTGGGATACAAATTGAATGTGCAGCAAGACAGAAATAAAAGGATCAATATTATCATTTCCCACAGATTTATGAGGATTTAAAAGTAATAGTTCTTTCAAAACTAGAGGAGACTGTAATAGCTTAGAGCTAAATGCCTACATGTTATTTGAAACGTTGCTGGTTTGTGAATATTGATCCAATATAATTTTTGTATGTGTTTTTATGAATAATTTATAAATGACTTGAGCAGAAGCTAGGTGCTTCTCATCAAGAAACATAAGACTGTGAAATACATTTTAAATGTATTGGATGCTGAAGTGTAAGGTTAGCTCTGACTGTGATCTAAGCTTGAGAATATGCAAATATAGAAAATTGTCACAAAGAGTATTAGTTTTATATGTCATGTCATTAAAAATGTGGTAGCAAAGAGTCTAAAGACATTAAGATGAGAATAAGGGGGTTTGATTCCTGTTGCCTCTCTGCTTAGACTGGTAAGGACGAAGCATTCAGATACTAGTTAGTCCTGAGAGAAACAGTCAGTGACGTAGTGATGAGAACTGCATCTGCAGTGATGACAGCAATACCTGCCTTCAATAAGCACACTTTATAAGATTAAATATTTCAATAAACCCCAAAAGACTCATAATATTTTAAGCACTCCTGCATCTGGTCACAACATGATGGGACTAATTTACTAAAGATTGGAAGTGAGGTGGAAGTGTATGCCCTGGCCTAGACACTTCCAGTAAAATAAGATGTAATGCAAATTCTGGCAGGATTTTAACTAGCCAATGAACTTTTTCTACCTACTCCTCCAGAAACACCCATTGGCCAGAATCACTATAGGCCACACTCTGATTGCTAGAATGATTGTGTACTGGTACAAGAATATGCCCATAATAGCAGTTTGAGTTGGGCTAGAAAACATTTATATGCCCTATCTGATGCTAAATGCACAAATGCCATTAAAAGGCTAATCAAGTTATGAAACAGTAAATATTCATCTTTTAAAGGGACAATATCACACACACCCAACTGAACTTTAAATTTTGTTTTCATTTCAGCAAGTTTTCCACTAAGGAGACTGAGGTTCAACGAGGTTAAGTTCTGTGAATGTGTATAGATAGATACATATACCTACCACATTTGTTTGTTTCTTCTCGTGAGCTTTATCATTTTCTACTCCAGAGACATCCTTTGCTGTGATTTATTGCCTGTGTTCTGTTCCAGAAAAATGCATGTCTCCCAGGACACTTAGTTTCTAGATTGTAAACCTCAGAACAATATATTTTATCTAATATAGATATAAAGCTGATAATAGATATAGATATAAATTCTGAACATAACAGCAGGGAAGCACCAGGTATTTCTCATTAACAGNTACTATTCAATACTTACTTTTCTGTGAGTTCCTTCTAATACAACTTTACCATATAGTTGCCTCAATATTCTTGGTAGAGAAAGAAATGCATTTAGGCTGTTTTGATTTTTGTGTATTATTATATGTTTTGCTGCATATTTTCGACTGAGAGAGCAATACAAAAGGAATGGTCTTTCTACTTAAGGCATGAAATTAGATGGTTTGTGATTTTATTTTTTTAGTTACAAGGAAATACTTGAGG
This sequence comes from Jacana jacana, assembly GCA_013400555.1. Classification (NCBI taxonomy): domain Eukaryota; kingdom Metazoa; phylum Chordata; class Aves; order Charadriiformes; family Jacanidae; genus Jacana; species Jacana jacana. The sequence continues at coordinate 86,861 of VZTM01041431.1, read as the reverse complement.
TGAAACAGTCTGGCAGCTCACTGACTGGCTCATATATTGACTGCATGTTCCACAACACAGAAGATTGAAAAAGGATTATTTTTAGACTCTCAGACAGGAGGTATAGTAATGGAGGGGTCATGTTTCAACACTGTTCATGTGTACAATCCCTCCAGAGACATGTCCAGCCATCACCTGTAATTCTTGCTCGACCTGCATGAACACAGCAGTGTCCTATCAACAACAGCTGCTGCAGAGAAAGCCCAGAGACAGAGAAGGGACTTTTACTTCTACCTTTTGCAAACCTCGCTGTGAACTATTTACCAGCACTGGCTTTAGGTGGAACTCCCTCTCCCCAGCAGTACTGATTTCACAGCTGCGCAGAGACTGCTGAGGGAATCGGGGCAGGACACACTAAGCGCTCTGCTTAGTGGTTGAAGTAATATTTTGCTGCCTTTGCTTTTCTGTACTGGCAATGTTGCATACAACTTCAACACGGGCTTAGGTGAGTGTTTTTATTAGCCTACTTACTGTCCAGGATTAGAAAATTTTAGAAACCATTTGCTGTCAAACCTGCCAAGGATGGTCTGCAATGACAGCCTGACTAGCACCACTTAGATTCAGGGGTTTTGACAACACCGTGTTTCAGGCTTCATATTATGAACCATGACTATTTGCACAAGTGCTCCTAATAAAACTCTACCTCCAAGCTCACAATAGCAGCTAATAAATTAGTAACATAACATTTACTTTATTTGGAGGTCTTTTCTACAGAGCATTGTTCCTATAAACACAGTTGTAAGCCATTCTCAGAGAGGCAAACACAAGAAAGAAAACAGGCATAATTATGGAGAAACATCTGAAAACGACTGCCCAATGCTATCACAGCCCAGTGTGTCTGTGTGTGGGTGAAGGTAACAGAAAGTGAGGCACTGCTGAAGCCATTTTGTTTTGGTTAGAAAAGAACACATAGTTACTGGCTGAAAAGCTGTACAGATGGGATTCCATAATGGGAAAAACTGCACTGACATAATATTCAGGAACCAGAGTGCAATGGACTTCTTACGGGGGAGGGGAGGTTCTAAAAGGGAGGTTCAGTGCAGCATTCTTTAGATCTTTTAATCCAGAAAACAGAAAATATTTGCACATTCTCCTATTCTTCTAATCATGCAATATATCGTTAAAGAAATAAGATTCAAATATACATTAAGGATTTCATTACTTCTTGTTCCTCTTCTTTTTCATCATCTCTTCAGTAAAATTTACATCAATCGTACAGTAAGCTTTTCTCTCAGAAGTGCAATTAAAAGTGCTAGGGATAGGCAAAACACATCAGACACACTGGTATTTCTACAGAAATAAGTACATACTGAAGTAGTACCACAGAGCATTAGAAGGGATAAAGTAATAGTTTAAGCAAGCTTCTGAATGTTTTTTGAGTTCGGGTCTCTTTTCCTCACCTAATCTGTGTCAATAATATTAACTAAAAACAGATCCACAAATACTTACTGGGTAAAGCAGAAACACATGCAAGACACTTCAGAAAGCTCCATTCAGCAATCCAGTATTTGTTTTATTCAGTTCAACACCGATATACTGGGATCGGTGCCAAGGTTATGAATGTTGCTAAATGAATCCCAAAGTGTCCTTTTCCGCTCTGTTTTGAATCCCCATTAGTATAGTTCACTGCAACAATAAACCTCACCTGCTTTTCACCCATCTCTCTCCCTGTGGAGCAATACACACTTTACTTAACTTACATCTACATGGAACAACACTGATAAAACATTCCTGGCAGAAGGTTATTGTGTCATTATCAGGGGACAAAATAATTAACACAAGTCACATCTGATGGAAACAAGATTGCAAACATGCATAACAGAGCATATATGTTTCAAACCACCAGCACACCCATCATGCCAGTAGGACTGCTACCAAGAGGAGAATTTGATGCAATGACTATAATGCTAAAAAACCCAAGGCTGGTATGGTTTCACAAGTTTCTGAAAATATAGTTGAAACCAATTTAATTAGAAGAACTGGATAGTTCAAAGAATGACTTTACAAGCTGATTTCGTAAGCACACAGAGGCAAATCCTGCCTCTTTCCCATAGAAATAAATGCAGTAGAACTAGTAGAGCCCATCTTTGCAAAATGGGGCTACGTATACCACATTGTCTATTCCCTGCTCTGCTGGTCAAGGCAGGATCTATTTTAGCCACTACATACACAAGAACCAATGAGCTGTCAAGCAGCCTGTGAGCAAGGATTGGCCTCTCCCAGGTTTAGCCATCCAGAAATCCTAATGCTTCTTGAATGTTACACATCCTGCAAATGCAGAATAAGTTCCTGCTTATTCTGCTCAAAATTTTTGCTCAAATAGCTTTATTTGCTTGCTACAAATAAGAATGTTACTACTTGATATGTAGAAGTACTTGACCTGTTGATATAAAAACTAACTGCCATAAAACAAACACACTGCAAAATCTGTTTTCTTTATAATACAGATAAACTCCACCCTCACCCATTCCCAAATTGCATTTAAAATTTTTTGGTTTCTTTCCTCTGAGAACATAGGAGCTCCAGTGCTCTCATGCCCCATCTGAGTTTACCATCCAATTACCTATCATCACCCAGCAGTGATTCACACCCTGAAGTTAGATTTAGTAGTTTGAAAATTCACTTCCAGCAAAGTTCAAATGAAATAGGTCAAAGGGACACATTGCTGGTAACTCTGAGAGCACAGATGTTTAACAGAGACAAGTTTAAATTTCATTCTGGCAACAGTTTAGCCTTTGAACTCACAAAGAGCTTAGACTGTTTAACAGCAGAGTATCCATGAAATTCATTTTCATCAGTTTGTTTGAGTCAGTAATACTTAAACCAAGAGCATTGTTATTTTAAAACAGCAAATTACTTTATAAGATATACGTAGACAATTAGTATTTTAGTCTCTGTGAAATATACCACTGAACAAATCAGGTAGGGCTAGATGAATGCTCTTCCAGTGATTTTTACCTTGTTGTGGTTTTGATGTTCCTCAGTGGCTCGACTCATGGGTACGTGAGCATCTACGTGACGTACCTTTACGACTAATTTCTCTAGCCGTTCAGCAATATTTTGCCACAAATCTGCAGCCCAGATGGGTTTACCTCTGCGCTGCCGGTTGCTCTGCTTCCACTGTTTTAACCATCCCCACAGAGCATTTGCCACCATATAATGAACACTCAGATAATGAGAAACGGTATGCTTTGTTCACTGATGGATCTTGTCATATTGTAGAAAAACATCGAAAGTGGAAAGCTGCTGTGTGGAGTCCTACACGATGAGTTGAAGAAGCAACTGAAGGAGAGGGTAAATCAAGTCAATTTGCAGAGGTAAAAGCTATCCAGCTGGCCCTAGACATTGCTGAACGAGAAAAGTGGCCAATGCTCTTTCTCTATACTGACTCATGGATGGTGGCAAATGCTCTGTGGGGATGGTTAAAACAGTGGAAGCAGAGCAACTGGCAGCGCAGAGGTAAACCCATCTGGGCTGCAGATTTGTGGCAAAATATTGCTGAATGGCTAGAGAAATTAGTTGTAAAGGTATGTCACATAGATGCTTACGTACCCATGAGTCGAGCCACTGAGGAACATCAAAACCACGACATACCTTCAGCACTTTTAATATTCAAACCCTTTCATACCGCTGTATTAGTATGAATATTAAGTACCTGCTCGTGTTTCTCAGATGAAGAAGTCACGCAGAAAAATGCCTTTGTCAAGAGACTGATATGAAGTTGAAAATTAGAACATAGAACAAAATATAATTAGTCACACTGAATATTTCTATTATGAAAGTATTGTGTTGAAGACATCCCTATAAAACTACAGAAATTACACATTTTAACATACAACCTTTGACATCCTACTGGATCCTAACACGTTTTAATACCATCGTCATATGCATTCCTTAATCTCTGGCTAAGGGTCAGGGCTGGAGTTTTAGACCTACATCTTACAACAGAGGATCACACATAGTTCTCCACTGATTATGTCAGGTCTTCTTGAACATGATTCCCACCCATCAATTGCATTCCTCATTGAAATATTGCAAGGCTAAATCAAATATTGTTTGTGAAACATATAATAACACTTCTACCTAAGAACTCTATAAGTTAAAGATGCAGTTTCAAGGCCTGAGACCAGTTAATGAGGGAAATGGAAAAATTCTTCCTTCCAGAGGACCATTTAGTCCACTATAATAGGCTTTACAAATATTGACCTCTTCAAATAAAAAGCAAAGGATCCTTTTACATTTCCAAAAGGTCAAGTTACTATAAATTATTCAGCATGTTTAAAAGGTCTGGTTTGAGTAACACAGTGAGTCTGCCTTTACCTTTCTTTCTCCAATTAAAAGCATATTATAATATAATTTACATGACATCAAAAACAATATGGCTTTGTGTCAAAGGACTTATTTAATACAAAATTACAAAGAATTTTCTTATACATTGTGGAAAAGTAGAGGACTTACAGTTTGCTATAGAGAAATTACTTTAGAATGGTTTTAATTTTTGCACATGTGTAAGAATGTAAAATCAGCCTCTCAGTCTATTCTTTCTTTCTCTCTCTTTTTTTTTTTTTTTTTTTTTTTTTATTACTATTTTNTTTTTAATATAACTCTCTTCTGAAGGCACCAAACAGATCCAGGCCTGGATGATCTTTCTTTCTATTTTGTTATGAACATACAGGAACACTTGTAGGCATGATTCACTTTCCAAACATTTTTGGGAGAGGATGGACAGGATAAAACTTCTTTGTCTAGCAACATAACCTATGGAAGTAGTACAGTGTTTATCATTAATTCAAGTTTGAATTAAAGCAGTTTAGAATAGTCATTTGGAAGGTAAGACAAATTTTGAGAAAACAAAAACCCAAATTCCTCCACTGAATAGTGGAGGAATAGTCATTGAAGAAACAATAAGGTTGTTTCACTCTAAAATCTGGAAATTGGAATGTTTTCCTTGCACACATGTGTTCAGATGTCCACTCTGGTCTAAAAAAATTGCAGGAGACAAATATATCATACATCTTACTATGTGATTAGCATCTATACTACTTTGTGATTTCAGGTAAAAATTTGAAACATCTTTTGATAAAACCAAAGTATTTTCAATATTTCCTATTCAGCTTTGATTGCACTCCAAAATACTCAGAAAGTATTTTCTAACTTCGTGGAAGAATATTATTTAGTTTAATGGATGGGAGGAAGGGGAAGGGAAAATGAAGGTGTGGCAGTTGCTTCATGGGATATGTTGTGAATATAAATATATAGCCACTAGCAAANACTGCTCCTGGCCGCGGCAGCAAATAAGGTAATAGATTACTTATGTAGCCTCAGAATAAAATGACCGGGCACAAAATTAGAGCCTGATCATTCATACAACATCTCAGTCTTCAGGTTCATGTCATAAGGTATGATGAGACTCCAGGAAGAAATCCCACAGGGTGGACTGAAGGGTATTAGATTCAGTACTTGTGAAGATGCAGGCTTTTTCTTTCACATGCAGCTTTCCAACAGATTATTTTGTTCTGCACTTTATGACGGTAAACACAATATTTTTTTCCAGTTTTTGCATGGAAATAGCATGAGGTTTACTGTAAGTATTACAAATTCTGCGTTGCTAAAAGGAGGTGATTTTTAGATATTTTTCTGAGTTTCACCCTTTTTGCAGATTAACTATGCAGAATGAAACACAGAGGCCTCATGGAAGTAGTTAATTGCTGATCAGTAGTAATTTAACATGTATCTTATTTCACAGGATGTTAATGTAAACCTGAGGGTGCAATTATACCCTTTAAAATATTTTTCTTAAAACTAGACACTCTTTAAACAAAGGAATATTAAACATCAAAATTAGATTAAACTGAACTGTTAGAGAGCATTAAGAAAAAATACCAGAAAGCCAACAGAGTTCTGATCCAGGCAAAATGAAGTTCTATGGCTGCCAACCAATAAAAACTCCTTGGACTGTATATTTTTTATGAGTAGTCTGTATTTAGAAGAATAATTCTGCTGCTTCTCTGCAGTGTAGATGCTAATTGCAGCACATTACCACTTTTCTCAACAGGAATACTATGATGTCTTCAATAGGAAAATCAAACTCTTGGAAGATTCACATTTCATTGTCTATTTGTAGTGTGGTTTCAAATCCCATCACATGAAAGGCAAAACTATAAATATTAAAATGCAGCAATAAAATATTTTCATATCTTACATCACAGGCCTGGGAGGCAACGAAAGTGCTGACCCTTACTGCTGTCAAGAAAAATTTACACCATATAGAACCCTGCAAGATTTGCTCTCTGTTTTTTGTGTACATGGTAAACTATACCCTATCAGGTAGGCAATGGAAAATAGCCAGACATTATCATAAAATACATATACTGATAAACAAGAAGAAAAACAGTGAAATCAACAACTCTAAAAAATATTTGCAGTCATGTGAATAAATTATCTACTCATTGACCTAGTTACAGTCTAGTTGAGAAATTCACTCATATCCAAAGGGAAAACACAATAATCAGGACTTGGTAAGTATAACATTTTTCAGTTCCATGGCATCTTTCATCTTTTGATTTCTCACTAACATTTCTACTCACTAACATTTCTAAATGTAAATGCCATCGTTCCCTTTTATATGGAGAAGATAGATGCAGGCACACTAAGAATAGTAAATACAGATGCAAGTATTCAGGCTATGACTGAATTCTTTCAAGCAGGAATTAAGAAAGTATTGTTTTCTCAGTTAAAATGTGCTAGGGAGTTAGTCTTTGAAGATACTACCACTACCTCAGTGGATTATTTCCTCCTTTTCTGAGGAATTAGAAGCCAGGATATACAGATTCCTACAGAGAAGTCACAGAAAACTGGGAAGAAAGAATGCAAAGCCCTTACCTTTCTTTGTCAAGGCAGAAAAAAAGATCTAATTCTTCCATAAAAATCCCTCAGATTTGGCTAAGAATGATGCAAGAACATATTACAGAGGCTAGATGAAATACAGTGATGAATGACACCATATCTTAATCAGAGAATGATCCTTTCTTCATGAAGGCATGTTAATCCCTTAGAAAAATAAAAACAGAAAACAAACCCCATAAATTTAGAAAAGATTTTACTCTAATGAGATTATAGCAGTTTAGAGGGATTAAACAGCAATTACTTATGGGAATAATTTGTAGGTGGACAATCCTGATAAAGCCTGGAGAAGAGTAGGCTGAGGGGAGGGCCTTATTAATGCATTTAAGTATCTAAAGGGTGTGGTTGAAGGATGATGGAGATGGACTTTTGCAAGTAATTCTGATTTTTGCAAATAAAACCAGTGAGATAAGACAAATTATTTTAAATATAAAACTCTGGATATAATATTTAATAATGCTGTCAATTTAACAAAATAACATCATTAGTTCAAAGTATTGATCAAATTGCAACTTGATTTTTCACAGATATTTACTAAAGTGAAAATTTGCTTAAGAAGGGCCACAGGTTGGAAGCTTATACTTTGTATAGTGATAGAAAGGGAAAAGGACTTCACTGAGAGGTTCAAATTAAAATTTATTTAAACTTCACTCACAGGTCCAATCTGGAACTATTGCAGGTCCTATGGGTACAATGGTGAATATGCTATTGAAATTTAAAAGCAATTCACGGAATACACAATTACAAACTACAAGTGATCCCAAAAGGTAACAATACAAACCACAATCATGCTAGATATTAATAACTTAAAAGACTGCACCAGTCATGATCTTAATAGCATGCCATATACCATACATATGTTTCTTAATTACTTTCTCTCTCAGGTAAGGTCGTTCAGTCCCTGGGAAGTTACCCTGTATAGCATCCTGGACGAGGAGGGGACGATTCTCCTACAGACCAGCTGTATCATTGGAAGATTCACCATTTTTCTCCCCAAACCTTACAGTTTATATTTCCTGATTCAACAGGGGTGCAGAATTATGCCTGAGTGGATTACACTATCTGGAATATTTATCTCTGGTGGTGTGATGGCTCCTAAGTTTCTCCTAAGTTGCTAATTTTTTGATGACTAGCACTCAAAGTCATGGGAATAGTGGTGGGATGAGCCCCAGGGCATTTTGTTTGTTAAGACTCCATTCCGTTTCAGTTCTTATTATGATTCAATCTTGAGAAAACCCTGAGTTGAACTGTTTTTGCAGCTCCCCCCAAGTTATCTCCACATAGACAAGGCAAGGCGGAGATGAAGTTGAGTCAGATGACAACTCCTGGCATCTCACCTCTTATGCTCTGAAACTGGTTTGGCTGAGTGCTTCCATACATGTACCAAAAAATATTATAAGACAATCTAGGATAATTTAAAACTCCTCTGTCGAAACATCTTCTGTAGGCAAGAAACAGGGAAATTTAAACAGAGTACCAAAGTGCTAGAGAACAGTTTATTTAAGTTTAATCTATGATATAACAGACTCAAATTCAGATGTGAATGTAATAGATTAGAAAGAAAGAGGGCTGATTAGATAAACAGATCAGTAGATCATTTAGACTCAGAATGAGATGAAACCTTCTCAATTTATGTTACTAAAAGAATTATTTATCTTGGCTGAAGGCTGGCAAATAGAGATAAGTCGACATAGGTCTAATTTCAAGAGGAAAAATAAGAGCAAATCTTGAATCTGTTCAGCTGAAGGCAAAATTATTACTAAATGGCATCAGAACTTCACACTAAGGCCATAAAATGAAAAGAAATGTCATTATCCAGAGCAGACCTATTCTCACGTGCCATATACTTTCTGACAACAGGACTCATTCCTCCAAGTTAAAGCCCAAGCACTCAGAGCTGAGTAGGAACTAAAGACCTTTGAGATGAGACCTTCAATATTGCTGGGGGATTTGTTTTTAATTTTTAGCTACCTAGCGGCCCCTGGAACCCACAGACCTTTGCCAGAAGCCCAGGTTACTAATGCAACACCGGGGAGGAGTCAGAGGTCTGTCAATGTCACAGGGCAATGCTCTAGTTCAAACTACTGTCTTCAAACTTGTCAAGACACATAGAAAACCAGCATGTCTGAAAGCCCATCACTCCTTCAAATCAGAAGAAGATGGAAAAGAATTAGCCTAACATAAATAACCTTGTGATAGTATTTGTGTGGGAAAGTAGCAATGGTGGGTTTATATTTTATTCAGGCCCTGAAGTAAAGAATACTGTGTAGGAAATGTGGTCAGGCTTAAACCAAGTCAATATTTTTTCTAATTCGTTTTTTTAAAATTAAAACCCAAAATTTGTCTTCTGTTAATTCAATATTAGGTATAGACTTTAAAATGTACTTTCAAATAAAATCACAGAATCACAGAATATCAGGGATTGGAAGGGGCCTTGAAACAAGACTTTACTGAAATTGCATATTTTTGTGGATAGTGTTCTAATATCTTTGTGTTAGTCGTATTCTTTAACTGAGGGCTCATTGAACTAAATTGACATATATTCTTGCATCTTCCCAGACCTTCTCTCATTTGCACAAGTGCTTCCGATACATCAGAGTGGTACAAACAACTCTCTTTGCATAAACATGGCAGCTTATGCAAATAAACAGCCCACAGAGTCCTGTAGGCATAAAATACGCATTTCAGCAGCCAGTCAGCTGAAAGGCTTCCTGGATACTACCACTGACACGACAGTAGAAATTAGTCACATAAAGACAGAACGCAGCTAGAAATTGAGAAAGATTTTACTGGAAACCCCAGGGTGAACTATCATTTTAAGACTGGCAGCTTTCTAAGTGGGGTGGGTAGAAATCATAACTTCACTGAGGTCAACCATAATAATGTCTTTGACTTTAATGAGGCCAGAATGATACCTACATCCTTTAGCACAGACTTCATTACATATGCTTTCCTATGACACTATCATTTCAATGTGATTGCACTTCAAAAGCATTTTCCCTACAATGTATGGCAGAATACAAATTATAAATTCATGTAATCCAAGTCTTCACTACCTTCAGTAAATGGCTCAAGTTTTTCCCAAAGTAGAGGTTTTATCCTGAAAACAAACACTAACTTCTGACCTTTATAAATAATCAGCCTCTAAAACTCTGGTAGTACAAGGCGTCCTTAAGAAAATACATTTCTTTCATCTCTGTGTGGTGGTGTTACATAGTTTTTCCTGAACAAATTGGCAACTTCTGACTCACTCATATTTATGAGAAAGACTCTGAGTAGGCAACTTCTAGCACTGGTTCTCAGCATTATATTTCCTTCTCTACTGAAAATAAGGAAGTATATTACGTAAGAAAACAACAAAAGATGAATAACTTATTGCCCTTTTGGGTAGTCTGGGATATTTACAAATCTACATCCTTGCTGACGCAGTAAAAATACCAACTACTAATCTTGAGAGACTTACTGTCCCCAGGGTAGCACTGTTTTTAATTTTTTTATTGTTATTTATCTAGTCATGGGAGAACTGCAACCTGGAAAAGCTCTTTTCAGTTAATTCATCTTCCATTCACAGAGGAGCAGATAAGAATTACAGTGAGAATTCTGAAACATTTAATGCACTTTTTGGAGGCCTGTCAGCTGTTGTGGGTGCAACAGTGCTACCAAAAAGATTCACTATGTTTCCTGAAACTCCTTCTGCTTATTAGAAGCAATATTTCTCCTGTTTCTGTGCTGGAGGAGCACTTCAATTCCCAGCCATAGAAGGGTCCTAGGCAGTGCTCAGCACCTCCTCTGGCTGCAGAGTCCTCACAGCAAGGGGTTTCCTCCTTCTGCCAGAGTTGCCATGTTGCAATAGCAGTTAGTATTTTAGCAAACTGACAGCTTCAGGAAGTATGTAATCATGGCAGAACCTGAAGGTTGTTTTTCATAAAACAAACAAAAAACCCAAAAAAGCAAAAATAACCACCCCCCCAACCCTCGACTATCCTAGACCCCATAGTTAAAGAGAAAATTCTAGAAGCCATGAAACAAACAAAAACAAACAAAAAAGAAATGTCAGGAAACATCAAAGAGACTAAAATATTTTTATAGCAATTCTCTTCTGATTTTTAAGCAAGTCAGATCATTCTGGAAGGACTATGACACATTGAGTTTAACTGCTTGAATTAACAATGCAGCCTTCTTCAATATTACGTAGAACATTGTCACCAACCCCTCTGCATGAAAATCTGCAAAATCAAAATCCATCCTCTTTGTAAAGTGACAGAAAGACACAAGGGGCACTGATAGTTCAAAACCCCACCTTTCTCACCAATTCCACCACTGTTCTCAAGCCACCTCTCTGTATCTGAGTTTCCTCATCTAAATCATGGTTGTAATATGTGCGTTAGATTAAAAGGTCACTGTAAGTCATGTGTCCATTTCAAAGCATTAGTTTTATACAAAAAATGTTATACAAATGTTGGCTTTGTTGCACTTGTTTTAGAAATCCTGCAAAGGGCAAAAAGCTGTCATAATGTTAGTGAGAGGAATTTCAGTTTTCCTTATTTCAGCGATAACAGTTTTCATCTGAAGGATTGACTCTCCGATGCTTGTTTGCTTTTATAGACTTTAGATTAAAGTTTCATTTTAACTTCACATCTGTGGATTGCATAAAACAGTCATTAACTTTCTCCTTTGCTAAAATAAAATTACAGAGAATCCTGGATAAAAGAACACAGGCTCTTTCCCTTTAGAATTGGCAGTTCCCAATTATTTTTGAGCAAAACCAAATGTGGAGAAAAATCCTTTCCCAAACAACTGAATTTCACCGACTGGCTCCGTACCAATGAAATTGTGATGACCTTTTCTATTCAGTAGTCACTAATAACATAGAACTACCTGAAATAAGGAGAATTGCTTATTATTCTTATCACATCACAGAGATGAGGGTAATGTTTTGTTGCTTATGTTCCAAATGTACACCAAGCAAATGCACAGCTTTCGCACTCACAGCACAGCTCACTCCTAATGTCTCAGAAGTGACAGTTTCCATGCTATTATTAAACAAAACTATTTTACTAAATCTGAATTCACTGTTGTGAAGAAGTGATAAGCCAAAACATCAAATTCTGCTAATGTCTTTAATTTCCTTCCAAGTTTAAAGTATTCAGACCTCTAACGGCTATTCAAAAACTTGACTTTAGGGGAAATATTTCTACCTTTAATATTAGAATTTTATTCATATCTGAATAGGAAGGTCATCTGATGTTTCAGAGACAACTCTGGCAACACCTGTATTTTTTATAGAGTTACTGTGCATACTTCAAATGAGAGCTTATCCACTCAGTGAAGAAAAACACCCCAACCCCAAAAAATCAAAACTACTATTTATACCAGAGGTACATAAACAAGGGTCCCATTTGACTGTGCTCTATAAGATCTCCACTCAGCAAATTTCTCATCAATGAAGGTACAATCTAAAAGTAATAGATAGTACATTTGAGAAATATTGTGCTCCCAAGTTAAGACATACTCCTAGCAATACCTACTAAGATATATTCAAACTTATCCCATAATCCACTTTTTATTGATACATTTTAAAGTAAATTCAAATATTTTCTTTATATTTCTCATGTTTATGCAGCTACAGTATTTCTGATGTTCAACTTCCTGGAAAAAGTGAACACTGACAGAAAAAAATAACAATAAAAATTTTATTATTTTGAAATGCCAGGGTAGAAATATCACTTCTGAGATTTTGCTTGTCCAAATAGATTGAATATTAATATCTAACAATATTATCATGGAGTTATACTTTCATAGTTTATATGAAATTTAGTGAAAGTTTTTTCACCACCAGGAGAACTAAAATACATTAATAGAAAAAAATATTATCATCTTTCACTTTCAATTTCCTTCCATTTAGAATCATAGAATAATTTAGGTTGGAAGAGACCCTTGGGATCATCAAGTCCAACCATCAGCCCTAGTCTCCCCTACACCGTATTCCTCAACACCACATCTAATCTACTCTTAAACACATTCGGGGTGGTGACTCCACCACCTCCCTGAGCAGCCAATTCCAGTGCCTGACCACTCTTTCTGTGAAAATTTTTTTCATAATTTTCTTTACTCTTTCTTTCTAAAGTTATTTCTATTCACCCTTTATACTAATAATATTTGGATCTCATATTTCTTGTTCTGGAATAAGTAGTGAACTTGCACAGTTCCATATTTATAGCTCAGGCACAATCAGCATATGATCAAAGTGTCTGGCCCTGTAAAATGGTTTTTGTATAGTTATCCATAAGTTTTCTTATCTTTACAATGAATGAACATGAGAGAAGTCTTGGAAAGAATCAGAAGATAAAATATTAGGAATTAATGAAATAAAGGTAGAACTAGTTTTATAGAAAGGGTTAGATACAGACATTATGACACACATGGCAACTTCTCTTTGCACCTTACTTTAGTATACCTACATTGCAAGAATGGTAGAAGGTTTGGGGGTCAGACCTTGTTATATAGTCTATCAAGTCAAAAACATGTTGAGCAATCTTACCACAACACTGCAAAGCAGTGAAATGATCACCATTAATGAATTGCCAATATATGCAATTATGTATATAACAGATAGTTTTAGTTAATGCACATACAGTAGTTCCAAAAATGCTTGTAATTATTTCATTTATTAATTTACTATAGCTTTTGAAAATATTGCATTTTCCCCTGCCATTTATTTTCACTGCTTAAGTTATGCCATTTTATTATCACTATTAAATACAACTCGCTCATTTTCAGAGGATTTGGAGAACTTAATGATGAAAAACTCTATATTTTAGAAATAATATAGAATATGTTAACTCACCTTCTGTATCATTCATCATGCAGCTGTACTGATCTTTCCTTATCTGGCACCTAGCCATAGCTACAAATAGCCTTATGTTTGACTGTTCTCTTTACTTCCTTTTACTTACTTCTCTTTATTTCCTCAACACTCTGTGGTCAGAACCAAATGTATTCACGTGGGTACTATCACATCTAATTATAGAGGAATTAATATCACCTCATTGGTCCAGCCAAATAAATGCTTTTCTTATTATAGTCAAAGTTCAGGTCTTAAATGGACTTTAAGCTTTATGTTGTATCAGAAATTTTTCTTTTACTATAAATATTGTTGTAGAATTGCATTTTCCCAGATTACCTTTACCACATCTATATTACCAACAAATTGTTAACTTTCCTAGGTCTCATTGTACAACTCCCTAGTGTTCCAGGTTGGTTGTCTGTGAAATCATCTAATTTTTTTACTGCCTCAGTAAGAAAAATACTGCCCAGAACGTTACTAATTTCACTGACTACACAGTAATAAATAAACTTTCATCAACATTGTAGATTTATAGGTTGTGTCAGCTTGTAGATAGAGCCAATAAACATCAACCACATGAGACTTCTGGTTTGTAAATTATTTATCTCTCTCTTGTTTCTGCTTTTTGTAATACTTGGAGAAGTGTGTGATGGTGTCATGGACTGTTAACATATTGACAATCAGCAATGCAATTACAAGTCCTACATTCAAATTAGCACACTGAAAACATCTAGAATATAAAATATATGGTCTTGCTGTCCAGCTCACTGACTCCCACTGCAAATAATTTTCTCCCCAGAAACGGGGGGGAAGTGTGTGGGGCTGGGAGAAGGTATTGAAAAAATCAATGCTAAATGAACAAATGATTTCAAAATATACCAAAAAAACTATCAAACAAACAAACAAAACCCCCAAACACACACACAAAAAAAGAATCTATAAAACCCCACACAAACCCCAAAGCTTTTTTTCTGTATACCTGTCTGAATTCATTTTCAGTAAGGTGGAAGGAGGTAACTGGCTGGAGTGGAGCCACTGAGGGACTGAGTCCTGGTAAAGCTTATTCCCACCAACAAAGGTTCTTAAGGAGATGATTGTTCCACTTTGACAGAGTAACTTTATTTTAGCAGAAACTCCTAGTAACCTCAAAAAGTTGTATTTGATCTGGATGAGGGCATATTTTAATGTGGGGGTATTTTCTTGTTAGCTGGCAGTCATATAAAATTTGTCTCGCTGTGGAGATTTTTGTGCAGTAAAGTTATTTCTATCACTTAAGAAACCTCAAGTTTTATTTATTAAAGGGTATCTCTCTTTCATCTTCATTGAATTTCACTTTGCTTCAGTAGGCTAATTTGGTGTCAACTTTCCTGTTGTATTTTTTGGTTGAAATGCAGTTTGCCTTCTGGATTAGATGGCAGCTCTTGATATCAGGGCACTGTCTCCAGCTCCATCAACTGCCCTTCGGTACTGAGGCACACTGATGTGAGAGATAAAGAGCTGCGTTGAGCCCAATCAAATAAACTCTGCAGTGTCTACAACCTTGGCTCCCCAGGAAATGGCAATGAGGGGGCTCAGAAACGCTGTGACACCTCTGTCATGGAGAGGGCTGCTCTCATCTGAGGGGGGACTGCTGTGCACCCCTGGGGTCTGTGTTGCATGGTGGGACAACAGGACAGATTGCTCATAAAGGGCCTGTCGGACCCTTAATCTTCTTCCACCGTTACTTCTGTTTTCTGCATTGGAGCTTCCATATATGAGCAAGTAAAACAATCTTAAAGCCATTTTCCCATGGTTAGAATTTGAATGCCTGAAGAATAAAACCGGACCCCTCTTTCTCTGTAGGTTAAATTTCTACAAACCACTAATACTAGTTCAGCAAGCAGTAGAAGAAACTAAAATCCAAATCTTGATCTTTTTCTTTACCTCTCTTCCCCTCCTAATTTTCCTCAGTGAATATAAATAAATAAATAATTCGGACAGTTCTGTTTCTACTTTCCAGATGTGAACAACTGGATTAAATTCTATGGAGAGCTTTTAAAAAATCATAACAACTCAATGGGTCACGGTCTTCACAGCATAAAGAAAAAAAAAAACCTAAAGCCTCATTTCTGAGACCAGGCAACATGGCTGCAGCAGCTGCAAGGTCACAGAGATTGAAACAGAACCATGAAAAAGAAACCACAGCCACAAGAACGACAGCAGACATGATTCGTAGTTTTTTTCCATCATAGCGACTGGAGAACTGCATTCCATTCTGTAAGCAAAGCTGGCTTGATTGCTATACCACCAAAATTGCTTCCCCTGGTTTGGAAATGAAAGGTTTTTGATATTTGGATCAAGATCATTGAGAAGATACAACAGAGCAAACAGAGCTCTGAAACTTGTGAAGATTATTTATCGTGACAGTTACTCATTTTGAAAATAAAAGTGCCTTGGATGAAAGGGCAACATAGACAACACAGGAGCTGTTACCCAGAAATATCACAACCTGTTTTCCCCTGCTAGCTTGGATTCTTTCTGCCAGTTCTATGAAAGGTAGCAAGATTAAAAGAGACTAGTGAAGCCTGTACACTCAGCAGGAAAATTCTGATCTTTCTCCCCTCACCACTTTTCAAGAGGCTAAATAAAGCTAGGGCACGAGCAGTACTCTTAAGGTCCAGAGTAAAGCTGTGTGAAGACCATAAAAAGCTTTGTGAAAAGGTATCTGAAGCAGAAGCATGAGCTCACTTAGCATTTATGACTTCTGCTTTCTGTGAAAGTCTTATTAAAATTGTTGATTGTGTCAATACACACACCTTTGAAAAAATACTAAACGTCTTTACCTGACTAAGTGAAAATAATGTAATGCATTTTAGCTAAACTATCATATATGATTAACACTAAATGCAACATTTTTTTTCAAGTAAAAATTAGTTAATTTCCTAAAATTTAAGTAGGAATTAATTAATTTGTTCTGCTTTTTTATATAGGTTCTTGGACTTAAAAACAAGGAAGAAATTTTCTAAACACTTTTTTATTGTTCTGTAGTGAATAAAGGTAAGAAATGCAGAAAGCATTAAGCAACTGATTCTTTTAAAAATTGTTTTGTTCCTTAAGGAGCTATTTTTAAATCCATATGAAAGTATAAGTGTATAAAGAGGTACCAAAAGTGGTATTTTCTAATAAGATACTAAATTTCATTGGAAGAACAAATCAGAGTAGCTTGGAGTTACATTTTCTAGTGTATAAATTTGCATTCAATGCACAAAGAAACACATATTTCTTAAATGTACAAGAATAGCTGCTGTTTCTGCAGTGAAATTCTGTAAGTACATACATATAATATGTATATCATTGCTAGCCTTAAGACTTTAATGTAAAAAATTTACACTTCCCATCAATAATTTATCGTTTTGAGAAGACATATACAATAGCAACACTATTTCATACTAAGTGCCTTTTAAGAAGGACGCAGGAAAAAAGTAGCTAAAGCTATATTCACTTTAACTTACTCGCTTCTCCTTTAGGGATTTGCTGCTTGGAGTCCCTTAGCACTTTGCCACCTCTGTCATGTCCATCCCACAAGTACAGGGGTGGCTGTGATGACTCCACACAAACAACACTGGCAAGTGGGGTGAGAGATGGGTGCAGGTTGTATGTGAGCAAGTAGAGCCTGACAGCAGCATGACCCTGCTTTGGGAAAAGGGGAAGGGAAAAGCCCATCAGGTCACGCTGAGGGATGGACGAGGCCACCATGGTGCAACTGAGGAGAATTTGTGCTGAAGCCAGGTGGCTTGGGTGTATAAACCGAGTCCACACCTTACTAAGCTTTTTGTCGCTGCCTGAAACTTTCTTTCTGCTTTTAGCTATACATCTTTTTAAATACTAGAGTAGGAGTGGGGAGCAGGCAAAATTCTCTGGCTTTACTAACACAGAGAGTGGTCGCTGGCCATCAGAAGCCATTTGACGAAACAGTTCTCTGTTAATTATAGGAAATAGCAAGCTTACTGTGGAAATTTTGTCCTTGGTAATTGATTCTGCTTTTTAAATGCTGAAGGCTTTCTTATTATTTCTCTAGGAGACAGAATTCATCTGCTGAGCTTTTAAATTCCCAAACCGTAATTCATGTTTTAAGCTGGTTACCCAAATCTCAGGCCAAATCTCACAGTTACAATTCACTGTCAGCAGCCAGACTCACTAGTATTTTATGCCTCTGTTGTGATCTAAGTATTCATTATCACATTTTAAAAATTGCATTTCTAAAATACAGTATATCTAGTCATTATGCTATATGCTTAACCCAACTAGCATGCTCATTGCTCAGAAATCTCCGATCATGTAAATCTGTCAACAGCTGGTTCACAGAAAATACCACTACTACTACATAAAGATGATTCACTGTCCACAACAGTTATATTTTCAGAAGTGTTTGATTCTTGATTGACCAACTTGTTCTAACTATACATCATTCATGCTTACATATTAAGATGTTCAAAGTTCCCCAGGATACAAGGTCAGGAAAAGTGGCATGTGGCAATGTGATATGCTTGCTGAGCCTAAAGCAAGTGATGGAAATTAAGCAATGCCTAAGATTTATTCCCATTTTCATGGTAACAAATGAGAACTGCATGTATTCGCTGGTAGGTAATTTAAGCAGAGACAGATAGCTATGGGGCAAAGTGAAGCATCCTATTGCAAAGGTTCGCACAGAGCTCTTCCAACATAGGTGTTTGGTCTTTAATCTTCTCTAGCTAAATCTGGCTTATTTTTTGAAAACTCAGCTAAGCCATATGATAATGAGGTACAAAAGGAACACTGTTTTAATTGTAGGAGCTGTACAGTGTTATATTTCTGGGATTTATTACTCAAAATAAGAGGGAAACCTGAGTATGATCCAACAGCATCACTGCAACAATTCAATGCTCAATGCATTGTTCACTGAAACTGGAGGAAAAGGAAACAAAATAACCAAAGTAACTCTTTGATTCTTAATGGAAATTGAGCTGGGATTTAGGGAAATATATCCCCCATGCAAAGGCAGTCCCAAATATAAAGAGCATGCAAAAAAATAATACTTTACTGGAAAAAAACTTCCTTATAACACACATGATCACTACTCTCAGAACATTGCTTAGAGATTTTTGAACAGTCTGCTTCGATTTAAAACAATGCTTAAATATCAACTATGTGTGATATACAGAGGTTAGTGTTTTACCCTCTAGCAAGAATTTAAAGTCTTAACAGACTAGAATTCAATCTGTAAAAGGAGCATCTGTAGTTATGTGTAAAGGCAATAGCCTTTGTCATCCTTCAGCTTCAGCAAGGTTCAAGTGTAAATTTAGGGTCAAATTTCAATTTTATGTGGATGGTAATCTTTAAATCAACTTCATGCAAAGCCAATGGAAGAGCAGGAATAAGTTTATTAGTTCACTGCAAGAAATCAGTATTTCTGTGGCCTTGTTTCCATATCAATACCTTTTTTCCATTAACTGGCATGGTTTTGAATCACAGGATAAAAAGTTTTTCTTTACATTTGTGCTTTTCCCTTTTTTTGCATTAACTTTTTGCCTGCTTTCTGCATGTGACAGTAGTGGTCTTAAGCAAAAAATGTTTTTTTAATTTTAGTACTTTTATTAAGAGAATGGAAAAATATCATATAGGATTGTAAATATTTGTGGTTGGGCTCTAGTGGAGGTTTTAAGGTCTAACACCAAAGAATATGTGTAAAGGACATTAAAAGAACTAATGATCTTAAAGCAACTTGCTTCCATAGGTTTGATGCAGGAAAACCTTGTGACAATGTGAAAAAGTTAACCTTTCTTTGCTCTCTTCGTCTTCAGCAGAAATTTCCACCTACAGATCAATGAAAATCAAACTTACATTAAGCTGACCACCAGCAAGGTATTGTTTAAACCAGCAGCACAAAGAGAGGCTGCTCTTGTTTGCAGCTTTATGAGGAGTCAGCTGGAATCTCTCCTTTGACTTCTGATTGCTCTGACATTTAAAGGCTATTTATCACCTTCTTGTCAAACTCTTCAAGACTATCAAGACATTAAACTTCTAGCAAGTGTCATCGAGAAATTCAACAGCTGAAATAATATCAAGCAAGTATTCAGTGATCTTTTAATTTTCTTACCTATGTAAATAATTATTTTTACAGAGTTTCTTAGAACTCAAAACATATCAATGCCTTGAGGTACTGCAGTCTGAATTAGAGTTCTGTAACTAATAGTTTTTATTCAATGCTTAAGCTGAAGTTGCGCTTCCTCAAAGTCTGACTTCTAATGACAAGATCCTCAAGTTGAGTGCAGATTAGATTATAAGAATCAAACTTCAGATTTATTTCAAGAGTATTAATCTCTGATTTGTCTTTCTTCATAAATTGCCACACCAGTTTGTTATAGAGAAGAGAGTTGATTGTACCCATCTGAAAAAAAAATGGCGTCTTACTGTTAAAGTCAAACAAGTGCCTTAAAATAATGCCAAAAATGTCAGAAAAATTTTTAGTTTCCTCTAGAGTTTATTTGCTTTGAGTATTTGGATGACTCCTTTCCTTCGGGCAGAGTTATTCTGCTCACTGTTAGCTTTCCAGCAAGAGCAAAATGGCCTTCTTGATTTAACCTTGGTCAGTCAGTTGTTTTCCCTGTACTCAGTCAACAGCTGGATTGCAGCATTGAGGAAAAGGAAGGGAAGGGTCCACTGACAATAACTATAATTTCTCAAAACAGTAAGCAGGACTCCCCTCAGCTGAAATGAAAGGTAGCCATCAGCACCACGCCTAAACAATAAACTAGATCTGCCACTTCACTTTAGCACCAAGTGCAGAGGAGATGGATTGTACTTATCAATAGTTAAGCAGAAAAAAAAAAAAAAGGAGGAAAAATGGCAAGCATATGTCTAAACAAACACAATATGATTGCAGTCCTACAAAGTACTGGGGTGGAAAGCTGAAATTGAATTTCATGTAAGTAAGAAAATTCAGAGACTTCTTTTGTTCCAGTTTTTCTAGCTCTTCTCTTCAGCTCTCCAGTTCTTTTCCTTTTCCTTACTTCTAATTTATTGCCAGCTTTTTGGATGGCTAGTCAAAAGTAATTTCTTTTCTTTCTTTTTTTTTTTTTTAAGAAAATATGTTGAACATAATTTTTAATTTGTATTTCAACAAATTATATAGACATTTAGTAATTTACAGGTGATGGTCAACTATAGCTAGTCTTCCTTCAGATGTCCATCCTTCAATTTTCATGGATCCTTGCTATAAACCACCAGCCTAAGTAAATAATAAATGAATGCTCTTGCCATCAGGAGGAATAANTGGCCTCACCAGTGCTGAGTACAGGGGGACAATCACCTCCCTACTTCTGCTGGTCACACTATTCTTTATGCAAGCCAGGATGCCATTGGCCTTCTTGGCCACCTGGGCACACTGCTGGCTCATGTTCAGCCTCCTGTCGACCAGCACCCCCAGGTCCTTTTCTGCCAGGCAGCTCTCCAGCCACACTGCCCCAAGCCTGTAGCGATGCATGGGGTTGTTGTGGCCCAAGTGTAGGACCTGGCACTTGGCCTCGTTGAAGGCCATGCCATTAACATTGGCCCATCTATCCAGTCTGTCCAGGTCCCTCTGTAGAGCTTCCCTGTCCTCAAGCAGATCAACACTCCCACCCAACTTAGTGTCATCTGCAAACTTACTAATAGTGTTTTCTATGTCCTTATCTATATCATCAATGAAAATATTAAAAAGGAAAGGCCCCAATACTGAGCCCTTATCATGAGCAGTTATCATGAACTACGGAAACTGCAGAATGGATAAGTAAAAAGCAACACTATGTAAATAATTTGTGTTCTTAATTATATCATCTGTAATAACATGCTAAGCTTTGGCAACTTAAAAAAAAATGGAAGGAATGAGAAATGCTTCAGCAAATAAATTTTGCTGTTGAGAAGCAGCTAGTTTATCAAAGTAAATTTATGTTCTTCAGGAGAAAGTATACAGATACACTCAGTAAAAACAGGATTTTTCATAAATCCAAAGACTGGACAAAATTTAGATACGAACTTGAAAAGCTTAAATATGGTAATGTTAAACTTGATTCATTACAGAGTTAGACTCTTCTGTTATTTGGACTTCTATGCATCTCACAGTTAGCAATTTTCTGCCCTTAACACTTTCATAATTACAACTTGCTCATTAGAGGAGCCATTCTTTCATGCAAAGAACACCTGAAGAAGCCTTCTCTGTATTTGCAGTTTTAGGGTCACTGTTCCGAAAAAATAAACTCCAACACAGAACCAGAGCTCTAGACTAATGCTACAATTTTATTTATGTGATAATAATATATAACTGCATCAAATGGAAACATAGGTAAATACCTCTACATTTTCCATGTCTCTCTTCTTCCCTAAATATCAGCCAGCCCAGTCATTCATTCCTCATTCAGTATTACTTCCAGAGTTGGGTTCCATAGATAAGAAGGGCTCATGCAGATCAACACTCCCACCTAACTCAGTGTCATCTGCAAAATTACTGATAGTGCACTCTATATAATTGTCAAGATAATCAATAAAGATATTAAAAAGAAATGGCCCCAGTACTGAGCCCTGAGGAACTCCACTTGTGACCAGCCACCAGCTGGATTTAACTCCATTGACTACCAATATAGAAAGTTCCATCTATACACAAGAAGGAACTTATTTGCTTTGAGAGTGACAGGGCACTGAAATGGGCTGCCCAGAGAAGTCATAAATTCTCTGTCTCTGGAGACATTCAAAACCCCCCCGGCCATATTCCTGTGCAACTTGATCTTGGTGGACCTGCTCTGGCAGGGGGGGTTGGACTAGATGATTTCCAGACGACCCTTCCAACCCCTATCATTCTGTGATATTCATCCCACATAGGGGAAAAGGGAAGAAATAATGTTTTCATCTCGCTGGCTATATCCCAATTTCACTGCAAAGTTCACACAGTTTCCCATCCATTCTTGGTACTAAAACACCACTAATGCACTTATTCTCCCACTCTATCTCTTTCTCATTGCCCTTTTAACTATGCTAATAGAGTGTAATTACCCAGGTGAATTCTAATCTTGTAAAACATAGCCATAGTCTGGTGGCAAACCAAAAGCAATGATAGATAAGTGGAAAAGAAACGTTTGGCACCCACTAACTGATAAATAATAGCTCTTTGCTTATAGTTGTCAATCATCTGATTTACAATCCCCATAAGCATTCTTGTTAGGGGATTTTTGTTGGGGTTTTTAGCTTTTATTTATTTATTTTCTGCTATTCTTTTGTTCTCCCAATCTGTGTACCTGGCTCTTAAGAACAAATAGTATAATCTGAAAGCAAAATAACTTCATGTAGATTGTCTTTTGTATATTGATCTTGCCAAGAGCATTTCAAAACACAAACCAGAACATCTACAGATATTTTTTTTTAATCTTAAAAAAAAAAAACATATGGAGTGATGCTGGCTAAAAATTGGCCAGAATAAATACTTGATCCTGTGAGTGTTTATGTTTTCTCTTCATAACATGAAAAAAAAAACAAACTCCGAAAATAATCCTTCCTGTGATAGCATACAAATAGTAAAACTCAGCTCCTATTAAAAAATTATCATGCATTTTGGTGTGAAAAGTTTCTGATTCTTAAGGATGAACATCCTATTTTTATATTTTATTGTGTAACTATCTCATGAGTTTCACTCTAAAAGATGTGCTGAAATTCTTAAGGAAATTCCTTCATCCTCCAGTGCAGATAGTATTATTAGCAAAAGCTGCAGGTGAATACCATTATGCACATTCAGATGGACCCACTATACAAACAGAAAGAACACAAAAAGAGTATGAAAAAGTCTGCATGTTTAAAGATTCAGAGAGACACACAAAATCACTTACCAATACTGGGTTTTTTTCAGATATTTTTTAACTTCAGGATGCCGAGTTTGGGGAAAACATTCATTTTGGGAATAGGATGATAGCGTCACCCTCAAATGAGATCTGTACTATCTTTGCCAGCCCCCCCCCCCAAGACTTTTCAATGTGATTCTGTAGCTTAGCTTCACAATATCAAGGTTTGACTTCACACAGGGTCTCAAAAAGTGTTTCGTAAGTACAGCGTGTGTCTTAGCTTTTTATAAGCAATCGTTTAAAGATCTTATAAACAAGCAAACTCCAATTGTTTATAGTCTGCAGTCTTATGAATTTAGTAATTTCTTTAAAACCACTTATGATCATCAGTAGACATGACCTTCTGATTTTGACTGCTATAAAAATAGTTTCCCCCTAAATGGGAGAGGTCATGCTGTCCTCAACTACAACTGCTATGGTTACCCTACAGACTTTTCAGCTTCTCATCTGGAAATGAGGCTGCCTTCATTTCCAGTAGACCTTAAAGCAGTGTCACCGTCAGGCCTTATTCTGAGGTATGAAACTGTCAGAAATACCATCTTAAGTACTACCCCAAGACAGCTCTGACCTTTTTCCAGAACCTGGGGGGTTCTGAGACTGCACTAGAACCAGATGACTAACTTGAAAACAGAATTTATTAAATAATGCCTATTAAATCCAGTTTATGCTTTTTTTCACCTCAAGATGCTTCACTGCCCAACTCTACAAACAATTTTGTTGGCACTACTGAAGAGGTAGCAACACAGTGAAGGTTGGGGATAGTGATGATATAGCAGATATTGCCAAGGTAGTATTGCATCTAATACTTCTGATCAACAAAACGTATATGATGACCTCTCTGGAGAAGTGGATAGATAAGTATCAGAAGGGCAGAAGATTAAGTGAAATCTGTGCAGAGGAGGATATTAAGGCAAGAACATTCACAAAGAAAAAACAGGAGAGGGGAAGAAGAAATGAGACATGTTAAATCCTTTCTCCTTTTGTGGAGAGCACATCCCTTAGTACACATATGTCATCCTAATACATGTCATAATAGTATCAATACATTTACAGAATTAAAGTGAGATGTATGCTTAAGAACACTCTACAAATAGGTCAGAGTTAGCACTTATGTACAGAAAATCCACCATAATGCTACACTCCTTTTTTCCTCCTAAATTACTTACCAAGGAAATTACACAGGTATTTTACATTAGAAGTGTTTACTTTTTAAAGAACTGATATAGCATAAAGCTACAATATAAAAATCACAGTTAGTGCTTTGAGGAGTAATTTCTTAGAAAAATCAGGAGATACAAGTTATAGTTTTTCTGTAATAAAGGTAGATTCCACCATTAGCCTTTTCTCTGTGCTGTAATGTATTATTAAATGCTTAAAGGTGGTGCTGATGGAATGTACTACAGTAATAGCATAGCTGGAAAAGAGTCTTGCTTCTTTTTCAGGATAATTTATTCCAAATTGGGCCAACTGGAAAGCTTTTCAAAGACTGTCAGCACCATTAGCTCTCTTCTGTGGAGGCAAAAGCAAAAGTATTGGATATGTATTGATTTGATGTTATTCTGAGACTCTACAAGATTTAAAAGCTGGAGAGAATTAGATATGTGGGTGTACCAGGGAAAATAAACAAAACAAAACAAAAAAAAACCATGAACAATAAAGAAAACTTATTCAGGCTCTGAAAGCAATTTGATCTGGGACTTCTTATCAGCACTTTTATTTCAGTCTTTAGATTATGTATATGGATGAAAAGACCTTTAATGCTAAAAAAAAAAAATAACCAAACTCCAAAATGAATGAGAATTTAATATAATTTATATTTTATTCATATTTATTTGATACGTGGTCTCTTGTATATTTAGAGGTCTTAGGTTTACATCACAGATGTAACCAGTGTTACAATTTACTTGCAAAGAATATTCTTGAAGGCTTTCCCCAATATAGATTTTGGATGTGGTTGCCTCATACACATTATCATCTTGAAACTTCAAATTGCTAATATGCCTAGGCTCAGTCTGCAGGCTGTTGTGGGGCACGTGCATTAATCTCATCTAGATGTATATAAGAAGTAGTCTTAGCAGTCTATAGAAGACCAATTACAAGTCTCAGAGAAGGTAGGCAGTTTGCATTGAAGCATACATGCTGTTGAATAATATGAATGATACTCTTGAATAATAACATCTTGAGGAGTTTACTCTTAGCTTGAATTATTTGGTGGATCTAGTTCATAACGCATTCACACAAACAGCTGTAACCATAACTGAGAAGACAGCAAAGTGAAAGCCCTGCCTGGAAGGTCCTAGTAACCAACCAAAGCCTCTCACGTCAGTTTTTCCTTGAAAGAGAAGATACACCCAGCCACTGACAGGAAGCTAAAGCTTTCCTTCCAGTCACATAGTCATCTGCAAGCTAGTGAAATACATACAGTGAACATTTGTCTGCAGCCATGACTTTCATATCCCAAGGAAGGGGAGGCTCTTTGTAATTTAATGGAGGTTATATAAAAACTTTTCACTGGAAATTTAAAGATAAATAGGAAGGAAAATCTGGATCTGACTGAAATCCCTGGGGGGGCTCCAAGAAAGAGTCTAGCTATAAAAACAAATACATTTCACAGGGAGTGGGATGCTTCTGTGGAAGGCAGCTCCAGAGTGAGAGAGAAGCCCAACCTCAAACAACCATAAAATCATATAGAAGAGTGCTAGACTGCATGAGACATCTTTTTGGTTTGATCTCTCACTAAGTTGATTTTAAAGGTGGGCTTTCCTTTCACTTCATTATTTATTTGAATAAAACTTAAAATTATATAGTTTAGTATGTATGAAGTGGTAAGGTATTTTTATCTGTATTTTATTGGATAGTGGATTTCCATAATTTCCAAGCAAGTAGTTAGGACCAAGATATTCCTTACACAGGATAGAGTGAGTCTATAAAGATAGGCTTCCAAATACTTTGAGATGTTCCCTGCTCCCCAGAATATTCCTTTTCTGCCAGCGTAGAAGCAGTACAGACGTGTTTGAGGCCAGGTTTTTACAATATAGGAAATGGAGAAAAATAAAAAGAGAGGCATGCCTCATTTCATAAAATCCTCAAGGGATTTTGCAGTAGACTAGGTCCTTATTTGGAAAAATAGCTCTGATTCATTCATGTGAATATTGATGCTCTGTCAGGAAAGACAAATTATTAACATAAATATTCATTGGTAGTTCTATTACAATTTTATGTTTGAAAAGTGACATTAGTGTCATCACATGTTTTCATATGGTCACTAGTGCAGAATCTGGCCTGTATGAGGAAGATAACATTTTCTCATTGACAGACAAATGAGTTGTCAGGAAATTCTCAGCCCTATCATAAATGACATTTATATTTATTCATCTTTAAAGTTAAGCAAGTTAAGAGCTTTGGTAGATGAAAGACAGCATGATCAGCACTTCACATTAAGGACCTAGCATGCAAGGGAGACATTAAAAATTAAGCTTGAAATAGGGTCATGAGTTTCACAAAAATATTACTGGTACATTTCTCCCAAACATCAGGGATATGAAATTTTGAAAACCAGTCAAAATTAGATGTTTATGATTGCTTTGTTTATTTAACTTTCAGGAGTGCTCACTAACTATATCCTATAGAGTTGATTTTACTTCTTTACCTGTTTTCTTGAAGTGTCAGCTTTCTTTTTTAAGTAAAATTTCTGACCATTTTGCAATAAACAGACTTGACTGCTGCCATGCAAATCAAGAAATAAGTTCATACATATATTTTCAGATGGGCTTCAAAACTGTCTGACAATATTGTGCAGCTTTACCCAATTTAAGCATTTTGCTGGAAACCTCAGAGAGAAAAGCTCTACATCTTTTATGCCAATTCCATGAGGGTTTGAGAGACTACAATACTGCATAAGTATAATACTTATGCAATATTGTAGTCTCTCAAAGTCATAGCTGGATAGTAACCATGCAGGGTGATTTTTTTTTCTAACCTGATTGCCCATTAAATCTACATATTCATTTATTTTATGTATATCAGCCCCTACAGGCATGAGACAGGATGTAAGCCAAAACCCACCGATCTCAATAGGTGCATTTTGTTCACTGAAATAGTTTTATGGACAAAACTCAGAACGAGCTCTTATTTACTCTTACTGATGTTGCAGGTTCAAGTGTAGAAAACCAAATTAGATTACTAGTTTGATCCTATAGAACTATAACTCTAATTTACTTTTTTAAAATAAGTTCTCGTTAAGAACCTATTTTATACTGTAAACTTACACTTCCATAGTTAAGAAACACAGATCTATGTAGTTTACTACCTATATAATGTTGTACATGCACATGGGATCTGAAACACAAAGATAATAGAGTATGAATTCATTGACATCAAAAAGGGACCTGTGTCATTGATGTAAACAATTTAACCACAGTTCCCACTTTTAAACTAAAGTTACACCAGAAATATAACAGGAGGGCAAGAGAAAATGTCATTAGACATCAACAGCAAAGAAACAGGACTAATTTTTGGGATCAATTTTCTGCAGAAAATAGTGTTGTTTTAAATCCCACTACAAATCTACAGCAGTTTTTTGGGTTTTTTTGGGTTTTTTATTACTAAATTTACAATCTTCCTGATGATTCTTAAATTGCATTGATAGTATTATACTTTGGTATCACAATCTTAAACAACATGCTAGAATAAAGAAGCTATTTTGAAAATATAATCCAGTTCTTTTATTCATATAACTTATAGAATGTAATCACGGTGAGGATTTTTTATATATTGCCTAAGAATATAGTCTACAGTCAAAGNAGCTGCCCAGGGAGGTGGTGGAGTCCCCATCCCTGACTGTGTTTAAGAGTAGGTTGGATGTGGTGTTGAGGGATCTGGTGTAGGGGAGAGCTTGTAGAGTAGGGCTGATGGTTGGACTTGATGATCCCAGGGGTCTCTTCCAACCTGAATGATACTATGATTCTATGAATCCATTTTACTCATTTGGGCCCATGGTACTTTGAGAGAAGTGCACCTGATCAGACATTTCTCTCTCAATAAAAAAGAACAGTAAATCTGATTACAGAAACTGTGTCAACATCAGCCAGTGGCATTGCAAAAACTAGAAATGTGTAAGTACCTTGATCTTCCAAACGGTTCTTCCCTAAAGCAATTGAATTTACATGTATTTAATGAATTATTTGCTTCATGGCACCATCAATAGTGATGTATTCTGATGTACAGAAATAAGTTATCACAATTATGTTATAAAAGGGTCCAACTTTTCATCCTAACCAAAGGTATAATAAAAAAATAAGTGAAACAATGACAGATTAAAATATTATTGCTATATTTTTAGATAAATCCCAATGTGGAGTCAGGTAGATATACGGTGGAACTAAATAGAAATGAGAAATAGAAAGGAAACTCTCTGTGAGTGGGAAACTGGATAGATGTCTATACCCGTGCATGAGCTGACAAGCTGTCTTGAACAACTTAACAAATTTCAGTAGTTCTCCTGGTAGTTCTGCAAACGATTAAATAATAATTAGCTACACATATCCAAAAAAGAGAAAATAATGTGTTTTTCACAGCTAAAGATCACATGGATGAATTAATGTCTGACAGTGGATTACTAACAACCAACTAAACTCATTTCTGCTTCATGCTTAAAGGCAGTTTAATCATGTTTATTCATCTTGTAAACTTGGGGAAAAAAATCAAAGCAAGAAATAATTTTATACTTGGGGGGGTATCACATGAGCAAATGAAGTAATTGTGCAAATACACAATCACTTTTGGCACAAGGAATTTACTAGAGTAGAAATATTAATTTCATTAGCTTATTACATGGTGAAATTTGTTTTCCAATGATGCTTCTGCTTATTATTAATAATGAATAAATAAAAATTTCTATTTTGTGAAAGTCTTACAGCTGGCCCTTCATAAATCTAAAATGCCAATAGCTATCAAGTGTTGTAGACACGCCTTAGTGAGGAAATTCCAACTGTTTTGGTCATACTGTAATTTTTTGTTTCAGAAATATGGTTTTAATAGGATTTTACTAGGGAAAACTTTGAGTGGTAATGCTTGAATTTTAATCTCAGATTTCAAATTACAAAACAAACGTGGGAAAATAGGTGGAATCTGTGCTGCTAAACACTCCCCATAAAGTTCACACTCTTGAGAATATTTCTAGTACCACGAAAATATTCTCACAAGTGAAATAATGTCTCTTTGTTCCATGTTAATCAAAAGCCTCCAAGAGANCAGCCAGTCTATATATCAAACAGCACCATGGCATTACAGAGGGGAAGAATCACCCTAATTGCTAACACTAGAGAAAATGAGATAGAGGCTTTCTACAGGGTGCATGGGCCCATCTTTAAATTTTCTTGTGTCTTGTCAAACAAACTTCACATGTGCCTATTTTCAAAATGTGATTTTCAGCTTTTCAGAACACCCTCTATGTCCAAAATCTCACTGAGCAGCAGGACTGACATATAAAGGTATCTTTTTGCTCCAGAATCTTTTCTTCTGATCATAAAAATCTTAAAACATAAAGCTGGAAGGGAAATAAAAAGGTCATTCATTAAGCCTTCTACCTCCACCAAGCAGAATCAAACAGCATGTCAGCTATACCTGATGTATTTCCCTAACTTCACTGTTAAAGCCCTTAGTAACAAATCCATTTTGCAAGAATCTATCCCAATACTTATTTAACCTTATAATTAGTTGTCACATGCTGCGGTTAATTCATTGCTTCTTGCTTTATCCACAGCAGCCGCTTTAAGAGAAACTTTTTACATATTTGAAGACTTAACGTTTCCCTCTTGTCTCATTTAAAATCAACAAAGGCTTAATCAGCCCAGTCATTTCCCAGTTTCACAGGTTCTGATCATTTTGGCTGCTCACTCAATGACTGTCTCCAAGAGCCCATCACTCCAGAAAGAGTGATGCCCCAAAGCTGACACCACAAACCAGCTCCAAGTTCTCTCCCATCTCTGAGGGGTAGCTATTGCATATCATGTCACACCTACATCACTCCCTGCTGACAGACGTCAGTATGACAGTACCTATAAACCAGGCTCATTCATGATCAGTATCTGCCAAACTGAACTCTTGAGAAAGATGATTGTCCTGTCCTATGCCCTGGGGGAGAGATGCAATGCCATGATGGCCCCAGTGCTAATGATTATCTCGAAGTTCAACCCTTCCTTGAAAGCGCTTGCTGACTCTCCCAGAAGGATGCCATGTACAAAGACAATAAGAATGCTCTCTAACCTACTATCCAGCTAGCTAATTAAAAGAGTTGGCAGTGGACCTCAGAAATTGCTGAGTCTAGTCTTTGAGTCTGAATTAAACTTCTAATGATTCATCTTGCGTCTAGACTGTATTTCCTTTGCTTATGAAATTATCTACTAATGTAGCAATATTTAATATGTTCTCTCTACTGTCAAGGGGTATTATCCAGTCTTGGGTGGAAATTAAATAGATTTAATGTATTTTTACAGGCCTGTGTTGACAACACCTTATCTTCTTTTGTTACTCTCCTTTTTTTAAAGGACATGCAGATACTTGGCTTGATTTTTAGTTCCAGTATTTTTCCATGCATTGAAACAAAGCTGACTCATCGATAATAATTCCTTTTCAGTCACTTCAAAGATAGACACTAACTTTATCATATTGTGTCCTTCTGTTGTAATATCCAATGTCCCTGCTGTCAAAAAAAAAAATCTATTCAGCTTTTTTGCTAGGTAAACTGTTAGTACTAACAAAATCTCTGCTAGATCTTGTCAATTAACTTGATCCTGTTAAATCATATTAAAAAAAAGAAGATATTTAATTTTTCACTTAAATCAGAATTAGATATATGGACTACATATTCTACATAGCTACACATTAGATTAATAAAATACTTTTAAATATAAGTTATAAGGTAAAACAATAACAGTTATATTTCAGGAGTTCCCAGGTAAGAGGAAAAGAATGAGTAATGGAAAAGAGAGATAAATATTCAAGATAGAAGCAGAAAAAGAAGAATAGGAGGGGGAAAAAAACAGAGCTAAAACTGACAGAAGACTCAAAGAGAAAACAGAAAACATGACCAAGTAGTAAATTTATATATAGTCATTTAGGCAATAGAGAACAGAAATAGCCTCAGTCGTATTATTACAGCAGAAAAATCATCAGCATAACAACAAACCAATAAAAGAATAAAGACAGATGAGAGTAAGTAGAACAAAGTATTATCAAATCTGGATTTAAAGTGCCTTTTAAAATGTAGCCATATTCAAGATTTATGCTTTAGGGAAAATTACTAAGCAAAACATTCATAAGTATACACAAAATAATTTCAACAACTTCCAACATACTTAATCTTTGCTTTGCAGCTTCAGTTAGTATATTATTTCTCATTTGGATCACAATAAGACAAATTCCCCAAATCAGCACAGCTTCACCAAAACAAAGAAAAAGAAAGAAAGAGATTTAAAGATACCAAGGTCACTCTTCCTTATGTTCCTTGGCCACACACTGTTTCTGAATGCCTTACACCAGCAGAGCTAGCAGAAATATTCTGCTTAGCTTCCTATTAAGCAAAGGACTACTATTGGTTTACAGAGCTTTTTTCTTCTGGAGAACCAAGCACTTTGTTTGTTCTTCATATTTTCTTTGCTGCAGACATATTTAAAATGCAGGGAATTCTTATTTGGAATTAAGAAAGCCGTTGAATTTATGCTTAACACATGATATGAAATAGACATATGCCTGCTTAAATAATTATGCATAGAAAATCCTGAAAAATCCTGAATCTTTTCTATATTCCAGGCATCAGGTGTTGTAGACTGATCTTATACTCTTTCTGTGGAAATCTTCCCTCAAAATTTCCATGATCCCTATACATCCACAAATCACTACTAAAATATTTAGCTTACAGCCCTTATTTTTTCCGTTGTTCATTTTGTTTCACTTTTTTCACATCTCCCCTGTTTCGTGGAAACTTCCCGTAGTCCTGAAATAGTGCTTTGTACAGTCTCCCAATCATTGTATTGTGCAGATCTTGAATAACATTGCTGCTAGTATTTCAAAAATCATCCAACCACTTTTGCAGAGTGTCTGCATCCCAGAGAGAATGGAATACAGCATCCTCCCTGATGGATGCACTGTACCATCCTCAGTCCCTGATATAGCAGCACCAAGCAGAGCAGGGTCTTATGCCAGATTATTTTTTGTTTGGTTTTACTTATTCTAATAAATAAACAAGAAAAGATAGAATGCAAAGTGTGTGGAAAGGCAGCTCTTTAAAAAAATCAGTTAAGGAAGAAGAAAACAATAATTGGAAAACAGAGGTTATGAAGAAAAACTAAAGTTCTCCCAGATTACATCTGCAATCTGAAAAAAACACATGGTTCCATTCCTGCCACCAACAAATGTGAAAGTATTGTCCACAGGGCACTATTTATTGCTATGATGAGAAATATGATTAGCAAGCACCCAGTAAAATTAAGAACACAAGTGAGATTTTCAAGAAAGAAGTAAATAAGGCACTAGGGAGGACATGAAGTTGCTGACGCTGAGTTTTTTCAGTCCAGCACTCCCTTTGTTTGAGCCAAAAGGCTATTTGCAGACAAATAATAAATGCATGAAGCCAAGTAATAAGTGTCACGTCATGTCATGATGTTGTTACATTGCTGTTTTGTGTGAAACAAAATCATTTGCAAATGTTAATTATACTTCAGAAATCCTTTATGAAAAGAATATTTTTAAACAAAATTTAGAGAGGGAAGAATAATATACAGAAGTGACACAGTACAAGGTCACACAGCAAGCAGTAAAGTGACCGTTCCCTCAGTCAGTTCTCCTGCTCCTGAATTACACAATGACTTCCCCAAGACACCTCAAAGTGATACAAATAGGACTATCCTAGAGGAGAAAAAATCAAAAGGACACTCTCAGTCCTCAGTTCCATGAGACAGGATGGTCGTTAATTATTACACCAAACTTCTCCATTTCGTACTGTGCAGATGACTTTGACAATGCTTATTTTTCAGGTTCTTATATATTGTCATTTCTCCTATTTTCCATCTGTACCAGCTTCATGTTCAGATTCAATACTGAGGACTCAAGGCAGGGGAGGGAGGAAATCTCCAGGGCTACCGCCATCAGCTTTTCAGGTAGGTGTTAACATAATAGTTGGGAAACTACCTGCAGAACTAATTGTAACAGAGATAAGCTAAGAAAGAAACAATGAAATTATTTTAATGTACACTATGAAAAAGAATCAGTCACATTTACTAACAGAAGTTGAATTAGTGACTTTCTCACATCTTCCTACTTGTGGAGGCAAGTGTACAATTTGATATTCTGAAATGTGTGATAGCTTGCTGATAAATTAGGGGAGTTATGACACTGGTCATCATGGAAGCAGTTTCCATAGCAGCAGTTGCCATGCCACTTGAACACAGAGCACCAGCACGGTTTGGGAAGAGCGTGTTGTGTGCTGCACGGTACCAGCTTGCTCAAAGTTGGATGTCTCATTTCTTCCCCACTTGCAAAAACGAAGATGCCTTAAGTGAATTAGGAGATGTGCACCAGCCTGCCAGACTAAACCCCAAGTAATTATAGGAAATAGAAAACTACTCCAGGCTACACGCTCAGTTATGTGAATACATGATTCCGTGTACATACAGGATAACTATACAATGGTGAGTAGTACAGAGGACCTGCCATTGGTGCTGTATGGGTTTCGGGGTTCTTACACTGAAGGAAAAATGCAGTCTAACTCATGTGCTCCTGAATACGAAAAATTAAGTGAAAGGAGAGGATCACCAGAAAATTCATTTTGAAAGGATATGTTTGACCCAAACAAAAAGGGTAATTCAGACACATCACTAGCTCCAGTTGAAACAGAGATCAAATTGCATTAAAATCATGTGAAAATCCCTTTACTAATATATTGGAAACATTGTGAAGAAATCTCAGAACTCCACAATGACAACATTTCGCAATCAATTTAAGGTAATAAAAGCTGTGGTGACGTTGTGTGGTAAGCATACTGAGACAAACAAATGCTTGAGGGATGCTAGATGCACTTTCTACTCTAATTCTCCAATTTCAGATTCTCTTCAGTATTCAGTTGGGTGCCTAAAGGAGACAAATAATTTTGCTGTTACAAACTTTTGATGAAGCTTTGTTCCCCTAGTCCAAATTAACTAACAGGATACACAGCTTGTGATTACAAATCTTACTGGAATTACTCACACCACAGTTTCTCAGAACACACAGTATGTGTCAGAGTTGGATGAAAATAGAATGACTTTTCTGTGTTCCTTTTAAAATAATTGCTTGTTTTTTAAGGATCAAGCAAATTTGGGTGTGTATGAAAAATTAATTCTGGAGGGAGATCAAGATAGGAATATAAAAAACCATTAATTTTGTACACATATGCTGAGAAATACAAACTGTGTCAGTTCCTTCACCACCAGAAGTATTTCACTGCAGACAGACACTGATAAAAAATATTTTTTTTTTAACTATGGTAGTTATGGAACATCAATATAAGTTAATAATCTTTTAGAGTAGGTAGAGCCTCCTACATCTGAACTGCATTAAGTAGGATGAGATGGACCTCCACAATCTTCTCTGTCCAAGTCTAGTCCTTGGGAACTGTCTTCTATCGCCTTTTAGAGGAGCCAAAATTTGACGGGCCAGTTTCTCATGGGAGATAAGCAAGGAATTAGTTCTCTACTTCTATCAAGATTTTAACAAATGAATGTCTATTCCATTTTAAAACAAACAAACAAACAAACAAACAAACCAGAGAAAAAGATCCAACCAAATATAACCAAAAGTGACCAAACCCCTAATCATTGCATTTAGATTAGAAAATATTGTAATGAATGTTTATAGTTTACTAAACTCCTACAAGGACATAGCATGCTATTTATAAAGTGCCAGATTTGTACAAATACAGACTTTTGGCAGTCATCACAAGCAATCATTTCCCTTTTCTTCCCATTTCTGGCCCTAACAATTTGAGGTGCTGAATACTCAAGCAACTTGTGGAAAGCTTGAACAAATACTCACAGCTAGATCCTTCCAGGATCGGACTGAATGGTAATTGCCAAGTAATCCTCCTATCCAACCTTCTAAGCTACTGTGAAATTGTACACTGCTCCACAGAGCCTATTTCATCTCAGCAGCAGCAGCACACTAGATTCCTCCTGCCATGACTCAACGTATATCTTTGAGCTTTGCCTCCTCCCAGCTTCACCCTGCTGATCTGGTGAACCAAGAACCCATCTCAACAACCAGACACCTAGAACCTTCTTTTTCCTCTCTGCACAGTGGTAAGAAAAAGGTTGCATTGCTCTACTTGATACCTCAATAACTGCTGAGGTAGGGCTTCAAATCCCTCCCACTGGATAAGGAGAGGATGTTTAAATTAACATTAAAAGCCAAGTAAATCAAGTTACTAATGCACTGCAGAAAGCCTTTGGGGTTTTTAAAGCTTACTTTTCAATTGAGTGGAGGGAGGGTGTTCCAGATTTTATTATTCCCTACCCCAGAGCACTGGTGTGTGGAAATCAGCTTTCCTGTCAGTAAAGATATAAAAATCTATGGGACAAAGCAGAGAGTGGAAAAATATACCACACAGAAATGTGTGATGTTTCCTATAATCCCTAAGAAACTGAAAATGACAGTATCAAGTTAGAGAGGGACTTCTCTTTGTGAAGCAGCACCCTTTAATACCAAGGAACAGGACTGACTGCTTTGAGGTAGGCTTGAGGTGGGGAGAGAAGGTCTGCTGTGCCTGGGGGAAAGGTATCGTGTTGGCTTCTTCAAAAAATCATCCTTACTGAGCTTTTTATTAACAGACAACTTTCTAAAAATAATACAGCACGTAGGATCACTATCGGAGAAAGGTAGAAAATAACCTTCACGTTAGTGTATCCTGCTCAGAAAGTCATTCCTAGATGTACTAAATTTATTGTTCCATTGAACACAAT
The DNA here is from genome assembly GCA_013400555.1 of Jacana jacana. Taxonomy (NCBI): domain Eukaryota; kingdom Metazoa; phylum Chordata; class Aves; order Charadriiformes; family Jacanidae; genus Jacana; species Jacana jacana. Next base: position 50,199 of record VZTM01041431.1, on the reverse strand, counting down.
GAGGTCTTTTAATTAAATTAAACTGCAACACATCGAGAATGTGATAAAATGAATCTATATGGGGCTTACATTTGCCAGTTTTCACTCCTTATGGACAAATGTTTCTATTTACAGAAAAGTCAAAAATCTGTAATTATTAACAACTTTCTTGGCTTCACTGTTGATGTTCCTGTTTTGTTGGTGGGGTGTTTTTTTTTCATTGCATTGACAGTTTAAATGGATTCAAGTCCAGATGATATGGAAACAAAATTCTGAGGGAAAGAGTAGCAATCTTGCCCCTAAGATACTATTTTCATAGGTACAACATATTTACAGATGACCCAACATTTTTGGTGTAAAAGCCTGATCTTTTGTAAGATGTTACACGAATTCAGATTCCACCCATTTCAGATATACATCTGTTAATTAATCCACTGTAGGCAGACAACTACACAGTTATGCTTATGAGAATGGAAGACAAACCCAGACACATCAGCTACCAAAGCACAGGAGATTATGTGGGCTATGAAAGGTTCCAGCACAAGTGGTCACAGACAACTCAAACACTGCCTCAACAGAAGTTAGGTTTCTCAGACTGCTTTGCATTAAAATGCATACATATATAAATATATATAGAGAGGAGAAAGTTGTAAATGGAAAACATTATGGCAACTTGCTATTAAATGATCCTTGGATTTACTTCAAAAGGTAGGCCAATCCTTCAATTAAATGGACTGAGAAATGCAAGGGTATTACACCAGTCCTGCAGCATTTAATATAATTCTCATGGAAAAACTGGCTGCTCATGGCCTGGATGAGCGTACGATCTGCTGGATCAAGCACTGGCTGGAAGGACGATCCCAAAGGGTGGTGCTCAATGGAGTTAAATCCAGCTGGCGGCCGGTCACAAGTGGTGTTCCTCAGGGCTCAGTATTGGGGCCTTTCCTTTTTAATATCTTCATTGATGATGTAGATAAGGACATAGAAAACACTATTAGTAAGTTGGCAGATGACACTAAGTTGGGTGGGAGTGTTGATCTGCTTGAGGACAGGGATGCTCTACAGAGGGACGTGGACAGACTAGATAGATGGGCCAATGTTAATGGCATGGCCTTCAATGAGGCCAAGTGCCAGGTCCTGCACTTGGGCCACAACAACCCCATGCATCGCTACAGGCTTGGGGAAGTGTGGCTGGAGAGCTGCCTGGCAGAAAAGGACCTGGGGGTGCTGGTCGACAGGAGGCTGAACATGAGCCAGCAGTGTGCCCAGGTGGCCAAGAAGGCCAATGGCATCCTGGCTTGCATAAAGAATAGTGTGACCAGCAGAATTAGGGAGGTGATTGTCCCCCTGTACTCAGCACTGGTTAGGCCACACCTTGAGTATTGTGTCCAGTTCTGGGCACCTCAACACAAGAGAGATATCGAGGTGCTGGAGCGAGTACAGAGGAGGGCAACGAAGCTGGTGAGAGGCCTGGAGAATAAGGCTTATGAGGATCGATTGAGGGAGTTGGGATTGTTTAGTTTGAGGAAGAGGAGGCTGAGGGGAGACCTCATCACTCTCTACAACTGCTTGAAAGGGCATTGTAGAGAGACTGGTGCTGGTCTCTTCTCACGGGCAATGAGCGACAGGACAAGAGGGAATGGCTGCAAGCTGCAGCAGGGTAGGGTTAGGCTAGACATTAGGAAAAATTTTTTCACGGAGAGAGTGGTCAGTCAGTGGAATCAGCTGCCCAGGGAGGTGGTGGAGTCCCCATCCCTGACTGTGTTTTAGATTAGATGTGGTGTTGAGGGATCTGGTGTAGGGGAGAACTTGTAGAGTAGGGCTGATGGTTGGACTTGATGATCCCAAGGGTCTCTTCCAACCTAAATGATTCTATTATTCTATGATAATGTAGGTTCTCAAACTGGATATTTAGGTGAATCTACAGGGGAAGGAGCTCATAGGATTTTTTCAAGTACAGTACTAAAATAATTTTCTGATGCTACTTTTGTTAGGATTTTTTACTTTTTTTGCTATCTTTTCAAGATGAGACTCACAGTTTGTTCATCATTTAACTTCTTTTTTTTTTGCAGGAAGGGCATAGGTTTAAACAATACTGCTTTCTAGGTGAAAAGCAGACTTGCAATGTGCTCTAGGCTAAAATGTGATTTGCTTTGCATCAATAAGTAATAGTTGTAACAAAGATGGGTCTAAAGGGTTGCCTTGAATCTATGACATTCTGCTGAAAATCAAAAGAAATCTTCATCGTAATACCCAATTCCTGCCATGAAGGTTCCACAGAACACACTGTGCAGAGCTGACATAGATGAAATCTCTCCGAACAAACGTTTCCTAATTCAGCCAGTGAGCCCTTCATGTTTCATGAGATTCAAATTATTTAAACATGGCATTTTCCTTCACTATTTTTGATCTCCAGAGTGCCTTATCTGAGGAGGCGGCTGTGACAGAGGAACTAGATCTTGAAAATAGCCTTTTTTTACCACCTAACTGACAATAAGGAGTTAGTTTGTTAAAAGATTATTGGTATTTTTTTAAATACATGCTCACAGAGAAACAACTTTTGATTGGAAAAAAATAATTCCAGTGCTGAAAGGCAAATTGCCTATAAATTCAAGTAGAAAATAGATGAGGTCCTGAAAGTAGTTTCCATGGAATCAGTAAAAACTACTGACGTAGGAAATAAAATTCTGTTCCAAAAAGTAAAGTAATTTTACCCAAGGGCATCATAGACTTCACTGGTGCCAAAGAGCATAAGGAGGTGATGACCAGACCATTCTAGGAAGTCCTGACCAAGGGCACAGTATCAAGTGGTAAGACTGTGGGTGAGAGTGAAATGTTTAAGATTTCATTTTCTCTTTCTTCCCATGAATCACAGAGAAGCTGATTAGTTATCAGCAATAACAGCCTTTCTCCCTAAGAGAGGGGGACTATACAGGAAGCATATGCTCTAGGCTATTTATGAGAATGTTGCCAGAAACGGGTGTAACATTTTGAACATGGTGACCTGCACCTTTAGGTTATAATTGTATGTGAAGTCATAAACTAGACAGAAAGGATGTATAAGAGGGACATAGAAAGGAAATATAATAAAAACTATTAATACGTGGTAGTTTCCAATCCATTATTTTCTCAGGAAAAGACAAACCAGCATATTACAGAGCTCTTGACTCCACTTTTTAGTTCCTTTTGTCAGGAACAACTATATTCAGCTCAAATTTGTATTTTATCTGTTGTAATGACAAACATCTCATCTAGCAGCAGAGTTAATATTTGTTTTAGAGATAGCTACATATCTCTGGCAATGGTTAGGGAATGACTGGGGTATAAGAGCTGCCCTGCTGGGTTCTGTGTCAACAGGGGCTGTCAATGCTTATTTTAAGATACCTATGGACTGTTTATTTATTTCTAATATCACTCAGAACAAGCTGTCAATGAATTGGTGCCAATTTCTTCACAAGTTAAGAAGCTTCATAACATAAGAGAGTAAGCTGAGGTGAGGCTGCTGAGATGCAATAAAATTTAACACTTGGCTCATGTTCTCCTCAGTTATCAGACATACAAAACTATTTCTTATATAATAGTATATTAATATATATATAATATTCACTACCAATTTCCTTTGTCTTTCCTCTGAAACACTCCAGATCTACTTCTTCCCTGGCCCCAAGGGTCACAACAGCTGCAAGTATTCCATGCCTATGACTATAGTTTCTCTGGGTTTATTTTCTGTATCCTGTCCTGTTCTGTCCTGTTTCTGTATCCTGTCCTATCTTCTACCTGTATCCTGTCCAAATAATATAACTATGTTACTAGATTCAATTTCTAATGACAGATAGGTTTCAAAATCCAAATGCTAACATTTAGGTCCTTGCAGGAAACATTGATTTTTTACTTGGCTTTCAGATCAGCAGTGAGCACAACTTAAAACAAAATAAGAAAAAAAAATATATATGTAAAAACCTTAAAGAGTCTAATTTATGAAAGACTGGAAAACATTTTAATAAACCTATACATACTTCTGGATGGTTTGTCACAATAAATGTGCTTGTTTGAGAGACCTAAATTTCTTATTCATTTGATTTTCCATAGAAAACTCTTAACCTACTAAAATTAGCTTGAGTTACCAGTCAAAAAACCATGAGTTGTTACACATCAGAAGTGGCTGTGGTTTCTTTGCCAGATTGGATGATCAGCTGGCATTGCTGTCTGATCATATGGACTTGTGCATAGGAAAACACTCTTCCTCTGCACAAATACATTAAGGAAGACTTTTAGACATAAAACCACAAATAGCAAGGAGTTCTCGGTTAAGACCTTCATACCAGTTACTTATTATGGAAGAAACAGATAAACAGATGGAACTCAATTTTTGCCCAACTGTTATGAACCATGAATATTTTTTCAGTCAATGCTGAGAGAGTACGAAGATGTAACAAAACAGTCTGGAGACCAAAACATAAAATATGATTCAACATGCAGAATAAATATAACCATGTCCTGATTTGTTGATTCCACCATTACTTCCTCACACATACTAGGTCACCAGCTTACAGTTTTAGAGTTTTGCTGCTATGTATGTTCTGGTATAATAATTTCAATCCAATTATAAACTTTAATTCAAAGCCATTGAAATCAATCAGCACATCTCCTTTGATGTCAAAAGTTTCATTTCCCTAAGAAATCTGATCTTCAGGTCTTTGTTTGTCATTCTTGCAGATGTTGTTTTGCTTTAACATCAGACTTCTTACTTGCCGTTCATACTGTTCTACCATAGCCACTTTTTCTTCCAAACCTTTCCTCTAATTGAGGATGCGAGCTTTTTTGTTTACTTCTAGTGGCTGAAACCCATCCTTCATAGTAATTATACTTTTCGTTTGGGGGTTATTGTAGTTTCTGGTACTGTCTAAGCAGAAATACTTAGTTGCAACACCACTACATGTTTTCCATATTACCTGTGAGAATCAGTTGCATTGAATGTGGTTTAAATTTTCAGTCATTTAGGGGGAGAGGGGGGTGAACTAAGCTAAAAAATGTGTTCACAGTGTGTTTTCTCTATGCTGAATCCTTCTCCCTCTGAAGCCATTTGGAGTTTTGCCACTGATTTAAATAGGAGATTGATAGGGCTCTAAAATCGACTTTTTCTGAGATGTGCCCCAGTGTTTTTTCTTTTAAACATCGCCCAGATTATTTTCCAACATTTTCTTCTACCATTCTATAATACAATATAAATCAGAAAACTTTCTCTTTGTTGTTTGTCACATGTTTTCCTGGAAAATTCATAGAGGGGATTTAAAGGAAGAACATCAGCGATATATGCAAGATGCGTATACACATTTTTCTTTTGAACTCACATCTAAGGTGGTCTTCAGTACTCTATGATTTTTCCTATTGTACATGAAGTGACTCATCCAGCCCTTGGCACTATTCAAGATTTTCCTGCTGTTTGAAAAAAGGAAAAAAGTGAGTGTGAAGAGGCCTATGCAGACTGGCTCCATCTGCGCTTCCTCACCGGCTCCTAGGCTGTCGGAAAGTCAAGGACAGCCAACGCTCCCCTTGTTCCAACACGACTTGCTCTTAACATGCCATTGTTTCCCTCAACACTATTATTGTTTCAGGTTGTCACTTAAAGGAGATGTTACATTTATGGTCGCTTCAGAAATGCCAGGTCTCTCTGCCCTCAGAAGTGTTGTTTATAACTTCACCTTTTGCGGAGGATGGCTGGCTGACACCGCTGCCAGAGCTGTAAAAAGCTCTTCTTTTACATAGTGACTGTTAGGTTTTTTTATTTCCCCTCATGCTCCATGCTAAGCTGTGAGGCTTGCATAGCCACCTCTGCCACAATAAAGAGGAATGTTAAGTTCCTTTATAAATTAAAAGATGTTTCATAGCTGAGGTTTGGAGGAGCCAGGAGCGGAAATTTCTCTGAAGCTACAGAAAGGCTTCTGCGGGGAGTAGGCAATCAGAGCAAAAGAATTTGTTGAATCGCTGTATAGATCATTAGTTAATTATAGGTCTTAATCATCTGCATATTGCAGAAAAAGGCCATGCTGCAAATCAGATCCACTCAGCCATTTTACAGATTGACATAAAACCAAGAAGTAAGTGTATGGGTAGTTCAAATCATAATCATCTCTTTAATCTGGTGGCACTGCTGCACATAATGATTTTCTGAAAGCGAATCTGATGCGTGTGACACAACCTTAATAATACTGGGGAAAACAAAATGCAGATGTTCCCAAAGTTAAGGATTTTCTAAACAAATACATAGAACATTAAAAGAAAGATTGAAAAGAATTTACCGTCTGCCTTAACCTAAAAGAATAATAAACCTGACAACCTGAGCTGAACATTAAAAATGCATTTGTATACTTTCAGAATTGCTGTGCTGTTATGAAAGGGAAAAAACAAAACAAAACAAACAAACAAACAAACAAACCCCAACAACAACAATAACAAAAACCTTTATCCAACAAGCCCACATTCATCAACCTCACTTATTAGCAAAAGCTCTCAGCACACTTAGCTCACAGGTGCCAGACCACAGCACAAGCCAGCAGTTGGAGTCCTTCACCCAAGGACTTTCAGCTGCTGTGGAGCACCCATTATGCCTAATATAGTTCTTCTGACACTTATATTCATTTTCAGAGAAAAAAACCAATATATATAAATTCACATGACATGAAATATAATCAAAAAGAATAAGATTCAATTCCTGTTCTGGCAGACTTATACAATACTCAAGTTACAATTTTCTAAACAAGTTTTGGGAATCATCCATGAATGCCCTCATCCAACACTCAGTGGTATCATGAGGAATTCTTCCACTCATCTGAGATTATTTTCTTTTTTAAATAGGGACACTCTATATAAAATTAAATCACTTTTGTGGAAATCTCATGCGGGTCATTATGAATTGCCTTCTTATGATGACATTTCTTTCCCTTTGTTTTTTGTTAAACAATTTATTTCTGCTCAATAGAGTTGTGTAGCCTAGTACATGATGCAAAGACATGAGACAACTATTAAATAAGGCTAAAAATCACTTGCTCCCTACCACAGGGCTCTCTGTCATTACCAAGTATGAATAACAAATATCTGTATCACCTATAAATCATACTCAGTTGGGAAAATCCATTGAATATTTAACTTGAATTAACCCATGTCCACAAATTACTAAAAAGTGTGTAGCCTACAAACCTAACCATGTAACTGAGCGGTGGAAAACTGTCAGGAAGCTTCAGGAATTGCACTATTGCCAAAAAGATATAAAACTACAGCAGCCGGCCCAGGTGGCTGCTGGGAAGACCCATGTGACAGCAGGACTGTATGACAGAAATTGCCTTCATCGTTACTAAGATGACACCAATTGTCCTTAAGGCAGTTAAAGTCTGAAGTTTCTGCAAAACATTTGTTTTCAAAAAGAAAGTGTGCCCCAGGGCTAAGAGAAATGCATGAACACATTCACTAGTGTATCTTTCTTTGGACTGGGCCTCACAAACTCAAAACCAGGTAGATTTATGTTTCTAGAATAGTTTAGGCCCCTCTGTTGAACTCAAATTCAATCAACAGAGGAAAGCGTTAGATAATACAGAGAAGACAGACCACTGGCTTTCCAGAAGCAGCAAATCTTTTAACTTGCAGTAATTTCCAGGACACCGTCACACTGGAAATGTAGAAGGCCTGTGCCTGAAAGCCCTCTGTGCTCAGTGATACTGAGCCACTTGATACTTTGGTGTCTACAGAAGCTGTCAGTTTGCTTTACTTCCCTTTTCACCCGATTTTACAGCAGCTGAAGGGGTAACCAAGGCATGTGTGGGTTTGTGCATACAGGCCACCTAGGCTGTGCACTTGTGCCTCCTGTATAGAGTTTCCTTGCCTCCTGTATAGTTTCTTTGCATTTTCTGACTGCCGTATCTGCTAATTTTTCATCATGTATCTAGATGCTTAGTGCTTCATGTTGGGAACCATCTGTTTGCTTTGAAGAATAGCTAATAAAGTATCCCATCACTAACTGAGACATCTGGTTGTTACCTCACTGTTATTTACAAAGAAGGAAGCTTGATTTTAATTTTTTAATATAAAATGTGTTATTGCTTTTTATTTTGTTTTGTGTGGGTTGTTTTTGTGGTGGGTTTGATTGTTTGTTTGTTTTTTAAAGACCTCTAATGAGACAAATACCACATCTTTGCAGAATGGCAAAAGAAAAGTCACTGTAAAAGAAACTTGCTTACCTGCTTCACAAGCAAATTTATATTGTCATACCACAGGTCATTATGTAAATAATACCCAGAGGTGACAGGGATCCAAGGTGAAGAACATCAGAAATTAAACTGCTTTCTGATCTCTTCCTCTTGCATAAATGTCTTTGTATTTTGTCTTACGATGGAAAAGGGTACGAAGAATAATTTTCCATAATAGAGAGATAATACAGTTATGGGGAAGCCAGGGTTTCTTTTCTGGTAAAGTAACTCATGGTCTGCAACAGGACAGAAATCTCTATTCAGATATTCTTTTGAATATATTCTATATTCAGAAACTTTATATTCAAAGTAATTAGAAGATTTGTGGCAAGGGGGAAAAAAGTATTTAACAAAAAAGAAATACATATTCTGGTCCAAATAACATGCCGCTACAACTTTACACTGTCTAGCTGATGCACTAGAATTAGATTAACACAACATTGCTCATTTCCAAGTGCAAAGGCTGCGTGCAGAAAATGCTTAATGACAATTCTAAGAGGAAACTTGCTGAAGCAGTAAGACACAGATGGCCAGTATTCAGTACTGCAACACCACAGGAGTCAAGTTGTGCTAAGGCTGAGATGAGATTTCCCTGTGCTCTGATCAGCTCTGTAGAGGACAAAGAGTGATTGTGCCTACACTGAAGAAAAAAGGAAACATTAGAACAGCTATGTGTAGCAGATTTAGGGATGGACATGTGCCAGAAGAAGGTTCAAAATTTGTTTCTCTTGCCAATAATAAGCAAGAAGATTGAACATTTTAACATATAGATAAAACTCTACATGTAATTAAGAAAAAAAAAAAAAAAAACAACACAACACTTGAAAATCTCTATCAAAAGACCCCGGTGACAAGGAACATATCAATAAATTATTTGGTGCTGTTGGGTTTATTGTGCAGACGCTTTGGGCATTTTTTTCCAAATTAGTAGTATGACATTGTCAAGGTGCATAAATTTATTTTGCTCTCTCTCACTTGATATGAACAGGATTTAGGGATTGTTTTAAAATTAAGGATATTATGAAGGAAGGGTGGAGTTAAGCACTAGGGAAATCAAAATCATTTCTTGGCTTTACTGCAAAGAAATTTGGATGACATTGTGGCAAGTAATTCAGTTTTGGTGGATTGCTTATCTACTTAATACTGAGATTAGAAAAATAATATTTCCTCCCTCCTGCTTGTGTGTGACGGGTATTTCACTCCCTCAAAGCCAGTATTTTCAGCAATACTGGCTTCTCCTAGCATAATAGCTCACAAACCTAAGCTGGAGACTTTAGGAAACATACTTCTAACAAGAGGCATGTTTGTAAACCTGTCATTTGCTAGCAGATTAATTGGATAGCAGAAGAAAAATAGCTCAGAGGTGATCCTAATAAGAATGCACAGGAACTCATTTTTAACATTTCTGTATGAACACTGTTATTTCCATACAGAACTGTCTGTGATATCCATAACTACTGCACTGAATGCAGATGTATCATGTTTATCCTCACAGCAGGGTGGATTTGCTCAGCTGGCATGAGGCATTGCAGGTAATCTAAAGCAAAAATGTTTCTGGATTACAGACATTCATACTCAAGATTTAAATGGTCCCCTGAAATCAAAGTTGATAAGCAAGTTTGCTCTGCCATAAATCCTGAATACAAGTTACAATTACTGCCACTTCAGAGCAACAGGTATTGCCCTTTAATGTCATTTTAGACTATTGAACTCTGGTTTCCAACTATGATCAGCAAAATAAAGTCTGAGGCAGGCAGAGGAGAAACAGTGCATTTACTTCGAAATAGAGAAGCAGCGACAGCACAAAGTGTTTGAGTAGCACTTTCTAAGTAGTGCTCTGTTACACCTGCCATCAGCACAATTTCAGATGTGTTCCTGAATAAGGGAAAATAGTCCTAAGTTATTTACACACAATGCTAGAAGCACCTTAATAGAGGCATTTTTAAATGAGTAATGTGCCAGTGTTTAACCTTTTCATTTACTACAGAGATTGAAGTACTTTTTTTTCCATAGATGTAGGTATCTATATCCCACAAACATTTTAGAATACAAATTTTCTATAGGTTTCTTGTCAGTTTTGACAAGAAGTTATTCAGAAAGCTATGAAATAGTTTATTTAAAACTTCACTCAAAATCACATGAAACTCACTACTCTACTACACTCAAACGATTTCTCCTGCTATCATTAAATTAAAGCCTATATTCCAATCCCCACTCTGGATGCCGCAGATTATTGATACTTCATCACAGAAACTTTTACGAAGTAAGTTCTTTACAGCCTTACAGAATTAAATCAAAGACAGCTAGAATGAAACATGGAATTAAACCTATAATCTGTATTTGATTGTAGAATTTTGCCGTTGTTTTACTTATCCTGCTGAGCTTTCCAGTGCTGGACCATTGAATGTGCTGGGGACAGTCAGCCCTGTAATCAAACATCCGGACACAGAATCCCAGACACTGAGAATAAGTGCGTGCCTTTATGATCTGCAATTTAGAACTCATTCAAATCCCAGCAAAGGTCATAATCAGTGTCTTATCATTACTGGCATGCATTCAGCTAGCTGAAGCTTCTGTCAGCATTGAGGTCAATTTCTTAACAAATGTAACAGACAGAAAAGTAACATTTAAGGAGATTTAAAAATGGATATATCTACCTACCTACCTAAATTATGGACCTAGATAGCTCATGTTGAGTTGTAAACAGAAAAATTCTGAGAAAGGAAAAGGATAAATAAAAAGCCTTATTCGGTGTTTATTAGTGTAAAAATAATTGTCTGAGTTAACAAGTTTCTGCTGTAAGATATTGCTCCAGTATAATGCTCACATGCTCACAAACTCAGTGCTGCACTTTGCTACCAGCAGATCCTCCTGCGCCCAGGGCTCTTCATTGCCTTAGCAAATACAGCCTTCAGCAAGATCTGTGCTGTTGTGTGCACTGCCTCTGTCCTTTGCTTTTATTGCTCTTAGGTTACACAAGTACTGTGATATCCCTCTAAGAAAACAGCCTTTAAAATCTATAACACGAAGCATTTTTCACACAACAAAAAATTCTATGCGGATGGGCATGTAAAAGCCAGACACAGAACAATGACAGAAGTATATGTAACTAATACACTATAAAGGTGATGATTTACTTTGATTTCCAAGTAATACCTCAGTGAAAAATTTAGTTTTTCAGGTGGGGAGAAATAACTGTATTGTAATTATGATAATTTGACACATTTATATAATTGTTGATCCTCAACACATATTAATGCAAAATACATGCATTTTTGCTATGGTTAATTGTGCAGTGTCCTTGATCTTCAAGCTAGCTCAAGCCATTATACAACACTGCAAGTTCTAAGACAGCTAAGAATGAAACTGTAGTTAACCCTAAGTAGTCTTGTACTACTCAAAAGCCAGGGCTGCCAAAACTGCAAACTTCAAATTCTTTTTACAGTGCTTATACACGGCCATTTCAGTTGTGGCAGTCCTCAGAACTGACTGCTTGCCACAGCTGTGGCGGCCACCAGGTCCCTCCCAAAGATACCAGGAACAAGGATCTGCACTACAGTTAGTCCCAGGGGTACCACATCACAGCCATCAGTAGGGCTAGTGAGAGCCTACACTTTACCAGACAGCGAGGAGATGCCAGCTGGTAACAGAGATAACAGATACCCCAGCCTCACGCATGACCTTCAAATCAAAGACAGGCAATCAAAAAAACCCACTTGCCGACTCTCTGATACATAAGGAGGAGGCCAGGGCTGCCAATAGCATTCTGGCTGGCAGCATTTGGCTGTACCACCAACAGAGCTGTGCTGGCTCTGGAAAGTGCTTCCCACACATACGCCAAAACCAGATTCATTGAGCAGGCTTGGCATCCACAAGCTGCTCTTATGAAGACCAATGCCGGATGCCAGAGGCAGAAAGTTATGTTGCCTGAAATAATTGTTAGAAAGTCAGCTGCATTAGTCCCTCTCAATGATTCATTCAGTAATGGTGCCGAATTCTCCCTGATTGTAAGCTTGCAAACACTAAGTGAATCCTGTAGATGATATTGAACAAAAAGGTACCATGGAAAAGATTACTTTTGTTATAAGTCCCTTAGCTTAAGTCCAAAATATTAGGTACAGTCCACGAAAATCACTCTGGGAACTGCTGTTCACAATTAAAAATCCAGCCAGTAAAAAATTCTTGTTTCCTATTCCCAAGAGCCTCAGAAATAATTATAAGTGGTTTATAGTGTGGTGTCTATGGACAATTGAATTCTAGAAGTAAACTAATCCAAGACTTTTTCTGATCATCAATCACTGCTTCCAGAATCATGCAATCTAATACAGAAAAGGATATACACCACTGAATGTGGCTATACCACATTCATAAATTGTTATAGTAAAGACAATACTGCTTTTTCCACTATTTGTAAAGCCTTCTTCTAAGCAGTCTCAGCTCTGAAGATACCATATCTTGTTTCATAACCCCTTAGTCAGAATATTTTTTATTTCCACTTTTTTCTGTGATTCAGATTTTTCTACTGAAAACAACAGAGTGATAGAAGTACAAATAAGGTTTGTTTATTTTTAGCCTGTTTTTGAGATTTCTTCACTGCTGCATAATGTGTATCGATTATTTACAGACTATAACTTTCAAGCACTCTCAGACATGGCTCAGAGGCTAAAGATATCTTGAAAGCACATTCACCAATCCATGGCAAAACCAACAGTTTAAGACCCGCTGCCTGGTGGCTTTGAACAGGCTGAGAGAACTGCAATTTGAGCCAGCAGGAAAACTGAAGTCATTCTCCTACTGAAGTGATTGTATTCAAAACAGATGTCTTGCCATGCATCCCAACAGTCCTGCTTAGATGTCCTTCAGTCACCTCTTTAAAGGTGACCATTTAGATAGGGAAGAGAATTGACCAAACTTAAGGACACACTAATAGGCTGAACATGCAAAATTAAGCGTATGTCTGCCTGACAAGCTGTTCTCCCATAAGGAAGAATGAGTGACTACTGTCTCACATTAATCATTGCTAGAAGCATCTACACAGAATAATTGAGAGTCTTTCTGAATCATCACAGTCAATCAACAAATAATAGACATACTGATCTGAGTCATGTTAATTTGAAGGACTTGACATTTAGACATTTATTTAGATAGATGCAGATGACAGGAATTCTTCAAACCCGTTCTACCTTTCTATGTTGTATTTACTTGGTCAGTAAGCTAGAATAAGTCTATTGTTAATAAATCAGCATATTCTGCTGCCTGGCTCCTGGCAAGCTAGTATTTTTCAGTATTATTGTTCTCCAAGTTCCCATCTTTTCACAATAATTTTGCTCCCCAGTAATCTTTCTTACTTTCTTCTGGATAGCCTGGGAAACATCTGGATTCTGCATGATTACAGTTAATGGGAGTTTTGCCATCAGCTTCGGTGAACATGGGATCATGCTCTGTGCCAAATTCCATAAACCTTCCAGTAAGCCACAACACCTGTTTTCCTTCTCCTCCCATGCCCCATTTCTCCTCATTGTACATTTTTTTCTCTGCTCTGACATCTATTAATCCATGCACTCTATCCATTCGATCATATTCATCTTTCCTCAGCATTTATGTTGTTGTAGCTCTATGGCTGAAATTAGTAGGAGAGTGTGAACTCACTTATAAAAATGATACTTTTCATACTGCCAAAATAATGTCAGTGCATCACAGAACACAAGTCCAAAATGGTATGCAATATCTTTTCATGCATCTTGATCTGATTTTAATTTTACTTCCAGTCCCACTTGGAAAATCACCACCCTATACATTTATTTCTAAAATGTTCTTATACCCAAGTGTTAAATCTTTGCCATTGTTCAGTTTGTTGAATTCCAGTGTCCTCTTTCCTAGCAAATGTAATGAATGTACTTTATTATTTCTGCCAAAATGTTTCAATATTTAAACTTTAGCAGTTCTTCATTGCTTGCGCTAAAACCCTCCCTGGAATTCTTAGTTTAAGTCCTCCGAAGTTTAATTAAATACATGTCTTCTAAAAACACCTATTGAGACAAGTAAAGCAAGTGAAACTATCTTAGGAAAGCACAGATCTTCAGCTTTAGATTAATAGTGACTAAGCAGAGCAAAAGCAAAGACGATCATTTGGGAACGATCACTCGGGTCAACAGTCTCAAATACGGATTAATCATGGCGGGTAACAGGAAAAAAAAAAAAAAGCACTTTGGGAACACTTGGTTCCTTATTGAAACAAGGCCTACTGCCCTGTCTCTTTAGCATATCCTCTCATTTGTTAAGACCTTTCATTAGTTGTGTGAATGTAATCCACTACTTCATCTCCAAAATGCGTGACAAACCAAGCAGCAGGTGAAGGACATCCTTTATTCAGCTCTTTCTGACTTTGACTTTATTAGAGTGATACATCATTCAGGATTCAAATTAATGTCTATCCCAAGAGACTTATTGTATAGCTTGATATTTACTCTAAAGTGCTCTTTGAATTTTCTGTCTACAGAAACAAAGTATACTGCCATTATCAGAAAATTTATCTTCCCCTACTGGAGACTGTTCTGTGAAACCCAGGCTTCTACTCCTGGTAGTTTATAAGATGTAACTCTTTTCCCCTTCCACAATTTTCTTGGGGAAAAATAAAGTCTAGAGCATCAAAAGTACTAAGTAAAGAGCAAAATATTGTATGTCCATTCAAAATCTAGCTAAACACAGCAAGTTCAGAGTACAACAGCTAAATGCTCATTGCTCACTCACTGCATTTATAAGAAGTTAGGACACTGCTGCCTGAGAGGCAATGACATCAAATGTTTAGCCAGTATCACTGGATTCAATCTTTATCTCTTTGTCACTAATTCCCAAACATAAAATCAAGCAGTTTAATCCAATCCAACATCAGCACCAGGTTGCTGGGGTCTCTAACCTAAACTGACACATCAAAGAAATCGCGCTGCAATCTTATTGCCTCCAGTGCACCAGACTTCATTTTTAGTCAACTAACAAATGGCATCATTGTTTCTTCTTCTGAAGATTGGACTCAAGACTAAGAGAAGCAAAGTGGTTCTGAAGTAATTGAACCTGAGCTAAGATTTTAAACCACAACATCCACCGAAACAAAACACCAGATAGGTGCATACTTTTCAGTTTCCACTAGGTAGATGCAAGAGCAAAGTACTGAAGCACCACCCTCAAGTGCAGAAAAGAGAATTTTCTCCTGAGCAGCCCAAGCAGACCCAAGACCCCAAATATTAGGATATTAGCTAGCACTACATAGCAATACTGGCACTTTTGACCATTACCATTCACTAGCTTCCAGAGCTGCTGTTCCTTCCCCGTCATCCAGATCAGGGCAGGATCCACTGCAGATGTCCTGATGTGGTTACATGTGTTGTTCTGTGTTAACTTCTATTAGCAATTCTTCTTTTCAGCCCTCTGTTAAGCACCTGATTCTTGTCCATAATCAATGTTTAAAATTAAATAGTGGTTTAAGCTCTTGGGACATTTAAAAGTATGTTGGCTAGTTTTCAAGTTATTTTATGGTCACAGAGATTGGGAAAGATCTTTTTCCTATGGTATATCCAAATAAATCCATTATAGTTAAAGATTTTTTTTTAGGGATTTTTTTTTTTTCATATTTATAAGTTGGAAAAAAAGAGAGAAGGCTGCTACATATGTTTACTTTCTTGACTTTTTTTTTTAATTGATTGCAAGATTCAGTTTTAGATGTTATTAAATAATGGAGAGAAAGATCTATTTCAGGGTAAGTTTTATTCTGTATCACCACGTTGTAACATAGTGACTCTTGAAATATTTCTCATCTAAGTTTCTTCCTATTTTGAAGGCTTGTTCTGCGCAGTGATCATCATCTCTTTAATTGATATTCTGGCTATCCATGAATCTACTTTCATGTACAAACATAAACTATATACTTGTGAGTTTATGGCAGTGCAATTTACTTCAGCATCAACTGAACTGTACAAAACCCACTTGCATTTCAATGGAATCACCCATTGTGGATTCGTTTTATGTAGACAGGGTGTAAATCACCTGATAATCTAATGAGGATAGATTGTGTAAATAGCTCCACAAAGAGCAAATGTGCATAGATAGGGCAATAAATTGGAATGATAGATGGGACAAGCACCATGGTAAGATCAAAGACATGAGGCTGCAGCAAGCTTTTTAATCATGAGATCTTGCACTGCCGTTAACCACTTCCCATAAACGCTCTCTCAGCACTATGGATTGGAGAATTTCCACTGCTTTCTGCCGTACATCGTTCAAGGTTAGTAAGGATACAGCCTCCAGCAGCACCAGAAACCAGGTGAAGTGCAAACAAGATTGCTCTGAAGGTGTGCCTGCTTGAGTGAGACAGCTCAGCATCCTGCCACCCTAGCTTCCTCCCAAACTTTGCTGCTCAGTCTTGTCTTTCACAGGAAGAGTTATCAGCTAAAATTGTGACTGCATTTTTGGGGGACAAGTGCTGACACCTCTCCATCCCCAAACCTTCAGTGTTGTATTATGCTTTGTTTCAAAAATCACTGTGGCTATTTTGCCAGATGAGCTCAGCACAAGGAACAAGCAAAGGATGCTGCCTGTCTCCCCTTGTGATCTTACTATTATTGTATTTTCAGGGCCTGCCACTAGTCTTGGTTTTGTTTAAATTTCCGAGTTCTCCATCTGCCTTGAAAGGCTGCTCATTCTCTATTTGCTCTCCCCTGCTACTGCCTTCTCCACCCCTAAACCCACTATCTCTGTTATTCCCTTCCCAAATTTCTCCTAACCCTTACCTCCCCCCATCAATACTCTGTTGCCAATTTAATCCCATATTTTCTTCTCTGAATCTTCTCAAGTGTTCAATATCACTGCCTTACCACCTGTCAGAAACTTCTTCCTAAACCTGAGCTCCCTCCCCAAGTGACTTTCATTATTTCATCTTCCCCAAATGTTTGTTTCATTCCTTAACAGAAGCAGGTGCTGTAGCAGCTGATTAATTTCTCATCCATCTAATTATTGCAATGACTCTGTAGAAGATGCCAAAAGAGAGTGCAGAAATGCTTTGAGAAGTTTGAAGTACTCATTGCTCTTCCTGCACTAGATAGAAAGGACTGTTTAATTACCTGGATTTTACAAATACTCAAATTATCAAATGATCTCCTCTGGTTCTAAAACTTTTTATANCTTCTTAATTTTTATTTCTGTTGGGGAAATTGTGATCAAAGAGGGACACGTGCAAATCCTCAGTTTTTTATCTCAGTAAGTCAGTCATTCTGAAATCAGACCAGTTCACTAGTGAAGCAAATTTTCATTTTTTATTTTCCTTTTGTGTATGAAAGCCACTCTGCAGCATTTGCTAGCAAAACCAGTGAAAATTACTTACATGGAACACTTATGTCTTGAGGCTAAACCAATTACACTGACCCTTCACGCTTTACCTAATATACATTTTTATATGTTAAAATAAAAATAAAAAAAAAAATACAGAATGCCTCCTGCTTTTTTTTCCAACACCTGGAACTGTGCAGTACCTTATAAAGCCTGGAAATGATCTGATACACAATATTCCAATGACATAAGACTGTAGCCCCAAAATCATAGAGTGAAACAATAGGTCTGCACAACTTGCTTTGCTTTTCTACACTCAAATGAAGGCTGCTACTCACTTGCAAACAAACAAAAAACCAACCAACCAAACAAAACCCCCAAACAAACAAAAAACAAACCCAAAACTTAAATGCATTAATTCCATAAAATTAATCTCTTGCTCTGTATGGAGGTGTGAAGACATGTTTCAGTCAAGGCTGCTAACCTTATACCGCAAAGGAATCTCTCACTCAGAAACAAACAGCACAAACATCTTCTTTGTGTAGAAGTGTCACATCAAACAATGGATGTTAAAATAAATCTTCCAAACAGCTGTGCTTAAAGTACAGATATTTTAATATGTATTTAATAGGCTTTAAAAATGTATATTTTTAACTTGCTGACAATATCACAGAATGAAATGTCTCTAATGCAAGATGGTATGTGTGGCATTAGGAATAGAGGAATTTATCGTGTGACTCCCTTCAGCAATCAAAAGCACCAAAAGCATCTATTTCATGGAGAATTTTCAACTTACTTTTATCTAAGGCCATACTACCCGATTAGGGGAGGCATTTTCCATAAATTAATGAGTTAATTCCATTTTCACTTTTGCTTTCTGTTTCACTTTAAAAGAAAACCCCGAGGCTGGCAATACTGTGGCACATTGCAAACCCACACTGGTTTGTAATAGAGGGCCGTGTTCAGGGATATCTCCACTGTTGACCTCAACTGCAGGAGCAGGTTTCTTGCTAGAAAAGAAGCTCAGGAAGGAAGCACAACACAGGAGCTTTCATCACATTAGAAGAGAAGAAGGAGACAAGAAGGAAGAGGTACAGTCAGGTTAAATACGTGACAGCAATTAGTCCATGAAATGCGGTGTTGAGCATTCCTATAGTTTTAATGTGTATGCGTATGTTCAGATACTCTGTTGAGAAAACAATAAATTAATTGATCTTATGACAGAGTCAAAGCAAAGAAGTAGTAATACCAGACCAAGCTCCAAAACGAGAAAACAAATCTAAACAGTTCTGTTAAATCTCTGCAAGCCTATGTATAAGTTCCTGACCCTTGAAAGTATGTTCTATACAGAAGCAAGGCAGGAGGAAGGAAAAGGTAGCTAAAAAAAGCAGATGAGTGGGTAAGACGGAAACAATAAACAGGGAGAGAGAGACTGTTCTAGTGGGGAAATGCTAGAAAAATGAATTGGGAGATCAAAAATTAAGCCCTTAGAAACAAAGTTGAACAGCTATTTGGGTTGTAAAAAGATATTTGACAGGGTGGATTCTTGAGGGGCATATGGGCTCATTGGTTGTTGCCTCGGGTTACAGCAGCTCTTCATACCTAGACACCAGAAATACTGAAGAACACCATCTGGAGTGTCCCACTAATCCTTCATTGACTAAAAACAAAAACCAGAATTTCACTAAGGAGCATTTCATTCTGAATACACAATTAAAAAAAAATGTAAAAGCTGCAAAGGGTAAGAATTGAATCAAGACTTAGACCAGAAGTTCAAATTAATGTAATTACAGCAATTTCCCTGTGTATCTTGATGACAGCAGCACTACAAATGAATGAATTAGAACATCTACAATGAGCTCAGGACAGCAGATTCCCCTTCAACTTTATTTAAATAGTAAGTGAAATAAGTGAATCAAATGCATAATAACAATTTAAACAAAACAAAAAAAAAACAACAATGAAGGAAAAGTTTTTCAGTATATTACACAATCTCACTAGAACAGTCAGATGTAATAAACCTTTATGTACTGGCCATATTTGAACAAGGCAATCACCTGAACACATAAATAAGTACTGTACAGTGTATGTTACATCAGATATTGTCACAGGCTTATCTATGCCTGGGCTAAATCCAGAAAACCACAGCAAAGCCTGAGAAAAAGGTGGACCTGGAATACACATGCAACTGAGCTTCCTTGTGTCCCAGAAACATTACTGAGCTGTTACACAGACTCTTGGTCATCGGAAACAAAGAGGAAATGAAAAGGGAACATCTGCAATGTCTAAAGTATACTAAAGGGAATATACGGGAAGGATGTTTCAAAGCTATTTGAGCTAGTGTCAAACAGGGATAGGAGATGCAAAATATAATGAAAGACGCATGCTAACAGAGTTTACCTTATATAATCATTATTAAGCTGTGTGATAAATATATAAACCATTCTGAAATTTATTAAAGAATGGAGAACAAGCAAGAATCAAACTCAGTGGACTTCTACCGATCTACACTGGCTCCGTGTTTTTGTCTTGCAATAAAATATTTGCTCACAATAAGAGTAAAACAGTCAAGGAAAGCTATTATTTTGAAAGATCTTGAATACCTACCTCAAAGCAACTTTTGTTGCATTCAGTAGTAACCTCGTTATGCAGGTATTACATTGCCATCTAGTGTACGCAGTATATATTGTAAACCCCAGGAAATAATTACATCGTATATAGCACCTGAATTTTCCCTTCAGCTGGCTGTCCTAAATGTTTTTTATCTTGCAGAAAGAAACATTTCTTCCAGGCTATTCAATCCCAAGAAACATATGACTCAACATACGAAAAGAAATTCAGCACCATAAAGAAACACTACTCCAAAAGCAGCCACTCTACTGAATCCCATTCTGTTGCATTTAGTGGGCACATCCACCAAAAGATTGGGGAATTTCAACTCCTCTCATACAATAAAAGTTGCTTCAGGTTCAGTCGTCCTTCCCTGGAGGGGATATGAGCCCTCAGGCCTGACAGCAGCACAACCCCACGCTGGAGCAACACTGGGTTGAGGAGGGAGGAACGATAACGATCCTTCTCATTCCACTTTCTATAAATAATTTAACTGTTATCATGAATAGTATAGCACCTAAGTTGCCCTGACAACTCCCTGGATAGCATCAAGGCACAGTCCATGTTGCAGCAGCAAAAGACCTGTGCCTGCATGGGAGTCTCCCAATCCTCCATTGTCAGGGACTGAGGTTTCCCACTAGTGCTATACCCTGTGCAGACTGTTAGCAGTTACATATCCCACTCTTGAAGACTATCCTTCCCTTAATTACTTGGTAAGAGTACCTGAATCCATGAGTTGTGAACACTGCTAGAGGCACATCCCATGCAGGTTAACAACAGGACACATTTGGGAGCTCGTAAGAGTGGAGTCTGGCCACTTTGAATTTTTGCAACACTGAGGACTGAACACCCCACCATACTTTTGAATACATAGGCCTCACTCCATTTTAAGAATTTGGGCTTTTAAACCAAGACCTCAGAGACACACGTTTCTCAAACCTTTATGATAAGATTTCACGTTTTTTGGAAAAGCTCTGTCAATACACAAACAAGCACAGATTCAGAATGCAAAGGTTATCTTATAACATAGTCAAGACCAGAAAGGAGAAACAAGTAAATACACCAGCAGTGTATTCAAGAGGCCCTAGCCAACAGGTTCATGGGAAGGCCAGTCTGCCATTGAGTACCCGTACCTTCCTGCCCAGTCTCTCCTTGGGGACTGGGGTGCTGAAGTGAATGTTGAGCAAAAAAGAAGGAAAAAATGGTTTCACACTCACCTCATCTGCCAGTTCACCTGAGACAGAAGCAGGCTCTCCACTGGAAAGAGAGAGAAGGAAAGAACCCTTACTATGGTTCAGAAAGGGAAGTATTATCTCAAAACCATGCCTCTGCTTTCAAAATCAGGCTTCCCAGTTACAGAACTGAAGAAGCTCCTTTAAACCCAACATCAGTTACAAATATTCTGTTTTACAAGAGCTGGCCACAGCTTGTCTTCTCAGTGCCTCACCATTTAAACAAGATTATCAAGGGCCTGATGTTATGCATAACCAGCACATTTTAACTTCTTTTCACTAGCTGTTGAGACTTGAATTAACGGTTCTCCTTGTTAACACATTAGCTTGCTTTACTGGTCTTACCCCACGATATATTGCTTAGGGTGTAGTAACAATAAATATATTTAATAGCCTGTAGCCTTTTACTTAGCCACTACACTACACACTTGTATATTTTAATTTAATTACTACAATAAATATTTAAAATGCATCCTTTATCAAATTCTGTCTTGGTTTGTTACTGACCCATATGCATTACTTACAGAATATTACTTACATTGTGATTCAGGATGCAAATAGGCATGCAACCCATAAACAGCCGAGCTAGAGGAGGAGACTAACTAACCCCCTACTTCATTTCAGTCTAAAAGAGCCAACTTAGCAAAACTCAGCTGTTTAAGCTAATCAATGCCATTTTAAATGAAATGCTACACTGCCTCTGTCAGCAGATCAGAGAGGCCAGCCTCTTCCAGCAGGGAGGGAGGTAATGGACAATTAGGGTTGATGACTTCTCCTGTTAGTGCAGCTGTTGGGCATTATGCCAAGAGGAAAGGTAGCAAGTGTAAATAGAGTTCCAGAGTGATTATAATTCCTTTTGTCCCAAGTGTGTTGAACACAGTTAAGCAAGATATGGATACCTGTACCTGCCACCAAACGTTTAAATACTCCCATTCTCTTAATATAGCAACAACCCAAGTATAAAAGTGAAGCAAGTACTTAAGTCTTTAATGTAATAATCTACAGATAGAGAAGTAGGAGAGATTTTAGTAAACCTCTTCCATACCTTTCTGTGGACTGTTTCCCTCATTGTATCACTATCCTTAAACTTCTTCCAGCCTTAAATTCAAAACTTTTCATAGGCCAACACAGCATCATCTAAGTTATTTCAGGTGTGTACCTGTTTGGCATGCAGTCATAAAAAGCTGCCATTGCTGTAGGTAGAGCCTGGCACTTTTCCTATTTACTAAAATAAAAGAACTTAAAAATAACTAGCTGAATGCCATCTTACTACACGATTAGCTAATAGAATAAAAATGTGTTTTTTTCAGAGAGCAAGGTATGAAAAGAAGGTGGAAGAACAGGTGGAAGAAAAAATGTTGGGTTTTTTTTCCTTCTGTAAAAAGTAGAGTTATCTGCCTTATTCTTGCTAAAAGGAAACTGGATTTTATTCCAAATAGAAGATTTGGTTTTTTAATTCAAAGTGGAAATAACAAGATGCTTAGATTAAAACCCAGAGGAGAAATAACTCCTCTGGTTAAAAGTTTAATAACAGAGAGATTTCAACAGCATCCTATTAATGAGCCTCAATTTGTTTGCCAGCTCTAGCAAGCCTATTCAGATTTTAAATTAGCAGCTAACCTTTCATTTCAACTCAATTAGCATAGGAAAGGTGTTATTCTAAAGAAGTAGAGAAGGGTCATTCTGAAGATACTGTTCTACTAAATCCCGAGCTAGAGCACAAGATGAAGCTTGTACCAAGAGCATGTCTTTGTGCTGTTTCATGTTAAGTATCAGTAGACTAAGTCAAACAAGAGGTTTCTTAAGCTTTTCAGACTACAACTTTACAAGAGTTTGCCAATTACATGGTTACACACAAATTTTCACTGTAAAAGTATACAGAAAATCATGGTTTCTAGCCATTCACCTACAGAACGGTTTCCCAAAGGCTGTGTCACTTGCTGAGCATTTACCACAGTGGATGGCAAAGGTTGCCACTGAATATAGCTGGGGGGGATGTACATTTTCACCTGGAAGAAGAGAATTTTACCTTGTTGTCCCAACACGTGACAATCTTCTGCAGTCTTTTTCATAGTTGTTATAATATTTCTTTGTTAATATAGGAAGGAGTAAAATATTGGAGGCAAATTTATAATTTAGGGGGAAAAAATCTTAGTGGAATTTCCCATGGCAGTGTGAGGCTTTTATTCACAAAAGGGGCAGCCATCTAGAATCTAATAACCAGATGTATCCAGAACTTGCTAGTTCCAAATATTTCAGGTATGTGAAATTTCAGAACAAAACACATTATGCCAGAAATGCACACAGGAGCGGAAACAGGTAATTGGGAGGGAAATGCGCAGCAGTAGCACATGCCAAACTGCCCTTGCTCAACGTGTGAAAACTGAAGGAGGATCTTTGTGGTGGGAATAAAAGGGACACAAGGTCATTTTCTGCTCTGAAGGATGGCATTTGTAATCCAGAGTAATTCCACTGAAGTCAATGTTTTTAAATATGGAATGGAAAATAGACTCTGGCTGTTATCCCTTTTTAAACACAGTGGGAAGTGGAGAGTCAGTTCAGCACATCTCTAAGTCTCTCCTCCTCTCTAGGGACAGTGAGGATCAAGGCCAAACAGGTACATAAACACCTGGATTTGCTGACTCACAAAAAGTGTTGGATTAAGGGGTGATGATGGTCACCTTATTAGTCAAAATCTATTTGTCCCATCTCTCTACCAGAGAATGCTACACAGCTGCAGGGGTCATTTGAGTCACAACACATTTCCCACTTCACAGAATTTCAAGATGGAAACACAATAATATAGCCTTGGCAGCAATAGGCAGCTTAGATGTCCAGAGCTTGTTTTAAGTTTTGGTCATTAGGGTATTTAGGGTATTTACATAGTTCTTAATATTTTGCTTAGATTTTTTTCACATACTTACAATCAAGTTTTTTGTAGCACTTTTTTTTAAGCTTTTCAAAGCAAGTTTTCCAAATATTAAAGACTTTCA
>VZTM01041431.1:1088-17289 GCA_013400555.1 Jacana jacana | reverse complement strand
CTACAGCAAAAACAGTGGCAGTGGTTCTGGCATTGTAACATTTATCACTTTAACCTGTTCTCAGCACAGTAATAGCAACAGTCACCTAAAGCAAAATTAAGAGACTATTTAAGGGACGCCACATTTAATTGCAAAAGAATGAAACAGTAGGCCAGAGGATCTTACANTCTTAGCCTTTCAAATTGTCAGAAACCCTGGAGCTGGTGTAACTGAGCATCCTTTATAAACACGACAAGTTGTTACCAAGACATGTTCAGATATAATTCTTCATTTGCCACAGGAATTCCTCGTCACAATGAAGATTTGAAGTTCAACACTGTTTAATGACTTATGGCAAGTGAAGTTCCCCTGAAGTTTGGAATTACGTATCTACTACGCAAATGAGCTACAGGTTATATAGCAACTTCTTGATCAGAGAGAGTTGATGCCTTTTTATTGCTGTTCCATTTATCAAATTAAAGTGTATCAAATATTAGGCCTGCTTCTTTAAAAGATCAAGTGCTATTTTATTAAAGAATTTCAAATTCTCAACAAACACTAAATTCAGTAGATTTTTAAATCCTCAAAGGAGGTAAATTTGGATCCTATTCCTGCACGTGTGATTTTTCATTTACAGCAGGAGCATGATAATGCATTGTTGTTCAGAACTACAGCATCAACTAAAATAATATGCTAATCAAAACACATACAGTGATACCAAAGAAACAGAGGAAGGAAATCTGTATCCAACATCTGAACTTGAATTAAAATAGACCAGCAATAGCGTGTAAGTTTTCAAACAGATGAGACTCTTAGATGCTATCAAGTAGCATACTGGCAGTGGATTATACCAAACTTGCAACTTGCATCTGCTACACTCAACTGTATTCCCTGACTCTGCAAATTTCACTCATCTTAGACAAATTACTAAAGCAAGTCAATTGAGGTATACTAAAAAAAGAATGGGACAAAGAAGGATATTTTTAAAATAAAGTTGCTTTTTTTATCATCTTCAAGTATTTTGGGAAAAGTTCACCACACTGAAAAATTTCTCACTTATATATCTTGCTTCTAGCTTTGACTAGGACTAATCAGCAGAAGAAACAAAATTAGAAACAAACCATTCTTAGCTTTTGAGACTAAACTCATGTACTCAGTGGGCTTCCAGTTCATTGTCTAAACAAGCAAAGTTTTGGTAGCTTTTGCTGAACATATGAACTTTTGGCTGATTATATAGATACCACTGACACATGTAAAGATTGTTGGAAAGGTAATTGTCTAATTAAAACAGACATCGCCTGAAATTATTAATTATTTTTTTTTCTGTAAAACACAATCAGCATATTAACAAGATGTACAAGTTCCTCTTCTTTGCTATTTCAGAATTTTTCATTTGCTTAGTAAGTAATGAGAAATAATTAAAAACTGATCTTGAAATATCATTAACAGTTTAAGGAATAAAGCTCTGCTATTTCCTGAATTCATTCCTTGCCATCTTTAATAAAGGCGCTAATGCAAATTTCTTCTGCTTACTAAAATCAAGTCAACTTATGTTTCCTACATAGTTAAATAGCCCCAACACCAGAGACATACAAAATGTTATACTGAATTTTAATCTTTGTAAACATCATTACACCACACACTGTTATAAATCTTTTCAATAACATCCATTATAGAACTCAGTAAAGAGCACTGTCTACTACTATGCACTGTTAAATATTTCTGGAAGTATTGGGAATTGACTACAGGATATATCTTTTTTAAAATCAAGAGTTAACCTACATATTCTGAACTTGCAAATAATACACAACAGATTGTACTTCCATATAGGCTGCAGAGACAGTCACTCTTCTTTTCTGATTTGTATCTGAGTAAATTTTCTATTACAATATGAAAGAAAATTAATAACTTATTTATATAGCTAGGATGCTAGTAGTTATTTGTAATCATATTAATCAAAAGATGAATGAAAAATTCAAAGTTAATTATTGTGAAGTGCACAAAATCTAGAATATAGGGACCTTCCACAGTACATTATACTAAGTCAACATATAATAGAATAAAAGCTGTAAAGCCAAAATCTTCATTTAAAAATTTAATGTTTCTGACATCATCTTCCACCATTCCATCAACTCTTCTTTCTCCTCTTCTTGTCTTTCAGACAATGACTCCAGTTCAAAATCAACCTGAGTACGGGAAACAATCAAAAAAACATTGGTGAGGTTTGCAGAGGGAGAGAAGTGTAGGTTTTTAAGAGTCATTAATTGAAATAATGTGTTTAACACGGACATGGGGGTTAGGGAAGTGCCTTCCATTTTAGGTTTATTCCTAAGTCTCTCAGGGCTGATTTAAATATGTGCAATACTAGCATATCAGTACAATAAACATCTACAAAAGGCACATAAATGAGCAACACTTCCAAAAGAAACCAGATATTTGTCCAGTTTTGACTTGTGTAAACATGTCAAAAAAAATAGATCAATGACATTAAATTTTAATAATAGCCAGCCACAAAAATCTTCTAGCATATAATAAAAAGTACTGTCACCTTATTGCTGTCTAACATCTAGGAATGCAGACCCCCAGCATATCAAAACACGTATTCAACTTTATGCCATCAAGAAGATCTAGGAAGCTTTCCTGACACATGGCTCATTAGCATAGATACAATATGTTAGTGCAGTATATCGTAGCATATGATACACAACTGAGAAATAAGCATTTATTCTCATTGTTAAGAGGGGAATCCATACCTGGAGAGAGGATGAATTAAAAATGCTCCTGAACTCTTAGATGCTGCCTAGGTCTTATTCAATATATGTGCTGGCATAGCTCTGCCACCATCTTGCTGCACAGAGCTGAACACTGGTTTAAACCTATTTAGGTAATCACTTGACAGTTTAGACTAAAAAAATCAAGTCTCAATGAAAACCAGAACATCTCTTACTTTTTATTTTGCACTATCTTAAGAGATTCTGTAATCTTTTGTCTGATTGGCTACGCATACATCAACCAATAAAAAGATACATAACTATCTCAATATTACCCCTTTGTTGCATCTTTTAATTTTAAGTAAGGTCAACAGGAGATGAAATGAGTTTACAATTACTGGTGCAGTAGGTACTAGAAGATGAGATTTCCACTCTGTCTTCTAAATTAGTGTATTCTGAAATATTCCGAAAAATCACCTCCTGCTTCTATATATATCATGAAGGAAAAAAGAAGATACTTTTTTTTATATGTATAATGGATGATAAATCAACCTACACAGGAGCACTTACCACAACTGCAGGGCTAAAGGGCACAGCCACTTTTTTAGTTATTGCTAGATAGCCTGGTGCTGAAGCTGTAAGTTTGTAATTTCCGGGCACAAGCAATCTCCAGTAATCACCATCCTTGGCTGTAGAGAAAAAGAAGGAAAATAAGAATAAAACAAACAAAAAAAAGTATAAAACTAATAACAAAGCTAAGAAAAAGGACCATGTATATAGTCAGTCTTTTGTATTCCTTTTGTCTGCCTGTAAGGATTCTCCTGTAAGGACTGTGTAAATCTACCATTACAAATTTTCTTCTTTTCAGGTAACCAAAACACAGATTTACACTCTGAAGTTGTGGTGCAGCCTCCTCGAAGGATTTTGCCTCCATTGAGGCTGAAGGTTCTCCAGCATACTGAAAAAAAGGACAATATGGGACATTATTCTACTTCAGAAGCACCTCCCAACCAATGTACAGATCCTGTAAAGCATCTGAGTTTCAGTTTGCAATGCAATGTGAATTTTTAATGTCTCTCAGTATTCTGAAAATCCAGATGTAAATAAATTTTATTATCACCAAATTTAAATAAATAGGACTGCCTTTCTCAATTTATTTTGCAAAGAAAGTTATAAATCATAATTTCCTCAAAAATTCCACATGTATCAACACTAAAGCATAATTATCTAGATGTTTCAGTATCCAGGTAATGTCTAGGGCTTTTTTTCTTCTGTTTAGCTAAACAAAGAAATGAAAGTTTGATCCACTTGAGTCTAAGAAAGGCTCCTATGAAACTGAGTGTTACTGCAGATCTTCTTGCTTAGTCACAGAATAAAAACACATCGTCCTCCTGTCTAGAAATGACACTCTCCCATTTTCACTCAGACTCACCAGAAGTGGGGAACCATCTAATTCATCACAGAATAATATTCTGACTTTCTCTATCTCCAGAAAACATTGCAAGGCTGTTCTAAAGGTCAGTTAGCAATTCCATTTAAAAGACTTGTCCATGCTCTTACTGCCAGTTCCTTAAATGCTTTTTTTTTCAGCACATCTGCCACTACACAGAGCACAGAGGGAAACATTACTTAGATGTCTGCAATTCGCACGATCAAAAAATGTCAGTAGTCAGTCCAGCTGTTCCCAGACTTTTCATAAAACAAAAAGGAAAAAATACTGCTGCAGAGCTACGATAATGATCTACTATAATTCCTGGCAGTGGAAGAAAGCTGAATTTTAACTCATGAACAAAGGAGTAGGGGAATAAAAGCCAAGGATTATTTATCCTTCTGTTTGAATGTGCTAATATGCAAGTACTTGTTTTCCTTACTGTTTTGAAAATACATGACTTCCAGGCTTATACACACATAACAATGTGAGAGGATTCATGAACAGATGCCTTTTTGTACCATAGAAGCATGAGCTGTAGTATCGCATGCATTCATATCTCAAAATACCTCTTTGCACAGCTTATTCCCTTTTTATTAGCCCTGAAAGTTTCTTTCCTCTATACTTTTTACCTTCCTATATACAGTGAAAGAAGGTGGCTAATGTTATCACAGACTGTTCTGCTTGGCAGAAATGCTGTCTTCTTTGTAGGTGATGTGAGAACAAACACAAATCGAAGCCAACTGAAGGGTCTACCAGTCCTGTTTCATAGGATTTGATATCTCTGTAACAGTACAGTAATCATAGAATCATAGAATGGTTAGAGTTGGAAGGGACCATAAAGATCATCAAGTTCCAACCCCCCTGCCATGGGCAGGGCCACCTCCCACCAGACCAGGTTGCTCAAAGCCCCATCCAGTCTGGCCTTGAACACTTCCAGGGACGGGGCAGTAGTAAGACATGTCATTGAGAAAATTACTGTAAAGTAAGCTTATGCATAAAACAAGGATATTTTATTATTGTTTTTCTAATTAGTATCTTATGCAAACAATAAATGTCATACAGGATAAGAAAGCATGGGTCTCCAGGCAAGACTGCATGTTGGCATATTGCAAGCTAACTTTGAGTTTATTCCTAGAGTAAAGCACACCACCACCACCACAGAAGTGACATACAATTTGCTATGAACACCAATATGATATTTTCCTATTTTTACAATCACCCTTCTCAAAAAAAAAAAAAAAGTCACATAATTGTAAACAGCACAGAGAACTTATCTTTGCACGAGGAAGTTATATAAACTGAAAATCTGTCAAGAATTTACATACCAACAAGTATGATCCCATCATAACTAATACAAGTTTTAGACTACAATTTAGCCCTCAAACTCAAAACAGCACTGCTGACAGGACTTTGAATCCTGGCAGAAACACTATTTGCACCACAAATCAGAAGGCAAACTAAGCATGAATAATCAAGAGCCACCAGAACCAATTCAAGCCAGAGATCCATAAAGTCCAACCAGTCTCCAGGTACTTTGAGAGCAAAACTGTAAGAGAAAGATTCATGAAATCCTGCAGGCAGCAAGCTTTGTGAGGCACAATTGGTTTTACTGGCTTCAAAATTCTGCTCGCTTAAAGCTTCAGCTAATAAGATCTGAAACAACTCCAGGCTGCCAAGCAGAGGGAGAAGCAGTATATTCTAGCACTTCTTGTTTTAATGAGGTACAACACTCACCTGATGTAATGTCATGGCTTATTCCCTCCACAGAAACTGTAGCATTTGCTATTGGATTGCCCTGAAGATCTTTAACAAACCCCTTAACTCCTCGATGAATCTAAAATAAATTAAAATAAAGTCAGCATGGGAGAACACTGGAAAATCCTTAAGAAAAGATGGCATTTTTGTCACTGAAATATCTATTTATATATCTAATGATGGATGTTATAGATCCCATAGTCTACCTGCCAACAACTATCATGGGTAATTGCTAAACATCATAATGGAACAAGCAGTGAAAAGGAAAAAATAATCCAGCTGGTAGTATACTAATTTCTCTGTGATATGCAAGCATTTCTCAGAAATATGCAGCAAATCATAATATATGTGAATGCTGACTTGAAAGTCTCTGTCACTGGGGATTGATGAATGTGCTGAATAGCTTTGAGAAGCAGCCTAAAAAAACCAACCATTTTATTTTTAGTTTCATCAGCTGTAAGAATTTTAGGCTAATAATGAACATAACTGCTTAAAAGTGAAATATTAACAAGGTTGAATATGGACACTTCGACTTTGATGGCTAATCCCTGTGTGAGAGGCTTGAACTCTCTACTGTGCACCTTAAACATCCAGGTTTATGAGCTAGGACCACACAGAGTCACAATATTCTCCACTCCCTCTCTCTGCCTGAGAAAGGTGATGGTGGGTTATGTCCTAGTTCCTTTTTGTCTCTTAAGCAACATACTCCAGGCAACAACTCCAGCAGTACCCAGTCTGCCTGTTCCCAGCATATATGAAATTAAAGCACCAATTTGGCAGCGGTGTGTGGAGAGGCCAGTCCTGATGGTATTTCTTAAGCGCGGTCTGAAAGCAGACTGAGCTCCACAGAGGCAAGAGGCTGAGGATCAACTACCTTTTCACAGCCTGAGATAGAGAGTTCTCAGCGCTGAGGAGGCGTTTTGAACCTGTGCAGAGATACACCTCATTGGGAGCCTGGAAATTAAGCAGGGTAGTTGTGTGGAGTTTAGGCTTCTCACTGATTCTGTGGTATTTGAAAAGACTTGTGAATTGCAAATTTTATTTTGGGATACATTCATCAACCACTTGGATGAGGGAATAGAGTGCACCGTCAGCAAGTTTGCTGATGACACAAAACTGGAGGAGTGGCTGACACGCCAGAAGGCCGTGCTGCCATCCAGCAAGACCTAGACAGGCTGGAGAGTTGAACAGGGAGAAATTTAATGAAACATAACAAAGGCAAGTGGAGAGTCTTGCATCTGGGCAAGGACAACTCCAGGTACCAGTATAAATTGGGAACTGACCTGCTGGAGAGCAGTGTAGGGGGAAAGGGATCTGGGGGTCCTGGTAGATAGCAGGATGACCATGAGCCAGCACTGTGCCCTTTGGCCAAGAAAGCCAAAGGAATCTTGGGTTGTATTAGAAGGGGGGTAATTAGTAGGTCGAGAGAGGTTCTCCTCTCCCTGTACTCTGCCCTGGTGAGACCACATGTGGAATATTGCATCCAGTTCTGGGCCCCTCAGTTCAAGAAGGACAAAGAACTGCTTGAGAGAGTCCAGGGAAAAGCTACAAAAATTATTAAGGGAGTGGAGCATCTCCCGTATGAGGAAAGGCTGAGGGAGCTTTGTCTCTTTAGCTTGGAGAAGAGGGGACTGAGGGGTGACCTAATTGATGTTTATAAATATGTAAAGGGTGAGTGTCAGGAGGATGGAGCCCAGGATCTTCTCAGTGATGTCCAAAGACAGGACAAGGGGCAATGGGTGCAAGCTGGAACATAGGAGGTTCCATTTAAATATGAGGAAAAACTTCTTCAAAGAACACTGGAACAGGCTGCCCAGAGAGGCTGTGGAGTGTCCTCTGGAGACATGTGAAACCTGCCTGCACACGCTCTTGTGTGACCTGACCTAGGTGTTTCTGCTCCAGGAGGGGGAGTGGACTAAATGATCTTTCAAGGCCCCTTCCAATCCCTGATGTTCTGTGATTCTGTGATTTTGATGTTCCCCTTTACAAATCTATATGGTGTACTCAGCTCTTATAATTCCATTCACCAGATTCCTCTAAGATACACTGTGGGAGAAGCCTGACACAGATTGGTTTAGAAAAGCAGAAAGTACATCTTTGCACTGTCCTCAGGAATCACAGGGGAGCTGGAGCACAGAGATGGACATCTTATCCTGTAAGAGGATAAAAAACAATGCCAGATAGACCATCTGAACTTCATAGATAAAGCCAGCAGCTCTGCAGGAGCAAAGGAAGTTGGCAAAAATCTCTTACATGTTAGTAATTTTGAAAATGCAGTGACATCATAGTTTTCCATGAGTCAGAGATAATTAACCCATGTGCAAAGGGGCTGAAAAATTTGAGATGGAGCCCATAATAAACGGGTAAAATCCTGCAGGGAAGATACAGCTTTTGCCTCAGCCCACATACAACTTAGTAAAAGAACACTATAACTCAAACATTTAAAATATTTCAGATGTCTGGCTAAACGAGTCATTTCTGCACAAATATATTCCTAAAAAAAATTAATGTACCACTGGACCAGCTCTGCTAACAAAAGTATGTATCTGACTTCACAATTCCAGGTACGCAGCCATTAATGATATCAGATATATTTGTGATCTTTGGCTACAATATCCAGGTTTCAGAAATTCAGAACTCCTACGCTGCTTGGAACAATCAACAAACACAACAAAATACACCAAAACCACACAGATCTATTTCAGGATCCTTAACTCCTAAAAGTTACGCTTTACAGATCTAACTAGATTTGGTATCATTTTTAATGGAATCATCACACAGACAGTCCTGAATATCAGCAGCTCATGCGATTGGAGAGCAGTGCAGTATCTACAAAGCCAGGATGAGAGATTGTCCTGGCTTGAGGTACAACCAACTTTCTGTTTTATAGTTTTACTTTTTTAGCTGGGCCTCTTCTAACTAACTAACTAAACTCTGAAATGAACAGCACATTGTTCAGAAACTGTTCATTCCCACAGTGATAAGACCTGATTATACCAAGGGATGGTGTGCAAAGAGGCCCTTGCTTATACTTATTGCTGTAACAACCAAGGGCAGGTAATTTTGTCATTTGCCCGTTGGAGGGTCAGAAGCAGGAAACTGTAGAAGGGTCACACCTGTAGGGAAGAGCAGACAGGACAGGTGACTCAAAACTGACCAAGAGAGTATTCCATCCCATCTGCATTNTTCATTAAAATAGTTTAGTTCATTCTAAACTCATAAATCCCCTTATCTCTTCCTCTCCTCTCTTTTTTGGTCCATCTGTCAGTCTGATTTTGGTAAATTTGGCTGAAACCTTGAGCCAGATGTCCCCCGATGTTACACTAAACTGCCAGGGAGCTACAGTCTAATCCAGCCATTTAGGGTCCCTGTTCAACCATTCACCTCACGTCTATCGGTACACTTCGCTGTCTGTAGAGGGCAATCCATCTTTTTAGTATACACATCAGTGCTGGACGGGGGGATGAATTATACACCCTGGTGATGTGTGTTTCTTTTCATTGAGGAAGCCAACACAAATATGAATCCAATGTCTGCAACAGCTTAAGTAGGGTAAGATAAATTCCGTAACATTTTTCTTTTCCTCTTTTCCACATGCTTAGAAAGATCACACAGGATTTACCCCCTTAGAGACATACAAGAATTATGGAGCATCAATTGAATTAAGTTGAAATTTTGAATTAGGTGTTCACACAGCACAAAGTTTAGAAGTTTCATGTACTGTAACTAGAGTTTTGCCGTCCTTTTTTGTTACCTGCTCAATGTAATTGATAAGGGAGTTCTTGTTGTCCTCCCAGTAGCCCTTCAGAGTTTCTTCAGGTGGAAATTTTTCACAGCTAAGTTCCACTGTGATTTCAAAGCAGTTGCTGCTGAGGTAATTGAAATCCTGCATTCCTGCAATGCCAGAAAAGAGAGTTAGTGGTGCATTTTGCATGGTTCTGAGGAAAATGGAGTAAAGACCGGCATGTGAGATGCTGGGGCTGTTAAGAAAACAATAGATATACATTGTTGCAGTTCTATTTAATCAGCTTAGTTCTGAAATGAGAGTCATTAAATCAGAGAAATCAACAAGACAATTCCCAAAAATATTTTCTTCCCAAGGAAAGTTCAGAAATGCTTAACACCTGGCCTTTGTACTTCTATCTGATATTGTACCTGCACTGTATACTCCTACCTGACACAGGTTCTGTGACAGTTGACAAACAAACTAATTTTTTTCCTCTTCAGGAACAGAAAAGTATTTCTGATAAGGGTTAAAATATTTTCAGATTAAAATAAAAGTTGATCACTTTGTAAATCAAGAATAATGATAATTAATTATAAAGCAAATGAAACATACCTTTGAAAAAGAGTTTTATAAAGACTGGCCAAAAATTTGACTTTTTTTCCTCTGAAGATAAAAGCTTTCAACTTGTAAGATTTTATAATAAAAGCATCTGTTTTCTAAAGAATATAGCTTGTCAAGTTCTCAGTATAGATTCCAAATATTTATAATTTTCCATCCCCCAAAAATCACAAAAGCAGATTTCCTATAAACTTCATTTATACGGAATCTTTTCCATGATTAGGGTAATTTCCCACCCATTCAAAGCCTCTGCAAAATCAGTAATCAATACATTAAGAGAAACGTCATTATTCGCAGAATCATAGAATGGTTTGAGTTGGAAGGGACCTTAAAGATCATCGAGTTCCAACCACTCTGACATGGGCAGGGACACCTCCCACTAGACCAGGTTGCTCAAAGCACCATCCAGCCTGGCCTTGAACACTTCCAGGGATAGGGGAAGCCACAGCTTCTGGGCAACCTGTTCCAGTGCCTCATCGCCCTCACTGTACAGTACATATTATTAATGCAAGTTTAATCATAGGAAATGAAAAATATATGCAGTGGCATCATCATTAAGAATAAAAATTGATGGGAAAGGTTCATTTTGTTATACTTCTGAGCCCCTTCACTTCCTACATGGAAGTACTGGTTATATTCTCAAATCAGTCAATTCATAAACAAAGCAGTTTCCAGTGCTATAACTGGATCAACTAGTTGGAGAGGGACTGTGGCTGTCCCCAGGAGGGTTATTAATATATTCTTTGCAGAAGCAGATGTAGTATTACCCTTCCCAGTCTAGTTAGATAGCAGTATCAGTGGATTCTTAAATGGAAGGTTGAAAAGAAAAAGGCTACCAACAAAATGGTTGGACTCGATGGCCCAAGGGTCTCTTCCAACCTAAATGATTCTATGATTCTATGATTTTGAGCATCCCCACGGAGGTCACTGAGGGATTTAGAAGTGTTTCAAGCACAGCTAATTTGTTCTGCCCTGTGTTCCCCTATCCAAGCTACATATGAAACTAATAAAGAGACTAATGAAGTCTCTTTACCAAAGCACTGGTGCTGCACACTGGTCCAGAAACACCTAGAGCACTGATGTCATACCCAAAAGAGAACACCAAGGGCAGCAAACAGATTGAATCAGGTGGGATTTTGCCAACACATTAGGGTGAATCTATTTTCAGTCAAACAGGCAATGAGACTCCTAGCTACTGATATGAATATGGACTTTTCAGATACCTAAAAGAACCTTTAATGTGCACAATACCACAGTAACTTTTAGGAGGACAGGATGAATTTGAGCATTGTGCATATTAGGGAGAATATGTGCCTCCTCCTGCACATGTAAAAAATCCTAAAAAAATTAACTTAACATTGCTTCTAAAATTCGTAACATGAAAGAATTAATTCATTGAGTGCCAAGAGTGATTTGAGAGTATCTGAAAATAAAAAGACACTTAAACAACAGTCTAGTAGTACAGCAATGTAAGCTGCTTTGAAATGCTATTTGTGTAATGAGTCTTATTAGACTCCGGTGACTCTGTAACGACAGAACAAGAACAGGCATATACCTAGTAAAGCGATTCATTGCTATCTGCTCTTCTCATTTATATTCCCAAATAGACATTCCACACAACAGGTATGCTCAAAAAATATTATCAAAGTTGAAAAGTTACACACTCAATAGCTAAGGAAATGCCAAAATTAAAGCTGCCTGTGCAAATTTAACTTGGCTTTCTTGTGCATAAGTGAAATCATTAATTACATACTGATAGGAAGACCGGAGTTATAAATTGCATAGATTTTATGTGCAGGCTTGATTTTTCTCAGGGCCTGGTTCCTAAAAAGGCCTTTCCTGAACAGAGAAAAATTACTTCTTTACCTTTGCTTACAACTTTCTGAAAAATCAACAAGGATCAACTAATTACAGATGACAAAACTATGAAGCAAGTGTAACAGGCATCATGGTCTCAGATTTTGCAGAAAGATGATGTTGGGGGAGCTATTTTCTCCACATCCCTGCTCCATAGAAGAAGGTAGCTAAGCAGGTAACATTGAGAAAAACCTCAGAGACAGAAGCCAGAAGACAGAATTGCCAAATATTCCCGTATGTCATCTGCTCTCCCTACCTCAAAACCTGAACAGAGAATTGCAACTTCACCTGAGGCTGATGGAGAAGGACAGAACACAAATGGAATGGAGGGTTCATCTTTATT
Organism: Jacana jacana; assembly: GCA_013400555.1. Classification (NCBI taxonomy): domain Eukaryota; kingdom Metazoa; phylum Chordata; class Aves; order Charadriiformes; family Jacanidae; genus Jacana; species Jacana jacana. The sequence goes on along the minus strand of VZTM01041431.1, from coordinate 4,867 downwards.
TCCAGTTTGAGATGAAGGCTGCTACCAGGCTTTTCTGCCACCAGGCATTCAGCCTTACTACTGAAAGATCCCAGATATTCTGAAAAACGTAGGTCAAAGCAACCCATAGTTACACAAAAGAGCCACCCATATATTATCCCTGCATGCTGAGGAACCAATGAAAACTGTTGCCAGCCCACCACGTAGTGCTGTCTTTTACAGAAGATAGAATTTCCTGTGGGCGAGTGATACAGACCAAAAAATGGATGCAGCACAACCATAATACGCCCTATAGGGCAACTTTAGTAATTTATTAGAAACAAATATCAACCTTTCCCAGGTCAGAGCTCTTGGTCTGAATAGATAATGCGCAAGGCAGAATTTAGGAGAACACAGCCTTTTTCATTTAGCTCTGCTGTCCTCCACTCTCTCCTTTTACCTCTTGTCACCACTGCTGTGCTAAAGCCATGCACTCCTTTCTGCATCAAACACAGCTCTGGTATTCACTCTCGCCTCTTTCCTGTCTCTGTTCCCAGTCACATTGCTGCAGCTTTCTTCTTTCTCTTTAAACATGTGGCAAGTCATCTTTTATTTTACCTCCATTCGGCCCAGGGAGAACACACAGGGATGTGAGTCTAACCTGTGCCCACAAGACACTGAGCTACTCTTGCTCCCTCACAGGACCGAGAACAGCCCACAGCAACCCAAAGGTGCAGAGAAGGACACCCTTGGCTCTGAACTAGAGCAGATACCATGGAGACTCTGAAAGTCTTCAGAGAGTTTCTCTTGATAAATTCTGAGCTCTGGTAAGGATATACAAAGAAATACGTTTCCTAAAGAAATACAAAAGTCTTTCCCATAGCTTATAGCACTGTTAACTTTGAGTGCGTTATCATATGGATAGAAAAAGGTCACTGATACAACAAATAACTTATTTACCACATTTCAGTTTCCAGACAGAGCTTTTTGGATTAACACTTCCAAGAAAATTTTCACTTGAACTAAGTAATGCTTAGTTATTTTCCTTAGCACTAGACATGGAAACAACAGAACAGTTTTTGCTGAATTATTTCTGTTTTTCTTAAGTCAGCCTGCGGCAAACATTACCATGGAAGTTTTGTTCAAAAGTCACAGCTTGCCAGTATAATTTCTACGCTTGGGAAAAAAAAAACAGACTCATGCTGTCCAAAGTATATCGTCACCTCTCCATTTTTAAATTATCTGTACTATATTAGGATCATAGATCCTAGTTAGAACTAGGATTTCGGTCTAATATCTTCTGTGCAAATACATAAGAAACTGCTCACTTGGGGAATTTTCAGTCTAACTTAAAATAAGATACAAAAGGAGGAAATAATTCAACTTTCCAACATGTTTTTCCAATGGAAAAATGTGCCTTAGGCATGAGCTGTTTAGGCAGAATCAAAGCATTTCATCAAAACAATGGAGACTGATTTTTATAACATTTTCCTAAGGACAAAGAAGCTGAAGTTAAATATGCCCATGTTTTTATAGTTAATACTTTGTTAAAATAATATTAAGTGGTGATAATAGCCCTGCTGTTCCTTTTTGCACAGAAGGCTCTACCAAAGTCTGGGGGAGCACTACCTGGGCAGGAATCAGGCACTAATTAAGCCACAATATATAGAGATGTAAATATCTTCATGGCTGGATTTTGTTCCCATTGAAATCAAAGGCCAAACTCCCATTGTCAATAACACTGCAAAACCAGACTTTTCTTTCAAGGGTGGATGCTTTCATTATTGAGGTTAAAATGAACAATAAGTAGCCTACTCTCTCTCATCAGGGTTTTCTAGGGGATTTTCTTCTCTCCTCCCCCCCCCCTTTTCTTTTTAATTAATTTTTATTTTAATTCATTTTAATTAAAAAAAAAAAGAACTCTTAAGCTGTCATGATAGCATAGCAATCACTCGCCTACTGTAGAATTAATAAATTTGCAAACCTGGAGTGAAGAAACTCTGTATAAAAAGCAGCAAAAGAGTAATATTTTAATAGGCACCATGACGAGTTTTCTGGGATTGTGTGGATGTACTGTTGTGAGTTATCCTTCTCTGATTTAGCCTTAACCACACCAAAAGTTGTGAATAACCTGGTGGTACTTCAGTCTCTAATTAAGCCAGTGAAAACCCAAGCTTAAAAACAACCACCATTGACACTGAATCCCCATGCAGCGGAGCTCACCTCCAGGAACGCTGTACCATGCTCCACCATTAGTTGTTCCATCCACAAAGCTGCTGTCATCATCATTTTTACGACATGGTGGTCTGTTTGGATCCGACATAGCAGGATTAAGAGAAGAATAACTGCGAGCCAGACTTTGAAATATAGCATCATCTGGGCAGGAGCTATACTCGTGAGCACTCCCTAGGAAGGAAAAACAAAGCCCAGGAACAAGGATTATTAAAAGGGCAGTCGTACGACTGAACCTACAACCTAGATTACCAGCACTGCACAGCAAGACTGTGCCTGGAAATTCTCTGTACATGGGTAAATGCTCTACAGCATCACTAACTAATATAGCATTATCTTAATAAAATTAATATTTCCCCAATACTTCATGAATGCGGCAACATAGTACAGGCAATTAGTAAGGTGAGTATTCATGTCAATCCTAATATTTATGAAAATGTTAATTTCAAAATACACCACAAGATCTGAGCTATTCTAAGCTTTTGATATATTTTTAGTACAAACAGTACATAGAAAAGCTCTCTCCCTAAAGAGTTTTACAGTCTTCTATTAAAAGGATTTGCAATTAAACTCTGAAAAGGTAGATTGAAGGAAGACAATCACAAACAACACACATCATGGCCCTTGACCATTTCAGTCATGTGCGCATCCCCAAGTGGCAGAAAAAACCAAACTAATATTGCTGTGTGCTAAATGATAACATCTCTGCCACAATGTGATCCTTCCTATATGGAACCAATACTCAGGAAGTGGAAACAATAACAGCCGTTTCTATTAGCAAACTACCGTTGTCAGAAATTCACTTTTTAAAGGTCAAGTAGAGAAACCTTAGATCATAAAGGCAGCCTAGACACATCTCTCTCACTTCAGTTAACAGGGTACAAGCAGCTAATTTAAGTGCTAAGTTGCCATGATTAAAACATCTGAGGGATCATGATCCCTTCAGGTATTACATCATTTTTGTGATGTAACTGTACCGAAGCAAACTATCTCCAAAACTAGAAAACATGGCTATACAGCAACTAGCTTTAAAAACATGATTAATATGCTAACATAAATTGTTGCAATGCAATGACACAATGTTTACAAAGTGGACCTTAAGTAGCAGTGAAATAAGCATAGAATGTAATTTCTATCTCCTACTCTTCCATGTTAACTTCCATTACATACCACTCCGAGTCTCATCATAAGGATAGTTTGCAACAAGGTCTCCTCCATGAAGATTGGCAGAGAGCACGAAGNATGTAAGAAAAAACTGTTGTAAATTAGTTCAGAATAAGAGCTCAAATAAAGCAATCTCAATCTTCTATTTCTTCCCATTATGGCTAAAAAAAAAAACAAACCTGCAAAAATTTAAACCAAGGAAAACAAACTAATTCAAAATAAATGTTGGTAAGCTTTTCTCTGCATGATAAATAAAATTACTTCGTTTAAAAATTTGAATTTGAAGACAAAGTATCCTCTGTCTTACCACAATCCTATGGGACTGCAGTCACAACACTTTTCTAGAACGTTCTCTGGGGTTAAACACAGGAAGATAAAAAATCCCTCAAGATACAGGCCTGTAAATTTAAGGCTTAAGCTTTGCA
>VZTM01041419.1:0-39548 GCA_013400555.1 Jacana jacana | reverse complement strand
GTTTCTCTAATCTGAAAGTGTGCTTTCTTTGGAAGAGGGGAAGGAAAACCACAACAACCTTATTGTTACTTCCAAAAATACTGTTGGGGGTATCAACTGTTTGGCAAATCAGGAAGAAACTTTGCAAGATAAGAAACTTCTGTCTGCTAGTTAAATCAGTGCATGTGCACGTGTGTGTAAATCGATATACATGTAATGAGGATTTCTCCTGGTGGCTATGCCTCTTTACACAGCTCCTGCCTTGACCATTTGTTGTGATGTGCACACAGCTTTCTGTGGTATAAGCACAGCTGTTTGTGGTACTGTATTGTGAACCAGGTCAGAGAACAAAACCAGGTTACAAATCTTTCCTTATTAATTTATATTTTGTTTATTTTTCTCAATGATATTTTAAATCCAGATTGGTTCTTTTTAAAGAGTTTGCTCTATGGCCCCAGCAATTCATTTCATACAGATGAGGGAATGCATTGCAGCAGGAGGGGAGAAGAGGCACCGTTATCAGGTGGTGTTTATCACATCTCCCTTCCTGCCCCCTCCGGCCACGTCAGTGTGTTGACCTGAGTCTCTACCACCTCTAGTCAAGTTGATGGAAGCATGGACCTCATGAAGCCCACAGTACATAGTATAATACATAGTATTTCAAGTTCTGTGAGTGGTCCCCAGTTTAGGCTTCAAAAGTTTGTATGCTGAGATTTTACTACAAAGGTCATTCCAACAGGCAGTGATTGCTGGATAATGCAGGATGGGAGGAGCTCATCTGGCAGCAGTTCAGGTTCCACGGGATCCTTTTTACTGCGTATGGAGGAGCACTGACAAAGTCAACAGACCAGCTTAAAGCAACTTCAGTTCTGAAGTGATGATGTCTGAATAAGACACCTGCTAAGAAAACACTGACACCATCACTCATGTTGCAGGTCTTGCCACAGGAGAAGTCGGTGGCTGTAAGAACCTCCGTGTGAAGACAGGTGGTTGCTTTCAAGTTTGAGCTAGTGCTGAGCCACTATAGCACTGTGTGTGTTTCTGTATTAGCTGTTCCTTGAGTGTTTTGTCTAAGCGCACATAGAAAAGATATAGTCTTTAGTTTGTTGGCTTTGTGAACAATCTGATACCTTCTAATAATTCTCTTTTGGCAAGAGTTCTGAGGGAAACAACTGCAATACTCCAAACTGAACACTGGGATGTAAGTGAAATACTGAGCTCAGGTTTCCAGAGGGCTTGCAGTCAAGTTATTCACATACCTCTGGCAGTGACCATATAGTAAACTGTCAAAACCAACCTTGATGCTACCTTTGTCTTTGACCCTCCCCTGAGATCAGAGTGCTACAAAACCATCTTAACAGAGTCTACAAATGAAAATGAGTCACAAAAGGAGCAAAGAGCCCAGTGAAGCCTACCAGCTTAATGGAATATTTGTATATGACAAAATACAAGAATAATTTCCAGAAGGAAAAATATGGAAAATCTCTGCCTCACATTTGAATTAATCTTGGTCAGTTTAAAAAATAGAAAATCCTGATTTTCTCTATGTTCATGATGTTAACTGTATATGCATTCCCATAGGTGTTTGATTTTACAATAGCAGAAGATGATGTTGAAATTCTGAATGGAATGCATGATGGGAGACATGTTTCCTGGGATCCAAGCCTTATTGTGTGAATGAAGGTTTGAGCTTTTTCCTTTGTCAGTGAGCAGTGAGTCACAGTGTGTAATTTAAATTCACAATAAGAAAATGGTGAGATTAATGTCTGCTATTAATGATAACTGATTTGAAATCCTTAACATTGATAATGGACAAAAGATATTTTTGCAGATAGCACTTTAGTACAGAGATCTTACATTTCAATTTCAAATCCTGATCCGTAGTTCATTGAAGCTGATACAAAGCCTCCTAATCATGCCATTGAACTTGCATTGGGCCATTTAATCAAAGAGCATGAGGAGATAACCCTTCTTTAAAAAAATTGCTGCCTACTAGTGTACAACACAGGTGTTAAGTATGAATTACTTTTTCAAGTACTTTGTTAGAAGGACACAATATATGAAGAAGGCTGTGTGAAAAAGACACGTTAATACCATTATTATTACTACAGTACTTACACTGTACAATATACTGCAAATCTCCATCAAAAATACAAGCACACTGTTGTTGAGAGCAGGCCCTTTAAGAGGGGGTTGCTGGGAGGGCACATATGCAAATAAGTGGAAGTAAGCGAAACGAAGTATAGTGAAGGCGAAACAAAGTGTGGGAAACAGCAAATGACACAAATGTTGTAGCCAATCATGGGGCAACTTTAAGCCTGTGGAACATGTGTGGAAAGCTCATGGACAATATCCCTCTCCCTATCCGAAATGTAGTGCTTAGCGAATGAGGACCTGTAACTGTAGAACGATGTGTGTGCTTCCCGACTATGTGCACTTCCTGGGGGTGCTTCCTGAATATGTGCTTCCCGACTGTGTGTGCTTCCTGAGAGAAGTGCCTCCTGGGTGCGCTTCCGGATTCGGGTGCTGGCTGGAATGGCGGATTGATGGCTTCCTGATTGATGGCGTCGGGCTCGACTGCTCCTGGCCGCAGCACACTGTAATAAGCAGTACCTGAGCATCACAAAAAAAGTTTTATGCGAATTATTGCAATGACCCAGCAAGTTCTATGCATGTTATTTACTAGCCTGTAGGTATAATAAAGTAGAATTCTTTCCAGAGAAGTCCATGTACAAATGGACTAAGAGTTGAGCAGCAAGCTGCAAGAGCCAAAGAGGCAACTTTATTATTACTGATCTTTTTATCTTATTGGAAGTTCTGGTGAGTTTTTTGTGTAGCTGTTAGTCAGAATTAGTTTAGCTTTCCTTATGGATTTGTCCAGGAAATCTCATTAAGAGTCTATACTGTTCCTCAGATTTTCTTACAAAATATGTACATATGTTGAGAGATAGATGCAGATTTCTACATCTAGATCTCTTGAGAAATGTCTGCAGATTGTTTTATGAGCTGAGAATTTAACTTCTAGTCACATTGGCTTGATATTTTAGGAGTTCCTGTGTCTAGAAAGGTATGGAAAATCTGACTATGATTTATATTGTGTGTGGACTTCCTGAGGCCATTTTCCCAGTCCTGGTCTGCTTTAGTCATATCGTGAAACAAAGCTCCTTAGGTTTTTTTATCAAGAAGTGACTTACAACAATCATATATTCTAAGCTGCATTGTTTGTCCTCAAAGTAGAGCTTCTATACAGCTTGGCTAAAATACAGAAGAATGTACCTTTTGGATAACAGCTCCTCAGAATAATTGTCTGCTTTTTCCTGGTAAACACTTCCACAAAAATTTGTCTAGATTTGCTTCTGGAATAATTAATGTATTATTTATTATTTTAAAGTACAAGCTAATGTATGAAATGCTGTGCTCACTGATACCTCTACAAAGTACTGTTCCAAGATAGATATGCAATCTCCACAGGAAGGTTATTTTCTAGAATTTTGATTGTGGCCTGCAATTTGGGGTACTTCAGTATGCAGGAATTAGTATTAGGTGTCTAAGAAGAGCTATGCTCCTGGCTTAACTGTTGCGATGAGGCATTCAATAGTTGCAAAAAGTAATGCTTATTTATAAAATTAAGGTAATTTTTAGGCTATTTTTAGCTTTTGCAGAAAGTGATGGCAATGACCAAGTGAAAATTGGAAAGATTCCCCAGAAATAAACCTTTCTACCAGTGGTTATAAGCTAATCCTGCTTTTGAAAAGTTGCTTCATAAGACACAATACCTTAGCAATATGAAAATTTACCCTGTTACTGTGCTGCTGAGGGACTCCTTGCTTCACAGTGTATCTGAAATCATAAAATGAGGACTAGAAGTGAATCGCATGCCTCATATTCACTCAATGGGGCTTTTTGGCAGTGAAGACTTTCCTAGAAACTGCCAAAGAGAAGTTGGAGCTTCACTTACAATTCTCTCTGAAGAAACAGATGTCACATCAATAGACTATTTTCAACACAAATGATGCATACAAGAGTGAACCAAATCTTTATATATGGTAGCACATTCTAGCTTCAGTATTACTAGAACAATACCAGGTAGGACTAGCTATGTGGTTAGAAGTCCCATGTTGGTCAAAGCCAACATATACCCTGTTGGTATTTTCTTTGCACTTCTTTCTGACTGATCCATCTCCATGTTCTGAGCAAAACAGAACTAAACCAGATTTTTTTGCTAATCCCCTACATAGATGGCTTTAGGCTACAGTGAGGATGACTTTCTAATTCATTGGTAGATTTCATTGTTTCCTCTGTCCAAGAGATTTTACAATGGTTTTGCGTCTGCATCTGCTTTTGCTAGGAACTCAAGCCACTGTTTTCTCTGATCTAGATCAGGGTATCTAAGTACAGTGAGTAATGAAAGGAATAATCAGATAGAAATACTATTACTAAAAAAGCCTTCTTCTTAAGGAGCAGTTGTGGCATGTTATAATTCTAATCTGATATTTTCCTGACTTCCTTCAGGCTTAATTATTGTTGATTCAGGATATTTTTCTGGGTGCGGCTGGGTTAGTTCTTTTTTGTTTTTTGTAATCTTTCCTAGCAATTACTTTGTTACAGGTAGTGGCTTTGGAACTACAAAAGTGTTTCATTCACAAAGTTGAGTGTAATTTGAGGAAATACAAGCTTTTTAAGTGCCAGAACTCATCTGACCCATTCTGTCTTTCTCCCAGGTGTGCCATTTTGTATATTGTGCCATCAGTAATAGCCATTGTTTTATGCTAGAAGCTGTAATTCTCCCAAGAGACTGGAACCCTGTTATCTCCTGTGTGCTTGGGTTATATCGCTGGAGCCTCTTCCGCATTCACGAGTTTTATAGTATGTTAATTTAGAATGATTGAGCAAATCCTTTTCTACTTTTGATCAAGTTGTGTGGAGGGAAAAACAGCTCGGTGGCTTTGTATTTTATGTTCCTCTACAATTAAATTGACATTATAGGTGTAGTTGATAGTTTTGGTTTAAAGCAAAGGCTGTTGAAGATAAGTCCACGTCACTCCATCTAAATGAACGCACTGACAACTTTGATCGAAGTATAAAGAGACAAGACTAGTAAGAAATTGGAAAGTGAACAGTAGTGAGATTTTAGGGGTAGCAGTAAGGGGGTGGTGTTCTGTAATAGAAGCAGAACCTAGAAGACCAAAAAGGATATAAAAGTGCTGAAGATACAAAATCAGGGCGCTTAACTCCATTGTTGGTCTCCTTTGGTCAGTTAGCCTGGAGGTGCTCATTTTTATGGAGATATTTTAATTTTAATTTTAAACTCAGAATTCATCCCTCAAATGAATTCTTGGAATGACATGCGTGTTCTTCCCCAGGGCTAAAATTCCTCCATTCATCCATGTTTCTGTCAGACAAGCTTTCTCTACAGAGAAAACTTTTTTGCCTTTCTACAATGACCATTTTTAAGACACAGCAATGCATCTGTTTTATCAGTGTTAGCCCATCATCTTGGCAAAAGGAGTAGGGAATGCACCTGAAAATTGCATGCAGGACTGATTGGGGCACTCCTTTCTAGTTGAGATAAACCATTATTTAAAATAAGATACTGTTTATCAGTGTTACCCACTTAAGTGCAATCAGCTGCCTTTGCAGGAGCACAGTGACTTTTGACCAAAGGGAACTTTCTTGAAAAAATAAGGAAAGTAAACTGGAAGTCAGTGGAAAGGGTGAGGTCATTTTCTGTGCAGCTGAGTTAGCTTCATGTTTGACTCTGAATGGGCCCCTCTCTTCTTGCCTATGTCTGAATTTCATCTTTTATATTACTGAACATGAAGGCACTTAAGAACATTTATTTGGAAAATAATGGGAATGGTTTTATAAAGTGCATACTTCAGGAAATATTTTTTTTTAACCAGGCTGCAGAAGTCCCCCTGCATAACTTTCAGGACATTATTTTTCTGACTAGCATGTACAGTAAAGAAACTGTTTGTAAAGTCACAAATCTGCTAAGCCAGGCAGACTGCATAATATTAACCCTTCTTTTTTGCTTGTGGTTAACACCATCTGATTTTCATTGTAAAGCAGCGGTGCTGAACTGTTCCGACATGAAAGCTGATTTTAAACCCCTGTTTCTGAAAATGGGGACAAAGGTGGAGTAGCTCTTGCTGGCACTAAAGAGCGGTTAACTCTTTCCACATTGCCACACCCCTTCCAAAACTTTGAAGCTCATCCCTGCTTACAGTGCATTTGGGGAAAAGAGCAGATAAGCCAACCTTCTGGGGGTTTTTCGTCTTGCTGTCCTGTCAGTCTTTTTCTGTACTTAGTCTTTTGACGCTTTTTGCAGCCTCCTTTAAGATGTCTGCACTTCTGAAAGTCAATGTATTTGTGCTGCATGGTAGTGAGACAATGTTACATCTATTATATAAATGAAGCAGCCTTGCATCTATGAATGGCTGCTTATCCATCTGTAGCATCACACAGGACTAATAGAATATTAATGACTTCCAAGGGAGCAGAACAGGAGGACTATCTTGTAAACTTGCCACTATCCACTGAGGGAGGGGAAGCACAAAGCCTGAAATTGATTTAAATCAATGATGGTGATATAAGGTGTATCACTCTAAACATCATAGGCATGGCCAACACTAAGGGCTGGGCTTCTCTGAGTAGCTTTGCACAGATCCATTGTGCCCACAAGGAATATTGGATAGTTACTTTGCTAGCCAGCACCCTTGGAGAACTGTTCTGGAGCTGAACTACTAATAGGAAATTCAGGAGTATGATAACAGCGTTATCATCCTACTAATGATTGCTTTATTATTTTTTTTTCCTCCAGCAAAATAGATTTCCAGGCCTTTCTAGCTGAGGCTTCAAAGTTCCAGTATAATGAACTAGTGCTAAATTCATAAATTGGCTGTGAAATTTGGAGGTGGAGTGCACAATTGCTTTCACAGTTTCCTGGTAACAAGGAGAGCAAAGACTTTTGTTTTGTTATGTTTTGTTATTCTTTTTTTCTACTAATTCAATTTTTCCTTATGTTTTTTGTGACCTGGATTCATGGAATCACAGAATGGTTGGAATTGGAAGAGACCTTAAAGATCATTAAGTTCCAACTCCCCTGTCACGGGCAGGGACACCTCCCACTAGACCAGGTTGCTCCAAGCCACATCCAGCCTGGCCTTGAGTATCATCCCATTGAATATCCATAAGTATAAAGTTGCCAAGATGAATTTACAGTAAATCACTTGCTTTGGCTGCAGTATAAAGGTGGTAGAAGGTTAATCCAAGGCTTAGCTGTCAAGGTCATACATATACTGCGGTATAAATTAACTTCCCCGATGTTGAAAAATAGGTAGTTAATGGACTCTATATTAATGGAACCAGCTTTTTTTATATCACGTGGTTTGTGAGATTTTTTTAATGATTATCATGAATACCTTATAAAACAGATAAAAGTACCTTTGATTAATCTGCAAAATTATCACAGGTGTTTTGGATTAGGTTGGGTTTGAGTTTTTTTCAGGAAATGGCTATTTTACTGCTTTCTCTCTGCCCCCACCTGCCCCTTACAGATAGGTAATATCTGTAATCTGCCAAGTAATTGTGAATTTTCCATGTAAGACTTCTGTTTCTTCAGGATAGCATGTTAAATTCAGTTATGTCCATTAATGTCTTTAATCTACCCTAGAAGAAAACCTAGAGTTGGAATTTAGTTGACTGATTCACATCACTGGAAAAAAAACAACCCACAAAAAATTGTCTAATGCTGCATTATACAATTTCATTATTGTAGCACTTCTACTATATTTTAAGACCCATGAGAAAAACATATATGGTGATTAGATGTATTAGATATATTTATAACAGAAGGGTGTTGTGGCTTTGGGTGCGATGACACCCCAAATCGCAAAACTATTGCATGTCACTTTCTCAACTGCTTCAATTCCTTCTACTTGGACTTAAGCTTATCCTAATTTTATGTTTAGCTTAGTGATCTAAAAATAAAGTACGTATTCTCACAAAAATGAATATAGCAAACTGTTTACAGTAGCCTTTGAAAACAAAAAAAGACCATTAATAATAATTATCAATATAAAAATGAAAATAAAAGAAGCCACCTAAATTAAAGAATGCTAATACTAAACAAATGTGTGCTTTAGTCTTGCAATGTTCTCATCACGTTTATTTTGGTTTTTTCTCCAAACCAGGTTTTTGATTTTAATTTGAGGAAAGAAGATGCGGAATTTTTGAATGCTATGAACATCAACAGAAAATTAATTCATTTAACCTATCCACTGTGGAAAGGAAAATTTCAAACCAGAGCATTCTATACGGGAAAAAGTGATGCAACTGAAAGATTAATTCGTTTAAAACTGAACAATAAATCTAAATTGTTCTCTCAGGTAGTCAAAGAGTACCTAATATCAATCAGTAATAAAAAATTGATATTGATGGCTTGTATGTACTGTTATGTTAAATCAATAAATAATTTAATTTACTCTTTTCTTCGTTGCTTTCTCACAGATCCAGAACTGCTTTCAGGATTTTCTCTGCTTTCTCAGAACTTTCTGGCATAGCTTAACCCATACTGGGAGAATATCTAACAATATTATAATTTAGTTTCTTCTGCCTGTATGTATTTAATTTAAGGTGTTATTTTAACCTAGTTGAACAAATTACCTTGGGTTGGATTTTTTAAAAATATTTTGAAAGGTATTGGTTATTTAATTTTGAAAAGTATTAGTTACTTAAAGGCACAGCTAAGGACATGCTACAATGCATGTGAATCTTGAAAAATTATTCAAAATACAGAATATCGTTTTGGAATTGCAGCAGAAATCTGAATTTTTATGCTGTTTTTTACATTTCTTCTAGTCAATGAGAAGTTGGGGGGATTCTGCAAACCACTCTTAGTACTTTCTTGGTGAGCAAACCTGTTCTGTTGATGGTGTTTCAAAGATCTCCTGTCTTGACCTGGCATATCAGGGAGGAATGGGTCTGATTTGTGCCCAAAGATGTGTCAGAATGAACAAAGGTACTTTTTGCTTATATAGCTAAAGATTTTTGAAGGTGCAGAAGAGTAATGTGTTTGAGAAAAATCCTTTGCTAATCTGTCTTGCAGGAATTTTCTTTATCTTTCCAAGGTGGATATTGTTCAGACACTCCTGATGGAATTGTGAGTTGTCCAACAGTGCTAGCACTAGAGAGTACAGCCTTCTGGTGGTGTCAGAGGCCGCAGATCTATTAGTATGCAGGCTTTGGGAGTACTCCAGCTTGCAACTTCTTTTGTGACAAGATCAAAGGATTTTCCTGCAAGGAAACTGCCCTGTGACTAGCCAGGTTTCTGAAATCCCCACCACACTAAGTTCTTATCGGAAGTTCCACAAGAACTCTAGTTTTCACAGGCAGTCAATTTTTATTTATTTATTTTTATTTTTCCATGCCCTAAAACGTGAGTTTCTGCTCATCCTAAAAACTCTGGTATCTGAGAGCATGTATGTATTCAGTATTCCTGTGAACAAGTGTCTGCCTCTATGCTTGTGGACGTGTTGCAGACATGTTCTTTTAACCAGTTTACCCAGGTCAAGCAAGTCTTAAGAATCAGTTTGGAGTCCTGATGCGCGCAGCCCTCCCGCTGGCATTCAGCTGAGACCTGCGTTCTGCTTATTTCTGAAATGGTGCATGAATAACCTTCCTCCTTATTCTGACTGTAGGCAATTCTGGAACTGAGTTCTCAAAGGAGAAATTATATACCCTGGGCTTCGCTGGGGTATTTCGTAGAAGTACAAGCTGCCTTAACACTGGACCTGGCAGCTGGGGTGGGACTGAGAGAAGAGGTCTTCTTCTGTTGGTGGGGATAGAGCATAACCCTGGTGTAAATCACCTCACTAAACACCACTGTGGTGTTGGTAGAGTTGCCTGGACCAACCTGAGTTCACCTGTTTGTGTTTCAGCCCATGCAAGCAGGCTACCACCTCTGCACTTGAGCCTCTTTAACCTATCATCCCTGAGACTAGATAGAGACAGCTGATCCGGCTTCATTTGCCGGAGAAGAATGAAGCTGTACTTCATTTTCCTCTCTGCTGAGGTATCAAGAGGGCTATAAACACGTGTGGTGATGTAATTTTAATGATGCTTTTTGTGATACAAATGCTGTTTGGAGTGGAACTGCAATTGCCCAGGTATTGTACACAGCCTCTGACAAGTAGTTTGTTGGATGTTACACCTCTGAGTTGGAGCCCTCTTGGCTGTGTAACCAATAACCTAAACACGAAACCCTGAGTCATTGTAGCCCTTAATTAAAGCACGTTCCTCTTGCTTAAAATGATGTGATAATTATTTCCTAGAGGAAAATGCCTAACGAATGCAATGTATTTCGTATTTTCTATAAATTAGCAGAATTAAGGGGGAAAGCTTGAAATATCTAGGATATGTCAGGCAGTTGCAGGGGATACATATGTCAACCTCAAGCATGATTTATCTTACATGCCTTTTCTGACAGTTGTAATTTAACGGCCATATTTTCCCCCAGGCTTTCAGGAGACTAAACATCTTTTCAAGTTTTCTCGCTTTGTGGTGGAAGAGCAAATGTCTGTTCGCCAGTGTAATTTATCTGAGTCATTCTGGGAGGGGCGTGGAGCAATTGAGGCATGACGATTAGCACAAATAGGAGAGCGACCCTCTGCCTTACTTTTACCGTCTTGCAGAGGAAAGCTGCAGGGGAACAGCTGCTAACGACTCATTTACTGGTGTGATGCTATGAAGTAAAAGACCTAATAGGTTAAGTTCTGGTCTACTCCGGTGTTCTTTTGCATTTCAATCCGAAGTGGAGTTAAAGAGACCAGAGCAAGGAAGGAAGAGGAATGTTTCTGCAGTATGCACAAGAGTTAACATCTCACATAGGTTGCGGTGGCTTGGCTGGCTTTCTTTCAAAAGTTTGACTAGAGAATGTATCGCTAAACCTGAACTCACTACTTTTTTTCTCAGTCTCTGGGTAATAGCACTGCTACCACTGTAAGTGGTCGTTATTCTAAATTAATTTTTTTAAAACCTTGGCAACTTTCCTCCCTTTTTTCAAACCTGCAGCTATCTTACAGCATCCACTCAACAGTCAAAGACACTTTTGCATGTGGGAACACCTCCGCAGAGTCGTGTTTGAGAGCGGAGCGGTACGGGCCAGTGCAGACTTCTGCCCTCCTGCTGTGTTGGCTGCCGCCCCTCGCCCCTCCTTGCCCCGCGGGGCTGGCGCCTTACCCCGCCGCACGGGAGGCTGCAGCCCGGGAGCGCCGGTGCCACCCTGCACGATGGCTCCCGCAGGCAACGGGCCTGCCGGGGCAGAACCACACCCCCGCACGGCCCGGCCCGGCGCAGTGGGAAAAGGGAAGAGCCTCTTCCAGGTGTTTCCTTAAGCATTACTTAGAACGCTTAGAAGAGCGGGGGTTCAGGCGGCGCAGAGGATGGTTCCTTTGGCCTTTTCCCTGCTCTGCCTACTCAGAGGGGAGGAGGTGCTCGCTGGCATCCCCCAGGCGTAGGGGTCACGCATGGAGTCGGCCGGACCCCGCCGACAACTCCTTTCCCGGGGAAGCCGTCTCCTTCCTGCGGGGCGTCCCCATCCCCGCCTCCCGCGGCCGGGCAGGGCGAGGTGGGTCCCACGGGGGCTCTCCCCGCCTCAAGCCTTCCCGGACTTTCCGCTTCGCCCCCTCTTTCTTCCCCGATTCGGTGGGGTCCTGAAAAGCCCCGGCACAGCAGTGCCCGCCGATGCTCCCTTGCGTCGGGCGGAGGGACGGGACGGGGCGGGGCCGTGAGAATGCTCCGGCCGGGCGCTGCCAGCCCCCGGGCTGGGCTGGGCGTGCAGGTCCCTCGTACGAGCCGCCCCGCGGTCACAAGCAGGGAGGAGTTAGAATGTGGATAAATCGGAAACTGGGTGGAGAACTGCAGCTGCAGAAACATTAAAACTACCGAGCCCCCGGCCCGGCCTCTGGAGTTGCTCCGCGGGCACGCAAGATGCGCAGGGCCGATGTGGGCTCCGCGCCGCGCTTGAGCGAGGTAAGGCTCGGGGAGCCTCGGCTGCGCACCGCACCGCGGGGCCGCCGCGAAGTGCCAGCGCCGCGGCTCTGCTCCCGGAGCGTCCCGCCGGAGCTCCCGAAACAAAAGAGGCGAGGGGGGCTCTCCCTGCCTGCTTCGGTCCCGCGTCCGCCGGAGGCGCTGCGGGTTTGAGCCCGGGAGCGGTCCGGGACGAGAGCGGTGCGAGAGCACTGCCGCCCCCTGAGCCTCGATAGTGCGGACATGAGGCCGGGAGCGGTGCAGAACCGGAGCGGTGCGGGACAGGAGCGGTGCGGGAGCAGCGCAAAGTGAGGGACAGGAGCAGGGTGGATTTGAAACCGGGAGCCGTGCAGAACAGAAGCGGTGCGGGTTTGAGCCCGGCACAGGAGGGGTGCGAGAGCAGTGCGGGATGCGGGACAGCAGCAGTGGGAGCAGAAGAGTGGGAGCAGTGCGAAGTGCAGGACAGGAGCGTTGCGGGCTGGAGCCCGCAGCAGAGCGGGGAGCTATGCCCGCCGGCCTCGCACCTCCTGCTTTGCGCTTAGGCTCTATACAACTCTACCTGTTCCTTCCTTGTGTGATTTCACAACTTGAATTCTCTTTAAATGCCCACTAGAAAGTGTTTATGTGTAAAGGGGCTTTCCCTCATAATCTGCATTCCTTAATTATACCCATTTCAAAAGCTTGCAATGCTAATTATTCAAACACAAGGTTGTTTTTTTTTTTGCTATTGTTTGTTTCAGACCCACGGAATAGGCCTGCCATCTTGCTTATTTACATATTTTTCTTGATTTTTTTTCCAAACTGTTTACTGCTTCAGGTTTTGTAAAGAACATTCCTGCTTTTATTTAGCCAGGGTCCCCCTTTCCTGTTTACAGCCTTGAGATGATCTCTTGCTTACACAGACATCATTGAATTCACCACTGTTTGAGATGGCATCAGTAAATTGCATAATTGCCCCCTGCCAAAACGAATTCTGACTCTAGTAATGGCCGAGAATGCAGGTCTCCTGTCAGGCCCTTTCTGTGCAGGCTTTCCTGCATTTGCAGTTAAATCAAATCAAACCCTTCCCTTTCGAAATCTTTGCTGTTGTATTGCAAGGTGTGTTTCCTACACAAGGTCCAGTAGAACTCATTGCTGGGAAACTTTGAGATCTTTCACACTGAAAAGTCCAGTAATGCAGTCCTTGCCGACTCCAATTTACCTGTTCAGCTCTGCATGACAGAACTTTTTTTTGTCTTAACAAGCGAATAGCTTTACCAATTGAATACGCCTCCCTATCTTGGAAACGTATTTTAACAGCTGAATGAAACTGATTGC
This sequence comes from Jacana jacana, assembly GCA_013400555.1. Taxonomy (NCBI): domain Eukaryota; kingdom Metazoa; phylum Chordata; class Aves; order Charadriiformes; family Jacanidae; genus Jacana; species Jacana jacana. Next base: position 26,222 of record VZTM01041419.1, on the reverse strand, counting down.
TGTGTGTGATTAGATCTGTGACTCCGATGTACAATCAGAGCAGCGGGTTGCGTCAAATCGTTTATCGTTTGTTACGAAGTTTGCCTGCCTTCTTTTAACTCTGGGCTTTGTGCCTCTTGTTCTCAGGGCTGCAGTTTCTGAGGCCGTGCAGCAGCGCCGGGCAGGCTGCGGGGGAAAAGGAGCTGCGGGGCAGCCACCGGGTTTGCGCTCAGTGTCACCGTCCGGTGGCCGCTGGGGAAACAGCGCCCAGGCGGGCACCATGAGCTCCGGCACCAGTGCCCTGCTGGAGATCGTCGGCAACCTTGCCAACACTGATGTCAACTATGTCATCAAAGAGCATTATAATTATACGGGAAAGCTAAATGAGAATGCGGACAGTGGAATAAAAGTGACGTCGGTGGTTTTTATCATCATTTGCTGCTTTATAATCTTGGAGAACATTTTTGTCTTGCTCACCATCTGGAAAACCAAGAAGTTTCACAGACCCATGTACTATTTCATTGGGAACTTGGCTCTTTCAGACTTGCTGGCTGGTGTGGCTTACACTGCCAATCTCCTGCTATCCGGACACAAAACCTATAGCCTCACCCCCTCCCAGTGGTTTGTAAGAGAAGGCAGCATGTTTGTTGCCTTGTCAGCTTCTGTGTTCAGTTTGTTGGCCATTGCTATTGAGAGATACATCACCATGTTGAAGATGAAACTCCACAATGGCAGCAACAGCTTCCGTTCCTTCTTGCTTATCAGTGCTTGCTGGGTCATCTCGGTGATACTTGGGGGACTCCCAATCATGGGCTGGAACTGCATCAGCCTCTTGTCCAACTGTTCCACCGTGCTGCCTCTCTACCACAAGCACTATATTCTCTTTTGCACCACCGTTTTCACTGGCCTTTTGCTATCTATTGTCGTCCTCTATTGCAGGATCTATTCCATGGTGAGGACTAGGAGCCGCAGGCTGACATTTCGGAAAAACATTACCAAAGCTACTAGGAGCTCAGAAAAGTCACTAGCCTTGCTCAAAACAGTGATCATAGTCCTGAGCGCCTTCATTGCCTGCTGGGCTCCCTTGTTCATCCTGCTTTTACTGGATGTGGGGTGTAAAGTGAAGACCTGCCCAATCCTCTTTAAAGCAGAGTATTTCTTAGTACTGGCCGTGCTCAATTCAGCCACAAACCCTATCATCTACACCTTGACAAACAAAGAGATGCGGAGGGCTTTCATCAAGATTCTGTGCTGCTGCAAATGTCCCCCAGCAGATTCTGGGACCAAATTCAAGAGGCCAATCATTGGAGGGATGGAGTTCAGCCGGAGTAAGTCTGACAACTCCTCCCACCCACAGAAGGAGGAAGGGGACCGTCCTGAAACTATCATGTCTTCGGGCAATGTTACCTCATCTTCTTAGGAATAACCATGGGGGTGTATTTCGGAGTCTTCCTCTGAAACTGGGGAGCTGAGACGCCCTGCGGCTCACAGCGGCAGCATTGGGCTAAGTGAGCAAGTAGCATTAGTTCTAACGAGGCAAACGGTGCACTTGCAAGGCTGGAGTTCAAGAAATGGGACAGACTGTTCTGGCTTGAAAATCTTTTTCCCTGGAGCATGTTTTGTCTTTGCACTGAGGCAGCTCAGGATTGTCAGGCGCATTCATATCCTGAAATCTCCTTAGTAACTCTGAAAGACTGATGCCTTGGTGAAATGATGCCTGGTGTGTGAGAGAGAAAGACAGAGGGGGAGGAGGGAGAGGGAGAATGANTTTTTTTTTTTTTTTTTGTCCCTGTGAGAAGAATGTGAAGTTATTTCTCCTTTACTTGCAGCAAACCACTGACACAAAGATCTTTCTGTACTGAGTTTAGCGGTGGCTCTGGTATAGCAGGTCAGAAGCATTTGTTTAGCGCGTATCAAGGGAAGAGATCACACAAATATAACAGACCATGCACAACTATAATTTGGCATGGCTTTCCAGAAATTTTTAGTGAAATTGTACGGTTTTATTTGCAGAGTCCAAAGCTGTTGGGATTTTATTTAGCAAGATCACAGCTGTGAATTTTTCTGCCAGTCCATATTACATTTGAAGACCATGAGCCAGACCCTGCTGTTATTCTCAGCTGTACCATTCTGTTGGCTGTGTCAGATTATATGGAGTAGCTCAGAGCAGCATTTGGCCCCTTATGTCGATTGCCTTGTTATGCTATAGCATTAAATAAACCGCATTATCATGACAAATGCAAGGTAGAACTAAAGGTCATTTCTCTTTAAGATGACTGAAGGTAAATCTCATACTATAAGATACTATTGACAGCAGCAGGGTTTTTCCCTAGGCAAGAAGAGTGAGAAAACTTGAAGGGGCATTTCAGTGTCAGGTTCAGAGTCTTTCCAAAAGTCAGTTGGAAAATCTGAACGTAGTATCTTGAGTTTCAGAAGAATAAAAGGAAAGTTGAAGTGAAATGACTATAGATAAATGCACTTCCATAACAAAATGCAATATATTTTGGCACATTTTATTAATGTCTATAATTTCAGCAAAGATGTCTGTATTTTATCAGTTCATGGAAGAAGTACCTGTCATTAAATTGAATGTATTTGTTTTACAGCGTCATTTTTACTCCTTCATTTTTCTAACCTGTGCTAACGGGGTTGAATGTGTACAATGTAAATAAGTTAATAAGATGCAGGAGTCTTCATGCACCTAGAGTATTACTATAACAAAAGTGGTATATCTGGGATAGCTGAGAGAAATTGACTGATTTACAGTTATTGGCAATTCCTAGAAGTGGTGTTTTGTAAATAAAATTTATTGCCTTTGTAGTAAAATTTCCAGTGCAATTAAACTGAGGGTTTTTTTCTGGTTTAAAAAATAGTATTTAAAATGTTTCTGACTCTTATTGTTCAATTTGCACATAGCTTTATTGACTTCTAAACATTAATAAACTGATTTTTTTAAAGATTCTGTTACCAGATTACTGATTTTGTACTATTGTGGGGGGGTTATGCCAGGTGTGGTTTCTTATTGACAGAAATCGGGGAAAGAATTCCTTGATTTCAGTATGTGCTGGGATTAAGCCAGTTCTGCGGGGCCATAAGATTATGCCGCTTACAGGATCATGTAAAATACAAAACGAACACTAGAATATAATTTTTCAGCAGCACATGCAGTATTGATGAAATGCTATTAGAAGAAACTACAGTAGCAATTTTTAGCACAAACAGAAGTAAAACCAGATGCCTTCCAGCTTTGCCATGACTGCCCAGAGTAGAGCAAGTGAAATAATTCACTTATATTACCCATATAATTCGTAAGTTTAATTCTTAGCTTATTGCAAACATCAAGGAAGTTCATAAAACAGAGAGTGGTGACCTCAGCTGTGTAATGGCTGCAGCTCCGTTGGGTCCACCAGCGAAGACTGTGGCAGTGCAGCTGAATAGGTACCGCGTTACTTCTTCCAAAGGTTAGACTTCCATTTCCTCTCTTGCGGCCATTCCCTCTCAGTATTACTTTTAAGTTCCATGGAGCTCATACAGGATGCAGTTGGAGTGTGAAGATAAACCTCACCTTCTCGTACTGTATGTCATTGCTGTGCGAGTTTTACTGTGGGAAACGAGAGCCTGCTCACCGAGGAAGGCTCTGGGTCGTAACCTCACTTCCTGAAGGAAATTCCAAAAATGCCCTGAAGACAAAAGAGTGGAAACAGGCTGGAATTTCTCTCCATCTGTCTGCCTGTACGGAAGGAATGATTTCATGTGTGCTCACTTCCTAGGCTTTTAATTAGCGACCTGAGCAGGGCTGGAAAAAATGTCAAATCTGTATTTGTGCACAAGATAAAGTCTCTTTTGGCTCAGGCCTTCATTTGGGCAGGGGTGGTTTACGCCGGCTGCTGACAGTCATGAGGGAAAGTGCTGCTTTGTCCCAGGGATAAAGTCACTTCTGTGCAGAGCACCAAAAGCATATAAACAATGAAAGTCCAAGTTAAGTCAACGTGCTACCAGTGAGTAAATACTGGCAATGTGCAGGGACACCTGCATTTGTAGGGGTGTTTCTTTCCAAAGGATGAGGGCCCTTCCCCTCCTGAAGCCTTACAGGCACTGAGGTTGTTTGTCCCACATGGGTCCGAGATCCTGTGACAAGGGATGAGTCCTGTCACAGCATGACTACCACCAGCCTTTCTCTACTCGTAGTTGATAGCCACAGGTGAGTCACTTCCCTTTGCTTTGCCTTTGTTTCTGTGTCCCTTGCTTATCTATCTTTCTAATTGCACTGCAGGCATTTGCGGAAAATGACTGTTTCCCCTATGGAGGTGGCCGTGTTGGGAGCCCAATTTTGGTAGGAACTCAAAGCCCTACGTAATTCATGCAGTAAAAGAAATGCAAACATCAGAGTGTGGCACTGGGCCATGGGAAGCATTTCCTATGCTCTTGAACATGATGACTGAAATCTGTTTCCTCCATAAACAGGCTACATCTATGCTTGTAGACAAGATTCAGACAGGGAACAATAACTGTATTAAAAGAATAACAACGATAACAGTGAGGGTTTCTGGTGAGGAAAAAAAAAAAACAAAACAAAAAGACAGGCCATTTGTCCTGCTCTTTGCTTTCTACGGGAGAACTCTGCAGCTCCTTGGCCATGGCCATGTATTACCATACACCAGAAAGTTAGCCCAGGCCTGTAGTGCACAATTTGGAAGTGGGGACTGTAGGAAGCTCCCTTTCCAGACAATGGACTACCTTCCGTATGCACCGAAAGGGCGTGCAGCTTTGTCCTGTTGTTGGCCACATGACAAACAGGCGGAGAAAATGAACAGGGAATTTAAAGAGTGCATTATACCAACATCTACATGAAATAAACCAGCCTGAATTATCCGGAGGAGCCTGGCCCTTTGATTTATAACCTTTTTTCTAGTTGTTCTTCCACTGTAAGGAATAGAACAGGGATGGAAAATGATCATGAAATCTGTCTTGCTCCCCTTGCAACTCCCTGGCTAGATATGCCTGTGAGAGACCCAGGTACAGGGTGTATACAGGGCAAAGGAGGGGCTGCCAGAGCAGCCAGAATGCCCTGCAGACAGCTCAGCCGAAACAACCCTTGGGCTTGCTGTACAAGGCAGGCAGCCAGGACCAAAGCTAAGGGATGTAAAAACATGAAAAAAAAATAAATACTGTTATCCATCCTTTTCTTACTCTATCCATTAAGAAATACAGGGATTGCCCAACTATAACATTTCCTAATTCCTAATTTGGCCTGGAACGTCTCAATACTGATTGCATTTTGTATGGGCTGAGGCATTATCAGATGTTGTAAAAAGGGTCACATTGACAAAGCATCCAAAAATGTGGATACGCAGACCAGAGCTCAGCTCCGAAATACTGGAAATTCCCCAAGGACAGGGTTTGTCATTTATGGGGTTCTGAAATTCCCCAGGAAACCATCTACTGTATTTCAGTAATTCCCCGTACTCTTTTTCTTGGAAAACAAAATTAATACAACTACAACTGAACCTTCAAGGATTTAAGAAACAAATAAAATCCATCTAAATTTGGTTCCTATAATCTGCTTTCACAAACTTTTCTAATCCCGTCTTTGTATTTACAGATGGAAAGAGTTTGTTTATTTTGCTATAATCTAATTTATTTTATTTCTTTTTACACTGTTTGCAAGAACCGCATAGGGTCAAGAAATCTGCCTTCAATTATTACTCTATGCACGGGATTTTCTATTATAATTAGCAGTAATCAAATTCACTGTGCACACAGGAGACAGATACAAGAACACATGGTACTGCTAACTTGTTCCAGAACAAGTTTCTGCTGAAATAAGAAATGCCTAGAGAGATCTGAAACTCAAGCATCTAATACAAATTATTATTAAAAAAAATGGTGAAGGGTTTTTTTTTAAGTTTGGAACATAATTATTGTCGACATACACGATCCACTGACAAGAATGACAATGTTAAGGACCCTCTGCCCTGCGGGAACAGGGTGACACATTCCTTGTGTCCTCCCTGCGCATCCACAAATTCTGAGACATATCAGAGCAGCAGTTTCCAAACACCCACCTCACCCCCTCCCCAAGCAACACCCTGCATGGCCAGATCTCTTACCCCACTGAAAAATCTTACAGGGGACTGAAACGGGAACCATTTCCTTGCACTCAGACCCTCCGTGCTACCTTCATGGGACAAAAAGGCAGGAAATCCCATCAGCCACACCCAGGAATGCTCCGACATGGAAAAGTCCTCATAAAGCAGAGCGGACAAAGCTCTGTCAACTCTCTGTGAACCGTCCGCCAAGCCTGGTTTAGTAGCCGCATAATGGAAACCTGATACAGAGGCTAATATTTAGTTTGAGCTTATGTGAATTATTGCTTGGAGAAGATCCACTTTTAAATACATGGTACAATAACTACACATCAAAACGTCTCATTGGAAATGCATGTGACCAAAGCCACGTTAAATATTAACATGTGTATGTAGCATTTGCAGTGTTTATTCTGAATCACTCTTCTTAGCTAAAAGTAGGCTCAAGATACAGACTGTATCATTTTTGATAACTAATGAACATTTGGAAAACGCAAGCTAGTGGGATATCACTGAATAAATACTGGGTTAAAATTATCTGCTAGGCTTTGTGAAATCATTGATGAAAGCAGTATCACTACTGTGTTTTGAACCATAGCTGACAGCTGACACTTTCTGGTGCTGACCTGAACTGTCTGCTAAAGGCAGTTTTGCTCTTAAGCATAGATATGCTTGGCATAAGCCAAGACTTTTTTACTTAGCAGGACATTAGTATAAATTGCTGGAATGCTGTCTCAGACAAATTCTTGCCTGTATCAAGCACCTGCAGTTTTATAATGTGAAGGTGGGAACACGAATTGCTATAAGCAATAGAAATAACATTTATATGGTTACAGAGAAAGTGCAATAACATTTTCACAATGTGAAAAGTGGATTTAGCACACTATTGTGATTGAGAGCATACAGGAGAAAAGCTCTGATTCAGAGCATACAGGAGAACAGGTTTCAGGGACAATTTGGGATTGTGGTGGGGGTGGGTATGTTGAATTACAATCTGGTATTTTCTGCTTAAAATGAAGCGAAGGAATCCCCTGTGGTGATACAGACACAAAGCTGAAGATTTTCATCTGTGGACTATCCTTAGAGATCTGCAGTTCTTTCCTGAGCAACTTTGGGCAAGGTCACATGAATTCTCACCTTCACACAAATATACACATAATAATATCTACACAAGGATGTTTACAAATTAATATTTTGAATTTTATGGCACTATTTAAAGAGCTAGTATCTGTGGCATTTGGAATACAGAGGATGGTCTTCCAGGTTGTTTATTGCCCAGCTACTTTCCTGTGCCTTGATGAGCTGAATGCTGCTGTGTCACAGTGTCTGTGAAGGGAGAGAAAAAAAATAATAGCTAGTAATATGTGCAATTCTCTCCTCATGGCTGGAAGAAGGATTGAGATCTTGGCTGAAAAGCACATTCTGAAGAGGTGCTGTTTTTGAAAAACAGCTTAACTTACCAAAGTCTGCATTATTATCTTTCTCGCTTTCACGGAAGACACAACTATGGTCTAACGATTTCTTCTAATCTGGTGACCATTCAGATGCCCGTTGCACAAAGAATACACGTGAGCCGTTTCCCAAACACCAGGCACTTTTAGATGTTTTTTTCATCACAACTCCCACTTCTACTGCTGGTTTAGGTGCAAGATAAAAAATTGCCTTGCAGCTGGTGCATAGTTTCTCTCTCTGCTCAGGGTTATTCAATCAATGCACCTTTTGAACAAACCCTTCACGTTGGCACAGAGACGTTCCTCCAAAGCGACCTACAACTGTTCCAGAAAATGTTAACAACTTTCTCCTTTTCTTCCTGTTCTTAGAAATTCAATACATTTTGCATCTTATCAGCTCTCTTTCTGTTTTTCTATGCCATTTTGCAAATAACGTTGCTCAAGGAAATCTTTGAGATTAACTTTCATCTCAGGCTGTCTGTTTCCCAGGCAAAAGGGGTCACACGCTATTTTCCTAGTCCGTGCTGGAGGTTGTGAGGGAGAGGAACTTGGCTGTCCAACTCTGGCCACGGTGCAGGAATACTGAGTCTTTCAACTGGAAAGGGTTTGTCAGTGGAAGCGGCTCTAGTCAGGACCCTTTAACGACACAGGGTGACGTTTTGCTTGTCACTAAACTTGCTGAAAAACGCCGAGGCATTACCGAGGGTTCAGAGGACAACAAAGCCAGGCGCTTTCACGGGATGAGCGAACATAAAAGGCTGAGCGAGCAGAGCCTTTTCCCAGCGGAGCGCTGAGAACGGGGCAGCACAATGCCCAGCCTAGCAGCCGCGCTAGGGAAGGGTGCTGGGCCGTGCTGAAAGAAAACTTCATAAAGCTCCAGAGAAAAACCAGCAGGCTCTGCCTACAGAGAGCAGAACAGGTTAAAACACGTATGGTATTTCAGATGAGGATTCACCTGAACTTTGATGTTGGAAGACTCAAAGTACTTTAGTATTTCACTATACAATTGTGGGCTCGTTGTTTTGTTGTTGTTGTTTGGGGCTTTTTTTCCAGTTTTATTTTATTTTTAAGAAACCCGACTCCTGTATTTGAAGACGGGGGTCTTTCCTACACCACCCCAAGGCAGCCCCCACGCCCCGCGCCCCAAACCAACATGGCGGCGGCGGGCAGAGCGCGGCGCTGGGCGCCCCTCGCCCGTCCCACACCACCTTCGGGCAACGGCCGCCCTCCCCTCAGAAAGATTAGAACTGGCCCCGAGCTACTCATTCTGAGGCGAAAACCACCGTCCCTTCCTCCGCAAGTCTTTTTCGAGGCAGCGGAGGCTCCCGCTCCGCTCGCCCCTGGCCCCCTTCCTCTGTGCTGTTCCTGCGCCCCCACCCCCGGTTTCCCTTCCCGGCCCGGCTCTTCCTGCCCCGCGTTTCCTTTTCCCCTCCGCTTCCCTCCCGCCGGGTTCGCTCTGGGTTCGTTGCTGGGGCCGGGCAGCGGCCGCCTCTGCAGGCTGGCGAGGGGGCGGACGGCGGGTCCCACAGGGCTGGTAGACCCGCGGGGAAGGGAGCGCTGAGGTCGCCGGCGGGGGAACGATAGCGAAAAAAAACCCCACACCACCACTGAAAAGAAAAAAGGCAAGCCCCCTCCAAAATCCAAACACGAAAAAAACCTGAAAAACACTTTTATCCTGGTATTATGTAAAAGAACAAGCAGCGGGTGCTGTAAGGGGGAGGAGAGTTCAAAGGCTCGGGCAGCACGGAGCAGCAGCGGGGGCGGTGGGGGTCGGAGCCGGGGCCGGCCGCCCCTCGCCGGCGTTCGCGGCTCTTGAAAGGTTAAACCAGCCTCTCAGAAAAGCTCGAAACGCTGCCCAGACCCCGCGAATGCTGGTTTAATAGGTGTTAAGCCTGAACTGTAAAGGTGAGAACTTAAGCGCAGCAGCTGTCAAGTAGGCCAGGCCTTCACAGAGCCAGAACTTTTTGTGGGGAAGCACTTTAAACACTTCTGTTCGCCGCTGATAATTTCAGTATAGCGCCAAATCGCCCACCACAAAGCAAACACGGCCCTTAAAGCATGGTGAGAAAACCGACGGGTTAAGGGGGCCTGCGCGCCCGCGGGAGAAGTCGCAGCCCCCTGCCGGCTCGACCCACCCCGCTGCTCCTCAGGCGGTAGCCAACAAACCCCCGGACACCTCCCGCTCCAGCTGGCAGCTTCTCTCGACCTCCCCCCGAGGTGCAGGGCAGTCAGCAGGGAAACCCGGCCCCTGAGGTGGGAAGGACGGGGAGCAGGTAGGGCAGAGGCCCAACATGGGGAACTTGGGTGAGGCAGGGCAGTGTCCCTTGGGCGTCGTGTCCAGGAGGAAGGAGGACCTTGGGTCTACCTTGCTTTCTCCTCTCATGGTACTGGGGGGCTGTGGTGGTAGCGTGGGAACAGGGCAGACCTGCAGCAGCTGTGATGTGTTCGTGTGATGGTGTAAGTATGTGTGGCTGGAAAATACTTGCCCTGCTGAGGTGCGATGAGAGTAGATCATAGAGTGTGAAATTAAAAGCTCAAACTAACAAAGTCTTGGGAATTGGAGTTTAATCGCAAAATCCACTGAGCGCGAGTGCAAAAGCTGTGGCACAGGTCATAGACAAAGTGCTTATTTCAGTCCTGCCTTTACTGTACTCCTTCCAGTTTACCTGAGTATTGTCTGTGATCCACCTGTGGGCTGCCTCTGGAACAGGTTATTAAAGACACATGACACAAAACAGGCTGGTACCACCCCAGCTTGACACCTTGGGAATTATGATATGAATTAATGGTTACTCAGGCAGGGGACCCAGCTTTCTCACCCAGGTTATCGAGCAGCCTTCACATCCCCCTCTGTTGATCTTAGGTGTGTTTATGCAGATACTTTGTTGATAAAATAACTAGAGTTTTGATCTTTCTTTCTGAAGAGGTTTCCTTGGGACTTGTTCATTTCATCAAAGCATTTGTTTGCAGGGTTAGAGGGGACTGGCAATAAACAAATCCACTCAGGTACACTGGAGAAAGCATACCTATTCCCAGATGTCATGCTTGTCTTCTCCTTTGTGCCCCTGCACAAAATGAGGTTAGCATGGCTCTGAACCACACATCTTCACAGCAAAACGGAACAGATAGCAAAGCATTTTTAGCTGTCTTTAAAAGTATTTTGATATGCGTCACTTGCGGTCTTAGCCTTGTGTGTGGCCTTTACTCTCTTTCTGGTATGGGAAATCAACCTAATAAAATTTCTCCTTCCCTTCTAAATGAATGTCATTGTTATAATACAATGAGTCAGAAAAGAAACAGTATTAACCACAAAATAATGGCAGTCTAATCACTAGCATGAGTTCTCCCCCCTCTCCATCAATCAACTGCAATGCCTTAACTGAGTTTCCTCCTTGTGATCATAATCTGGCAATAATTTTATAAAACTGAAAGTGGAGGAGTTCCCACAAATCAGAAGTAGGATTTTCACTGATCTAATCACAGGCATGATAAGAGAGTGAAGGGAGCTGAAAAAACTGTCGCTTACAAGCATTGCCTGAATGCATCAAGCAGGTCCATATCTGCCTGGGTTTTGGAGGTAGTACCATGATGGCTTCAACATGTTTAGAGTTTTGATGAAATCATGAATGAAGCATATGACATTTTATGTCTGATACATAGTTTGCATTGAATTTAAAAAGCTTGCAAACCCTGCAGATTTGGCTAACACTGTAATCCCTACAATTTGTTATGCAGCAGTAGTGGAAAGGACGTCAAAGTATGAACTCCTTCCATGATGGCAGAAACAAATGTCTTTTAGGTTTCTGCTTGGTTCTATCCTGGCTGGCTGCTGAGCTGGCTTTGGTCTGTGACTGTGGTCCTCTGGCAGATGGAATGCTGGCCTGGAAATCCTCTATTTTAAGTGACAGCTCTTAAAGATTGGTAATGTTCTGCTGTTAGTCCTGCTGTTAGACTCGGAATTTTAGATGAAGGTGGAGATACTGGAGGACTCAGACAAGCCCTGCAATTTAAATAAATTTTTGGTCTAACAGAGATGGGCACAAACATAATTCATAAGGGGTCAGTGACCAGATTTCCCATGTTGTCAGAATGATATTCAGGGGTTCAGTCACAGAGGCTGTAAGTATGACTGAATCCATGTGTGCCGTGTCCATTACAAAGAAATGTCTGGCCTGTTTGACTAGTTGTGGTTGAGCTACAGAAGTTTCTGCCGCTGATGATACATGAGAGGAGAATGTAAACACTGTCAGTCACTCGCCTTTGACTTCTTGTTCTGAACAGCTGTGTGTGCATTTGCATTTGAGTTAAATGAGCGTGACCTGGAGAGTGATTTAGGAAAAAGGCTTGGACTTATGACTGTCTTGATCCTAGCAATCTTTAAAATGCTGCCACAGTATCCTGTGAATTTATTAGAGTTTGCAAAGGCAAAGTTTGTAAGAGTAAGTGAGATGAAAAGCAAAAGGAGACCAGAAGAACAGGCTGCCCTTCTTTTTTCCATTGTAGCTACATGTTTCTGGAGGTTTGTGTTTGATTTTAATTTACCTTTCACATGGAAGGTATGTCAAGTGCAGACACATCTCCTCTGTGCTTTGACCTGGTCATCTGAACCTGAGAACTGTATAGCTGGGTAACCACAAGGCAGCCTAAGCTAATGTACCGTATTTTGTGTGACTTACTAGTTTCAGCAGTGCTAGCTGGTGTCTGGACTTGATCTGTCTTGCATTCAGCCGGCTCTAGATACTCTTAATTTATCTGCCCCCAGGCATGCAGATGTACCCAGAACTGTTTTGATTGCAGAGACATTACTACAGTTCCGTTTGTGGTTGCTGTCTGTATTTCAAAAGAGAGCTTTTATATGTAAAGTGCTGGGGAAGCTGAAATTACACTGTTTACTTGTCTTCTCTGGAAAAGGATGAAAACTCATTCTTTTTGTCTTGAGTTCCTTAAGGGTTTTCTTTTGTTGTTTTTGTTTGTTTTATGAAGCAGGTCAAGCATCATTCTCCATCACTCCTTGTTCAGTGGTCTGTCCCAGGATCAGCTGGTTGGTTTCTAAAAGGAAATTTGCTTAGTCTTATTATTATACAAGTTAATTAGCAATGGGACTATGAATGGAAAACATCATAAAGCAGAAAGGAGACTGCAACAGTTGTACAGGGGTGATACCATTTAATATGGATTCTATACTCAGATCAAATTTGTTCCTGTCAAAAGGTGGTGGAAATTTTATCATAGATGTTAAAATTTCAGCCCACTTATACCAGATCTGCATCTGACTCTCAGTGGTCACAGCCTAATGTATAGAGGCTGGCTCTGGGTCAGATCTTCAACTCCTGCTGTCAATGAAGATTTACCTCCAGTTTGCACGGGAATGGTGCTGGAACTGTGATGAAAAATGAACAATTGTTGCAATTCTTAATTTTCCTGTGCTGCTGCTTGCATGCTGGCTCAGTTGTTGCTCCCAACATGAAAGGGAAATCCTGCAAGGTTGATCACGCCTGTAAGTTTCAGAATGACAATATGAGGTCTTTAAAAAACCCAAACTTCAGCCCCACCCTGCCAGGCATGGTTGGTTGTTTATTTGAACCCAGAAAAATCTGCATCAGCAGAAAAGAAACTGTTTTGTTCACTCATTCTTGAGACTCCAGACTAGTGCAAAGGAGTGAATGGCAGCTGTGTGAGTGTTTATTTCTGTTCATGAAAAGGAATTTGTGTCATAGTCATAAAGGTGTTTTATGAAATAACATTTGCCCCAATTTATGGTACAGAACATGTACTGCAAACAGGGTGCTTTCTCTGAAAGTACCAGTACTTAACAATTAAGTCCTGAGCTAACTCAGTCTCTGCTAACTCAGTTAACTTGCGCAAAATCATAGCCAGAAGAATGGAGGTAGCGGGAGGCCAGGGGGCTGCTGGGGAGCTGAAAGTTACAGGAGATGAGAAGAGAGAGCTCCTCGGAGAGCACAGGCTCTGAGGCAAACTTCCCATGTTATCCACACAACTGGAGTGCACTTCTTGGCGGAATTACAGAATAATTTTTAATAGAGAAATTACTGTGTTTTACCTATGAAATCATGGTTTCTAGTAAGGTCTGGGTGATGAGTGCTATGATATGCTGTTCCTTCCCTGTACCTGGGGGGAAAAAAAAAGGCGAGTCCAGGGTGCTCATAACTCACACCTTGTAGGAGATTAAGGACTTAACCTAATAGTAGTTTTAGAAGATGAAGTTGAAGGTTTTCTTGTGGGTCTGCACCCTCTTTCTGTGCCAATGGAATTTTTCTCTCTCTCGTCTTCACACATCATGCAAATGATGGGAATATCCACTTAAATACATGTTGGTTGTCTTTAATCTCCAAGAATGTGCTAATGTCTTTGTTTGAAACTCAGATTTTGGGCAAGACGAACCACTTCTGAGTCTGTTGAGGTTTTGCTTATTCTTAAACATAGGTGATTCCTGGAACTTGGGTACTATTTTTCTTTTGCTTTTTTGCAACCCGCCTCTGCCTTTTTTGATTCTGCCAGGTGTGGAAGGAGAACTGGCAAAAGTCCATGAGCAGTGAGTGTTCCCATGGGGTTATGGGATGGTTGTATTAAATAAAGTAACACAAAAGATGACAGAAAAGTCACCTAATACATTGTTGTACCTTCAATCATAACGAGTATGGAAGGTCATCCTAGAAACATTTTTAACTTGCTTGCAAAGATCTTTGTGGGCAAAGACTTGCAAGTTCTTCAGGCCATTCATCCTAGTACTTTGCTAGCCTTACCACTAAAATTCTCTTTTTGCAATTGCAGTCCAGCACTTCTTATTCCATCTATTCTGCTTGCAGCGTCCATTTGCCCTTGTGGAAAATTTTTATGTGTTTAAAATCTGGCAGGCTGCCACCCCATTCTCTCAGTCTTTAAACTAAATGCTCCCAATGAATGTATTCATTCCTCAAAGACATTTTTTCCTAGACTTCCAGCGATTTTTATTTTTTCCATCTAGACTCTCTTTAATTGGGTAATATTTGTATATGAGCATGCATATAAACATTTTAAGGATAAACTCAAAGGTCTTACAGCTTTGAACAATGTCTTTGTGATGACAGTATGTTACTAATTTTAGAACAGTGTTTAAAAATTAATAAGTACGTGTTGTGGTTTCAGTTGGGATAGGGTTAACTTTTTTATTAACAGCTGGTATAGTGCTATGTTTTGGATTTGGGATAAGAAATACTTTTGATAGCACACAGGTGGTTTTGGTTATTGCTAAGCTCTCAAGGCCTTTTCTGTTCCTCCCACCACCCTGCCAGCGAGCAGGCAGAGGGGCACAAGAAGTTGGGAGGGGACACAGCTGGGACAGCTGACCCCAACTAATCAAAGGGATTTTCTATACCATGTGATGTCATGCTCAGTCTATAAAGCTGGGGGAAGATGAAGAAGGGGGTGGGGGTTTGGAGTTACGGCATTTGTGGTCCCAAATAGCCAGTATGTGTGATGGGTCCCTGCTTTCCTGGAGATGGCTGAACACCTCCCCACATATGGGAAGCAGTGAATGAATTTCTTGTTATGCTTTGCTTGTGTGTGCAGATTTTACTCATTAAACTGCCTTTACCTCAAGCTGTGAGTTTTTTTTTTTCACTTACGGTTTTCTGATTCTCTCCCCCATCCAAGCTGGGTGAGCAAGTGAGAGGCTGCACAGTTCTAGCTGCCAGCTGGGGTTAGACCACAACAGCATGACCCCTTTTAACAAATAACAGTGATGAGAGTATACAGGATTGTTCTAGATCTTGCAGGCTTTTTCATCAGGTTATCAAAAACTGCTCAACGTGTTAGTTCAGATGAATGAGAAATACTGGTTACTCAATGGGAACAGTTTTCTAATAAAAGCAGTTCCTGACTGCATTTGGATTTCTGTACAGATGCCCCGTTGCCTGGTTCTTCTTGGTACTTGCTAGTGAAAACCTAGGAAATCTCATGCTAGTAGAAGTGAATTGTCTCCCTTGTTTGGCACTTTGTTTGCAGCGAATTTGTTCAGTCAGCTCAGTTTATGGCAATTTAGCAAGCAGGAACTTTTCCTGTCTTCATTGTTTTGTGCCACGAAATCTAATTTAAAACCACATTCTTCTCCGACTGCTGAGGGCAGTGGAATGTGTTTTCCTATGGATGTATGCTCTCTGCCTGCCCAGTGCAGTCATTTCAGCTACCCTCATCTTTGTTATGGTCTCCCAGTGTTCACACAGCAACCAGGTTAGGGAGAGAGCTCCTCCAAGATTCGGCAATAGTGACAGCCCTGGAAAACCCCACTGCTTCAGGACCTTCCTGCTTCCTCCCACCTTCACCACCGCCCTCCCCCCCGCCTTTTAGGCTTCTCTGCTCATTTTCCATTAAAAAGCGCTTGTTTTGTATGGCAGAAGAGAGCTGCCAGGAGGGGATCCTTACAGCACTGATTTTGGGGGAAAATAGACAGCAAGTGCATTGCCATCATGGAGAGGGGAAAATGGTCCTGCCCCAATAGTTCCTTTTCCCATGAGCCCGAAACAGTTGTCAGTGGTCCTTGTCCCATTTCTATTGTATCTCTGGTTTATCCTCCCACACCTCCTGAGTTCTGTCTAGATCCAGTGTTTAGTTTGACCTTACTTGGATACCAAGTGGCCAATTTATACACCCAGACACAAAGAAGAGTTAATTATTGAGCCTGTGATTAGGTAGTGTGTAATCAATTAACAAGTGATTACTGGATTAGTGAATAGTTCACTTCCAAGTCAATATCACTTACAGATCTTAGTCATAGTCTCAAACTCTTGCAATGACAGCAGTGAGAGGGAGAAGAGAAGAAGCTTAATTTCCAGCTGCCCACCAGTGACCCGGCAGCGCCAGTGCAGAGCGGCACTGTTGGACCAGTCGGATACTGAAGTCCGTGCGAGAGCAGAAGTACTTCAAGATACTTCATAGTGCACCTTTCCAGCCTCCAGCTCTATACGAGAGAGACAGCCTCTTAGTCTTTAAACAAGCTGGTCTGGAGGTCAGGAAACAGTGGAAGTTCAGGCGAGGTGGCTCCCGGCCCGGGACTTCCCTGCGGCGGGACGCGGCAGCCATCTAGCGGCTGCCTGCCCGGCTGGGAGCGGCGGGCTCCGGGACCGGCCTTGCGCCGGGCTGTCTCACTTCCATAGGCGTGTACTTGCTAAACTAATTGTCGGACACGGGGATTTTAAACTTTTCCTTATCATGATTCGTGTAATCGAGTACTATTCGTGCTACGGGCAAGGAATTATGTAGCGCAATGACTTGGTCCTGTGTGATATTTTGGTAGAGCAAGCAGTGTGAAACCAAAGCAAATGTATATAGTGAAAGGATTTAAAATAGTTACTAGGTCAAAAAAAAAATAAAATCATTGTTCATAGGGGAAGCTTTCAGACTTCTGTTCTTGGATTTACACTATTTAATGTTTCTGTTACTCTGACTCTTCTGAGTCAGTGAAGTGAAGTGAAGATGCTGGTACCAAATTTTTGTTTGTAAAGGCAAAAAGTTGAGACAATAGCATTTAGAAATCAGCTCTGGGGCTCTGACTACCAATCTATTTCTAGAGTGAGAATGTGCCACTGAACCTTAGGGGATCTCATCAGAGACAACAATTGTCCTAGATTCCTAGGATTTTTATGGAGACTCTGTATATACTACCTGGATACAGTAGTAAACTGTTAAAAGATATATATATATATATATAAACTTTATGCCTTTGCTAATGATATTTCTCAGTATTGCTATGGGCCGCTGTCTTCCTTTAAAACAGGTAATGTTCCCATTGGAAACAGTAAGAAATAGTGAAAGAGGCAATTTGTAGTGAAATTTTCTGAATTGTCTGAAATTGTCAAAGTTTGTCAGCTTTGTCTGTTGGGGAAAAAAACACCCAAAACCAACCCACAAACCCCCCAACCTCAAGCTATGTATCGATTATGAACAAGTTGTTTTTCAATGTTAGTTAGATTTAACTACAGAGAAGGGTTCTTCTCTTATTAAATTCAGGGCAAAAACAGACAATGAATTTTGTAATGTATTAACTTTGATTAACTTCAATTAACCTAATCTTCAAATTAGTAAGGGTGTAGAAGGCTGATTAAGTGAAAAAAAATGCTCTTGTTAACCTAATTACAGGACAAAGAGTCTTTTACAATGGAGAGCAACCTACGTATAGTGAAAGATGCTAAAGGCAACCAATGAAGGAAAGCATTAAAGATGTCAGATCTTAATCAGTTTTAAGGAGGGCAAAATGTAGTCCAGGCAGATATACAGCAGTACAAAATCCTATAGCCAGTATCCTTCTACCAGCACTCCAAATTCAAGGCATATTGACATGTAACAAATGAAAAAAAAAAAAAAAAAAAGCTAGACTAAAATGTTAGCTTGAGAGTTTCACAGAGAGAAAGCTTGCTGTGTGATTCTGAACCTGACTGAGCATCAGGTGGAAAGTGTGACGCTGGGTCAGTGTTAGTCTGTGCTAAGTCAAGGATGGCAGATGAGTCCAGATCTCTGTGCAGCCTCTTTGCCTCAGCCCTTCACAGAGAACTGGAGGTGTGTTTCCTACCATGCCTCTGCAAAGCTTCTGACCTACAAAACAAGTTGTGGCTGCTGCATTTGCATGGGTGAGAGCAATGGTTGGTGTCCGGAAGCTGTTCTATGTCCCCTCCTACTAGAAATTTTGGATAACACTGCAATAATTGTAGCCCGTACCTGAGAAACATTGCTTCACTGTCCTGACATACTCTAGGAGAAGAGTAGATGTTATGTTCCCTCAGACCTTCTGTATATGCACTCTTTACTCTTTTAAAACTTATTTATGTAACAGTCCTTGATGTGTAGAGCTTCTCTTCCCTGTCTGCTGAAATATGGAGAAACTTGCACATGCACAAACTGAGGAGCATGAAGGTCATAGCAGGAAATTAAAAAGGGGAAATTTAAGCTGAACACCAGGAAAAATACCTTACCAGTGAAAAGTATTCTGTAGTGAGTCCTCCCCAGAGGAATTGTGGAAGCTCTATCTGCTGGAGTACTTAAAACTAATGTAAAAGTCAAATAAATATGCAGTAGGAACAGTTTTGCCTTGGCAATGAAATAGACCAGATGTTTCAGCAGATATTATCCATCTCTAACATTGATGATTTTGTCTATAAGATGTTAAGTCTCTAGAATATCCTGCACAGGGCTTGTGTCAGCTGAAGCTTATACAGCCATTGCAAAACTGCATATCCCTCTGGGTTTTATTTAGTTTTTGTTTTAGAACAGCAATAGTGGTTAGAGTACAGGGCGTACAATGGAGATAAGTAACTGACTGGGATTAATGATGCTTGGCTGGATGTATGCTGTATCATGAACTGAAAGGGTATGACTTCTGCCTCAGTCATTGTTACTTATAAAAAAAATTCTCCTTCCTTCCCCTCCTGGACACAATCAGCCTGTAAATCTCATATGCTCACTTTAGTCCAAAATTGTCAAGTCATAGGTTGGACACCTATTGCAATTTACTTATTTGATTTGATTTGATCGAAAAGTGATCACTATGAACAAGTTGATTTTAAATGTTACTTAGATTTAACTGTAGAGAAGGGTTCTACTTCTATTATAATCAGGGCAAAAATAGACATTGAATTTTGTAATGGCAACTGGCAATAGCTTAGACAGGTAATACTGTGATAAACGGTCTTATCAAGTATTCACAGCATTGTCTGAACGGAATAAATCTTCACTAGACCCCAAATCTTCTGAGGAGCCTCAACCATTAGTCATATCCTGCTGGCTGCAGAGAAAATGACGGGGTTTGCATTGCATCCTGATGGTTACTACATTTGCGCTGTTATAGTCTAAAAAGGGAGAAGCAGCTCCCCCAAGGCGTGGAGCTCTGCTGCAGGGTGTCACTTGTGTGCAGTGTTCCTTCTGTGCGAAATCTGTGTGTGTCTGCAGCGCTGCCGTGCACAGGCAGATGTGCAGGTGTGCTGCTGATTTGTGTATCGTACAGCCTGCGGTATCAAAAGACTCAGTAGAGGGTTCTGCTGCTCTGAAACAAATGTTAACCTCAAATGTTTGATTTTGCCAGTGTTCACTTTTATAGCAAGGGTTTAAAGCTTTACTCTGGAAGTTGACCTAGTAGTGATAGCACGGAATTCTTTTGCAAAATGCCCCTGTGTTTTCATGCATCTTATACTGCTATCACGTGTTGTGTGATTACATAATAAAGGACACCTGGATGTAATGATAAAGTTGTAAAGCCAAACACTCCAAGGAATCAGAAATCCCAGAGTATTCCTTGCACCACAGGGGAATCTGGACTTTGAGGAGTGACTCCTGGGAAACCCCATGCTGGGTGTTGCAGCCTTGTCTGTAGACTGGTATGTTTATGTTTTCTTTGCCTGGTATGAAGTGTAGGAATGCACTCAGTGGGAGAGACTCCTCAGATAATTCAGCTGGCAAAGTTAATTAAATTTTTAGTAAACTAGCATTGGTTAAGATTCTGGGAGGATTTAATCAGATTTTGGTGATAACAAAGTGTAACAAAAGTATATTTCTCAGCTCAAAACTATGCTTCTCATCTGGACCCACTTCAAAAGCCAACATGCTAGAAATTTCTAGTGAAAGTGACACATTTGCAATCACAGAATCACAGGGATTGGAAGGGACCTTGAAAGATCATCTAGTCCAATCCCCCTGCCAGAGCAGGAACACCTAGATCAGGTCACACAGGAACACGTCCAGCCAGTTTGGAATGTCTCCAGAGAAGGAGACTCAACAACCTCCCTGGGCAGCCCCTTCCAGTGTTCAGTCACTCTCACTGTGAAGAAGTTTTTTCTCATATTTAACTGGAACCTCCTATGTTCCAGCTTGCACCCATTGCCCCTTGTCCTGTCATTGGACGCCACTGAGAAGAGCCTGGCTCCATCCTCCTGACACTCATGAGAAACAGGTGGCTTTGAGTTTGGCTTTTTTTTTGTTGTCTCCCTCTCCCTTCCATCCCCGAGTCTGATGCAGACAGCCCTGTGGTAAATGAAGGCAAAATGCTTGAAATTTGGCAAATGAGGAACAATGGGAGACTTTACAATGAAAAGACAATTGCTAAGCAGTTTTGGCTATATATTTTGTCATTTTCATTTATGTATTGTGAATCATGGACCTCATCCTCTGCTTTTTTTGTTACAGAAAGCTTCAGTCATACTGAACAGGACTAAACTTCATACCAGCATAGCTAGCTGAGTTTTTTTTATACTTGTATGTTTTAAAGCAAATAAACTGTTAGGAGGAAGTTTCAAAAATGCATGTGGTAGATGGATTCCTAGCTGCTATTTGCAGCTTTGAAAGCCTCCTGTTTACTACAGATTCCCTTTCAGCAAGCCCATACAGAAGTGGATTGAGAGCCAAAGCACAGCTCGAATACACATCTAGAGCTTGTAAAAAGGAAGAGCATTGCGGTTGAAGCTGATATCAGAGATAAATGTGAATTAGAAAGCTTCTAAGGAGCAGCTTTAGCACTGCATTTAAATTGCCCTTTTAGAAATGCTTTTAACGGTACATGATAAGTGTATGTTTAAAGGAGGAATGTATCTGGGGTAGGAGCTGATTAAAAATTAATTTATAATAACAGCATGAAAGGTAGAAGAGGACAGGCTAATGTTTTATTTAATTGGCTTTACCAGCCTATGTTTCTCTAGTGTAAGTTTTGTTATGAAAGTGAAGCCCATAGGATGCAATTCAGTCAGAGACTCCATGGGAGGTGAAATATTTTTTTGAGGAAAGCAATTATACCACCCCACCAGCCTCACCCCTTTATAGATATAAGACTGGCAAGATCAAAGCATCATGTAAGACAATAAAATTAGGAGACAGTTGTGCTAATTTTGAATATAATGTCACTTTCCATCAGCAAGAAAGAACCAGAAAGTGTGGAGTCCTTCACTAGATGAAGCGAAACCCAGCCCCGAAAAAGTGCTGCATGATGGCCAGTGGAGAATTTTGCATTTTCATTATGATAATATATACCATCTGAATGCTGAAGATCTGCTACCACATATGGACTAACCCAATTAATGTGACTACATATATAGTGAAGCACAAAGAGCAACGCTGCTTATATGCCTTGTAATCCCAAAGGTTGTCTTTGGAAGCACATCTGGGCTCTTTGGGGTTTGGCTTGTCTCAATCAGCTTATAGCAGGAGATGAGCTAAATCCAAAGCAGGCAAAAGAAGCAGTGGGACTTTCAGAATACAATCTGGATTCTAATTAGTGGGTTGTTTCTGTCAGTTTTAACTAACCATGCTTTTTCCTATATGTGGGCAAGAATTCTGGGTCAGGATGATGGATCTGGGTTAAAAAAAGAAGTCGTACTGTAAGAAAATCTTGCAATTACCATCACTAGTAAGTTATTGCAGAGCTGCTGGAAAAATGCATCTTTTACTCAGATGTTTGAATACCTGTCGGAGTCTTCCCTCAAAAAAAGAAATTAAAGCAAAAAAGAAAGCTAAAGCAACTGATGGAAGTCAAGAAAATAGAAGCAAATGCTTAAAGAAAAACAGCATCTTTCTGATAATGTTGATTATGTGAGGAATGGCTTCAGAAGAATGGTAAATGTGGTAATGGCGACTGGAGGCCTTTAGCATTTTGGCAGGTCATTTGCTTCCTCACTGCCCTAGGGGTAGCTGGTATAGGCCTGTCCAACCCTGGTTTTGATTTCCGCATTTGTTTTTGTTGAGCCCTCCGTCTTGTCATCTTCACTTAATCTTTAAATTGATTGGTCATTCCTAATGATCCTGTAATGTGTATGTGGCAAGCTCTTGTGAACAAGCTGGTTGGGCTCAGACACACACAGTGCCTGTAGAAAATTCTAAATAATATTCCAATAAGTAATAATCAGATTTCTGGCAACATATTTTTTTTTAAATTTCTGGTGATTTAGGACTTCCTCCACTTGTATCAGTACTGGTTTTCTACAGACACAGACTTAGTGTATGTAAAGTGTCTCTATCTGTTAATGTGGCAATCCATATTTTACCAGGTGCATTTCTAACAGTATAATTTGCCTTTCATTTAGATAGATTTATAATAGTATAATTCCCTTGATTTCCACAAAGATACTTATTTGCTCCAGTTCAAGTGGGATTAGACTGGACTCCAGCATTTATATGGTAGAGTGAAGTCAATACTGGACAAATAAGACAAAAGTTTATTTTGACTAGGTACATTAAACAAAATCCAACCCACCTGTTAACTGCTGAGTCCATGATGAAGCTGGTCTTCTGTATGTGGAGGGGGAACCATTTTCGCACTGTGCAGGTAAGACAGTGCTGTATTTTTGCTGTGTGTTTCCAGCAGAGGGCAGATAAATACACCTTTTTCAACCTCTGTAATATTTGTAAAGGAAAGTTCCACTGTAAAAACATGAGTAGCAAGGTTTAGATATTGCAGCAGTAAATTATGAATCTGTAAAAAGAACTAAAATCAAACCAAGCTCTTAATACAAAAGCAAAGTCAAACAAGAGCCAAATTTTGCAACATCAGCTTTTCAGTTGATGCTTTAACATGATGCTTTTTTAACCATACTCTCTTGATATATTAAGCCACGATGTCAGCTGTTTTCTTTCCAGTTTTTCACTCTTTGGTTAGTACCATAATTTTCTAGCATTATATAAATGATATGTAAAATGGGGAGGGAGGGTGGGAGGTGGGATGGGAATTACACCTACTGTCCCTGTTTTCGGTTGTGCAAGGTCTTCTACTCTTTATTTTTCCTTAGCTGCATATTCTCGTTATCTGCAAGTTTCTTGCCAGATTTCTTCCAGCTGGTACTGCAGTACTCACTGCATGACCCAGACACAGCATATGCTTCTCCCTTGGACACCTACTGTTTCCTTCCTGAAGCAAAATCTGAGTAATCTCTGGATCTGAGAATTTTGGTTTGGTTAGTTATAAGCAATTTGTCTAACCTGCCTTTTCAATATCTCACCAGACTGACCATATAACAGGTGCTGGTGTCTTCCAAAATAGAGTCTGTGGCTTCTGGGAGAGTGGGAGTATGTCAGTCTAGCAATGAAATTAATTTGCTTCCTGTGAAAAACTGATTCCCCAGCCAGGGAAAGCCCCTCTTCAGGACATGACAGAAGATCAGTTTGTAGCTACAGGAATTTTACAAGCTTGCAATTGTCACGCAGGGAAATTTCAGAAGTTCACTTCAGCCCTGCTGCTTATGTCTCAGTCTGACTCCTTGTCTTTTGTATAGAGACCACCTTAATTTTCCTGTCATCTAATGAGAAGGCCATGCAACCTTCAGGAATTTGCTTTTACCTCTGAGAAAATATTCTGAAAAAGTGGTGACATGAATAAATTTGTCGTTTTTTTATATCCAGGTGTGGCACAAATGCATACATTGTGAGCACTACGATTTTTACTCTGTCATTGTAGTTTGCTTCGTGTGTCCTTACATGGACATGTCCTATCATTTCAGATACCTAAGTCAATATAGGAATGCCCATGTGATTATTTTATGTATTTGAAACAGACCTGAATTTTCTGTTAGATTTTAGCTAACAGAAGTATATCACAAAAAGAAGATATATGACTTACAGGTCTTTAAATGTCTAGATGCAATACAGCTTTATTTTCACTGCATTCCACATTACCAGGTGGTGGCCAGGGACTCCAGATCAAACTATATTTTATCACATTAAAATAATTCTGCAAGATGAACGTGTGTCACAATGGTTAATAACTGTTCTTATAATACTGGTAAATGAGGGTAATTCCAAATCTGAACTGAGTTAGTTGGGGATGTCCCTGCTGATTGCAGGGAGGTTGGACTAGATGTCCTTAGTGGTCCCTTCTGGCCTGGACCATTCTATGAGTCTATGATTTGGCATGTTTGTTGGCATGATGATGTCACTATTTATCTAGACCATCATGTCTACAAATTCCAGTGATGTGCATCTCTGTCTTGGTGCAATCCATTGAAGAACTACAGTCTAAGTCAATGAATAACTACATATGCAGCAGAGCTACTCCACTTGGATAATCAGAGGCTTTGATAATTTAATTATTTTGCTGATTAAGTATATAGCTCAAACATGAGCTTTGAAAGTCATGACTTCTCCTCTCTTCTCTCTTGGAAAAAAAGTGGCTTATCTAATCAAATTCCCTTTGTCTTTAATGTCTTTAAAAGGTATTAATTCAGTCAATGAAGTAATGAGAACCTTTTTTTTTTTTTCCTTTTTTGTAATTTACCCTACTGTTTTGTTTCACGTAATTACACACATAATACAAAACCAATTACAGTGTAAAGTACTAGCCCTTTACTGACAATTTTGTCTGTCACGTGCTATTTTTTCCCCAGTGGCTTCTGCTCTCCTGCATTGCATTAGATTGCTCCTGCAGCTGGCAATTAAGTTGAATATGAAAGGCCTAAACCCACAGAAGGAAGCTGGAGCAGAGGATGGATGCTGGATCTGGCGTGGGAAGAGGCAGGTTGGCTGGCTGCAGCTCCAGGCTGCTGTCCAAGGAGAAATTAGACATTAAATGTAAGAAAAGCACTCCCACCCAAACTGCTCTTCCAGCAGTTTTGCTTTGCTTTTTCTCATGGCTCTGTTTAGTGTCACGTCCATCCAGTTTTGTGGCCTGAGAAAGCCGAAAGTTGAATAATTGCATGTTTACAATTCCTAAGGCATTCTCACTGTTTCTGTGGAGACGGGAGAAGAGTAAAATGTATTCTGTAAGAGAAACAGATTCCTTCAGTAAGAAAAATGGAGAATATTTTTATGGGGCAATAGAACAATTGGACACTGACTCATAGCTGTCAGATAATGTCATGCCTGCATGACAGAGACAGGCTGCTTACAAGCCACAGGGCTAATTTTTTTTCTTCACACAGGACATGTAAGGCTGTTTGGATTATTTTGTTTGGCTTCCAGCAAGGGAGAGGCGATTTCTATGCTAAATGGGTCAGGGTTTTGAACTATTTGGAACAGATGGAGAGAAAATTGGACTGCTGTGATAAGAATGTGAAGTTTCAATGCAGATGGATTAAGAGGTCACCTTTATACTTTAAACTGCTGTTTTTTTCCCCCACCTGTGCCCAGTGTACAGCTCAACTTTTGCATAATCTATCCTACTCATAGTCACTCTTTTGACAAATCAAATAGTTACAACCTCCCCACCTTTTCTATGACCTAGTGACATGTTCAGAATTATCTTTCCACGCTGTCATAACCCAGAAATACTGCTCTGCAAGCGGAGGATGAAGGTATTTCAGGAAAGATTATAAGGAAAAAAAAATGATATTCCAATAAAAGAAAACTTCTTTTGTCCAAAATAAATGAGACGATCTCAACCACTTCTAATTGCCTTCTATTTAGAGTGCAATTTAAATAGCAAGGGCCTCCAACCTGTTGCACTGACACATGTTGTAAACACTTCATCAAAGGCAAGATCTTGCAGAGCTGGACCGAGAGCCCCTGAGGTAATAGGAGACATGAGGGCAGCTGCCACAAAGTGCCTTGGGGGATCAGTGGAGCGCCCCTCTAAGAAGGTGACATGGCTGGCAGACTGACTGAAGTGTTTCTACACCAATGCATGCAGCATGGGTAACAAACAGGAGGAGTTGGAAGCTATCCTGCTGCAGGAGAACTATGACATAGCAGCAATTACCGAAAGTTGGTGGGATGAATTCTGTAACTGGAGTGTGGCTATCAATGGCTA
>VZTM01041418.1:2886-19434 GCA_013400555.1 Jacana jacana | reverse complement strand
ATGGAAAACTCTTGTCACGGTCCAGGTTTGACTAGTTGAAAGATTGACTCTTCATACAGTAAATAATTTCCAACAGGTAAGAAAATTTTAAATCTTCACAGAATCTAAGGAAGATTTATTAGCAGCAGAAATACCTGAACTTCTTAGTTTTTTTCAGAGAGGTTGTTATTATTAAGTGGAAAACGTAAAGGGTCTAAGAGTTGCATAATTCTTATTACCAAATAAGTTTTACTGCAGTGTGAGGAGGGGAGAGAACTCACCTTTCCTTATTTTTCCCTAGTTGATTGTTGTGGAGAGGACTTCACTGGAGCTTCTGCAGCCTTACGTTTCCACCATGCCTTTTTAGCAGCTGGAGGAGCATCCAGCTTTCTGCAGTCACATGCTTGCAGTTGTTCCCTGTGCTGTGTTTTGGAGATTTAAAATGGCCAGAGGCCATAGCAGATGTATGGCTTCCACTACATCCCTGGCACAGTAGTCTTGTTTCATTGTTTTTTAGGACAACACGGCGGGGGGGAATAATAATCTGTTAAAATTCCAGCAGAGGAAAGTGAAAATATAGTAAGGATTCTGAATCTATCGCTGCAAATTTTAGCTGCCTCTTCCTGTTTGGCACTGTAACAGACCAAAATTTGAACCATCCAAATGACAGTTTTGAGAAGGGAGAGGGAAGGAAGGACAACAAAAAAAAAAATCTCATGACTCAAACATCTTTCCTTTTTCTCCCCACGTTATCTGGCAGAATTAAAAACCCAGCAGGAAATTAAACACATACACCTGACAAAGAACTGCTTAGAAAATGTTATGTGTGATTATAGATGACTCATTCTCATTCTGGAAGGCTGTCTCCTTTAAAGATTCTAGCAAGCTCTGTTGTCTTTTTTTTTTTGCTTTCCAAAAGTCATTTTACAACTACATTTTCTAAATCTGATTTGTAGATATTGTTTATTGCATACAAAATAGCAAATGTAACACGTTTCTTTTAATGCTGCTTTCTAGCTAGTCAAGTTATTATGAATCTATGTGCCAGGTTCACAAATGAAAATATTTCAACACCCTTTTTTCCCAGCATCTGGAAAGAAAAAATTCCTTTCTACCTGCCTGTGAACTGTATTTGTAGACTAGCATGCAGCTAGCTAGATGCTCTACTGAAAAAAAAAAAACCCAAAGGTAAAAAAACCCCAAACAACGTAATAATAACATTTCAGGCAATGCAATAATACTTAACACATACATGGCACCTCTTACATAAAAGTCTGCAGTGCCTTCACAATGACCAAAATAATCATTTTTCATAACACCCCTAAGATGCAAAAAACAGATATGTAATGAGTAGTCAGTAAAGGATGGATTCACCAGAGGTAATTACCTCTGGTGCACAGGACAACTAATGCTTCAAGCCTTCATCAATAATAAATAGTTTAAACAGTAAGTTGGTTTCCATCACTGAAACTATCTGGGGATTTGAGTTTTCAGCATGTTGTTCCTGAGCTGGAATTTGTCCAAGGCATCCAGGTTAAGAGGCAAAATGTGGCTTTCAGAAAAATTGCTGTAAGTGTTAAATGATCAAAAAGGGGTCACATCCCAACAGCAGGCCCCATCAAAGGATTAGACCTACATCATCAGGGTGTTCTTTAATAAACCCCTATTGGAGTATTGGCTCAGTACAGACTTAAAAGGAAGGCTGCGATCTAGTGAATCACCAGCACTGTTTAGTGCAGACTGAGTGTAATGTCACTTCACTTGAAGGATTTGACATGATGAGAACACAGAGTGGTGAGATGTACAGCCTACAACCACCAAGGACTTGGGCTTTCGAAAAATGCATTTTAAATATTGTACTAAATTTACAAGGACTGTATTCAGCTCCCCACTACACCAGAAAATCGTTGTCACTGTAAGAGATGCACCTATAGGACTAAGAAGGCCCTGCATGCTGTACTGTGAGATCCTGATATTAACTGCCTATAACATTTAACAACTTGAATGGTTCAGAGCAGTGTTTGTCCTGCTCACGTGCATCATTTATTTGTGAAAGTTTAAGGTGTATCCAGAACTGAGTTTACTAATAAAAGAGTGGTTTTCCCATGCTAAAAAGATAAAACACTGGCAGTTCTTTGACTGAGAAACTCTTTTGCTTCCAAGCCTTGGAGCTGAAAATGGTAACGTAACAAGGTATTGTATTGTTTTGAAGAGTAGTCTTCTCTAGCTATTTTTGTAAAAATCAACCCCAGCTGGCCCAAATTCCATGCATTTAGGATCAGTAGTAACTTATAAACCTGGTAGCAAAATTCTCACATTCATGACCTTTTCCTGCCAGTGGTCTGGATTTGATACCCTATCTGCTTGTTCAAGGAATATCTCTTTTCCACTGGACCCTGAAAAGCTCTAAACTATGCTAGAAAATATCTCTTTTCTCATCAATGGGAAGAGGTTGGACCAAAACACTGAGGAACTGGAAGGGAATGTAAACAAGACAGTGGGAAGTTACTTGAAGGGAAGAGGGCTTAACGAGGGAAAGAAAAGGGGAAGCCTTTGTTCAGCAGCAAAAGAAAATGGGAGTCTTCTTTAGGAGTGATGACAGAAGTAGGCACTGGAGAGAAAGGAAGAATGGAGGTGGGCAAGACTCAAGAACTGAGGAGATGAACATAAATAGAACAGATAAAAGAGGAGAGAGAACATTTCTGTATCCCATTTCCATGTGTCTGAAAAAATGACTAAATAATAAGCTGGGAACTCTCCCAGGAAACTCTGTTTTTTCCAACTTCCTTAAATGGCAACTCTTGATACAGCTCAATGGAAATTCAGCCCTTAGATTTTAAGGTTTTGTTTCTCCCCCTCAAACTTGCATAAGTAAAGCTTTGTTAAAAGCATGGTAAGACAGCCAAGCTATGAACACAGATAGAATCTACAGGAACTATTTCTGCTAGACTTTGCCCGATTTGGTGTTGGGGTTGTGCGAGTTTTTTTTGTGCTTCAATGAATGGCTTATATTAAATAGGGAGCGAGAAGGAAATCTATAACTAGTTGGCATGCAAGTCACACCTTCAAGGAGAAAAATGATGTTGATTGCCAGTGACCGTTTTCTGGAAGGCTACAGATCACTTCCCTGGCTCTCAGTGCTAGTACTGGACCTGACACTACTGCATGATAACTGCGAAACCCTTGCATACACTACTCAGAACTTACTGAAATAACACCCTTGGTTTAATTCTTTCACCAAATATAAGGCACAAACTAGGCTGCTTTGCTAAAGCCCTTAAACTTGCAGTATCTTTGCTTGCAGACAACTGAGGAGATTTACAGATGTGTACAAAAAAACAACAATATCTGACAGCAAACTCCTCCCTCTTGTATCATCACCATTGCTGGGATGCCTTTCAGCATCCTTAGGGAGAGTGTGTCTTTCCAGTCCTTCACTTGCTCAGCTCAGCCCTCTGATGTGGTTGGTGATTCGTCTCTTTTTGTTCTTCCTGAAGAGCCTGTCTCTTTGATGACAGTCTTTGATGTTCCTATTCACATTCAAAGATACTGCCTTTTTCTACCATAAAAAAGAAAGTTTTAAAGCAAACCAAAGGTCATAGTAATAAATGGAGTTCATAAAATCAAACAAAATTAATTAAGATTGCATAGACAGATTCCTCAGTCTCTAGTGCAGTGGAAAATCACTGATAGTTTAGGCATTTTTCTGTGTATGTTTTTGAATTTCGGGTTGAGATTTGTTTCTTGGCTACTAGTATATGTTTACACAATTTAGATAAAATTTAAATTATTGCAGTTTCTATGAATCATTTCAGATGGTATTCACTGCTTTATTACAGTCATTATGATGATAGTTTAGTCTCTGACTGATGTAACTTACCTTATTGAAAGACATAATTATGACTGTTGAGAGTATTTGTTTAAAAGGAGGAGAGGTCTCCTAATAATGTCCCCCCGACTTTTTTTCTTCTTGGGAAACCCCCCAAATCATTTCTCTTTGGTGCCTGGAGGATTTACCCAAACTCTGCAGTAGCAAAATAGTGGCAAAATGAATGCTGATCATAAGAAGGTACCTCCAGAATCTGTTGGGTTTTTTATTGGTCAGATGCTGACATTGTGGTGCAGCAAAAGCCTTCTCCTTCTAAGGCGCTGACTTTTCAACTGGGGCAGTATTTTCAGCCATAGGAAGTCACAGTGCTCAGGGTTGAAGCTGGGCTCTGTGCAGAGAGGTGTGCCATTCATTGCCTTGGCTGCTAGGCTTATTCCACCTCAGTTATTCTTCAATGTTGTCATATATTGTCCCTCTTGAATTTTAAAGCAATGAAAGATGCCATTGTTATAATCGACTCCTTGACTTGCTTGAGTTTGAATGATCAGAAAATTCATTCCCCAGTAGGGATTTTTAAACCGTAATGAAGAATTAAAAAACCTAGCTGCATGTCAAGGAAGCTGTCAGGTTTTCCTTAGCTCTTTCTTCTATGAGGTAGGAAAGGGCAGAGAGTCCAGCTGTTAATGGCAATAGTAGAGGAGAGCTAGAACATTGCTCAATAGAACTGTCTGGGGTCTACACAGGCCAGTGAGCTGTAAACAAGAAAAGAAAATGCATGCTTGGAAACCACTATACATTCATTATGTCACTGTAGATATTTTCCACACAAAGCACCAAATTAAGATTTCAACTATTCTGACTATTATTAAGACATTTTAGAGGATGAGCTGGGAGAGGATGCTGGTGCAATTTCTAGAACAATAAGGCTGTCTATAGGAAGTTCATGGTTAGAGTCACTAATAGTAAATTTAGGCTTGTAATTTCTACGGCAAAAGAAAACCCATCTCTTCTAAAAAGCATCAAAAAATGAAAATTTTAGCCCCGAGGACTCTGACACAATTGTGTGGGGTGTTGAGAACACACTAGCTATTAGCCATAGTTCTATTCAGAGCCTCACTCTATAAATGATATTGCAACAGCTTTGTTCAGGAGAAAAGAGAATGAAGAATCATAATTCCTACTGTAGGATTCACTGAAGAGAGAGTGAGACTTAACAATCAAACCTTGGCTTTCCTTTTACTTGGGGAAATGAAGTATCCATTTAAGCAAGATGCTTTGAGGGATGTGAATGTTACAGTTCAGACTGGTTCTCTAACAACATGGATTGCAATATGTATAAATAACTGGCAACAGTTAGACCACGATACTAACTCTCACAAGGCTGTTATCCCTGCAATGCCTCTGCTTGTCATCTTTCTGTATCATTGAATATTCAGCCTGGGACCTCCAACCATGGAGGGTCAAAGACGGTCCTATACATTCCTCAGCTCAACAGGATTGTAAAGGTGGTCTGAGGTCTTTCAGATCATCAGGGTAGATAAAGAAGACCATAGGAATTCAACTGAGTACAGGGAATAAACATCTTTACCTGTTCATCAGGTAAAGCAGATATAGGGAAGGTGGGAAATAAACTGAGATCTGAGGATCAAAAGCATATGGTAGAACAGGCAGAGGAAGAAATTGACAAGAGCCTTTTCCTCTCTCTGTGCCTTGACTGGTGATGGGGAGTGCAGCTACCACCACCTGTCCTGCACCCACAGCCCATGGGGTGAGCCCAAATCAGTGAGACTTGGGAAGTGGCTTTAGATGAGTCATAATCCAAGACTCCCAGATGGTAAGAGTCAGTTGCATATAGCTTTTACAGGTCTCAGTAGTTCAGACAATTTTTCTCCATTACATGACACAGGTAAATAGATTTACAAAGGTGGTCTTGGGGAGAGAACTGGAAATGGGAAGAGCAATCTAGAAACAGAGATGAAGGGATAGGCCCTGGGAGAAAATAGAAGGAAAGAGACAGGCAGACAGGGTTAATGCCTGCAGTCTTTCAAACCTCTCAACTCTCCTTCTTGCCTGTATTGTCCACACACAGCACGACAGAGTCTCTAGTTAAATTATTGGTGCTATTTTCCTCTAACTTTTTCGTGCTTTACTTTGCAGCCTGAATAGGTATTTTTTACAATGGTCTCTGCAACACTGAGAGAAATTGTATGAGACAAGTTGTAAAGGCCCTCGGTGAACACCCACAGGCATGCAGGCAGTTAATTTCCTAGTTATCTCAGATGCGAGTTTAAAGAGTGAGAATAATAAAGCAGAAAGGCTGAAGACTCACCAAATAAAAGAAAAGCAAACAAACCCATAAGTAGAGTTTTCCTGGTGGCTTAGAAATATAGATTCCAGGTTTGTACAATAATTAAAGCTTATTTTCTCTTTGACTGTATTTCTGTGCCAAATTCTGCAATTTTTCTGGCAATAATACAAAAAGGGAGCACCTGCTTCTAATTCAAAAAAACAAACCTCTACATTCTTGTCTTAAAAATAAAACATTTTGAGAGTAAGGCATTTTTCTATCACATGTGTTGTTTTCCTTTGTCAGCTTAAAACGTGTATCAGGAAAGGATTTGTTAGTAACGCTATGTACAGGTTTTTCAGTATTTTCTTCCTTTTTCCTTTTTTTGTTGGGTTTTTTTTTGGGGGGGGGGTTGGTTTGATATTTTGGGGGAAGGGGGGGTGTGGGAGGGGCAGTTGTTTGTTGTTTGGTTTTGGTTGGTTTTTTTTTCCCTAGAGGCTTTTAGAACTTGAAACTAGAAAAATCCTTAGGTTTTTTGACCTATGAAATTCTTGACCTAGGTTATTCTTGACCAATGAAATTTCTTTCAGATCTGGCTGAAGTATTAATTATTTAAAATAACTAATTGCCTGCTGTAATGTCTGTTGGTCAGGAAGATTCTGCAGTTTTGTTAAAATTAATGAGTGTCTAGAAATGTTCTGCAGAGGCTGGCTCACTGGTTTGATCAGTGTTTCTAGCACCAGCCGAATCACTAGGGCCAGACTGCTTCTTGTAGGAGGGGCTATGATGGTAAGGATTAAGAGAGAACTAAACCTACTGTGTCCTACCACCTCACTGGACTCAAAATATATCTGCAGTGCCACTATTGCATTTTGTCTGGGTCACACGTGGCAATCAGGCGTATTCTGGTGGTTGGAGAAAAATGTACAGAGCATTCTGGATGATGGCAAAAGTTATCATTGGGAGGTTTCCACATCCCTCACTTCTTCTCTATGTATGGGTGTTAAGTGTGGGAGAAGGTCAAAATGGTCAAGTCCATTGTTGGACTTAATTTTTCTGCACCATCCCTTGGAGCAACAGTTTTCTCCTTTATCTGCTGTTTTCAAGAAAGTATGCTGCAAGATACCTATTCTGGAGGCATGTAGTTCAAACACTCCTAATGATAAATGCTGAGTTTGCTTCAGGAAGGTGTGCCACACTTCAGCAGAAAGGCCAAACTTCTGAAATATAGGATGTTCCAGTAATTAGGCTGTCTCTGTGATCTTAATTTTCTTACAGAATTTTCGTTGACAGCTCCACTTCATAATGCTTTCACCACAGGAGCCAGGTCTTGGTAATATATACATTCTACACACCAAGGAGACAGGTCTAAGGATTCCTAGAAAACCATGGAAAAGTTATTTTCCATCCTATTAATCTTCAAATCCTGTGGAGCAGCCTGAATTCATGGTGCAGATGCATTAATCCCTTGTCAGTGTAGAAAGTAATAGTAAACACAATGCTGCTCATTACCGAAGGTTTTTGGAAGATCGTTGGAGGTCATTTAGTTGAACTTCTCCCCCCAGAAGGCAGGACGGCTGCCAACACCAGGTCAGGTCAGCCATGCCTTTGTGTAACTGCATATTTAAAACCTCAAAAGTTGGAGACTTTAGAGTTTACCTGCACAGCTTGACAGAGTGCTGCACTGCAAAGTTTCCTCCTAGTGAAAAGGTTTTCCTAATGATGATTTTAACCTTCCTAAATCCGTTTGTTGGGGTTTTTTTTGGTTTGGTTTTTTGGCAGGTTTTTTTTTGGGTTGGTTGGTTGGTTTGGTTTAGTCTTTTTTTTTTTTTTTTTTTTTTTTTTTTTTTNTTTTTTTTTTTTTTTTTTTGTTACTCTTTCAGTAGTTATAGCCTACTATTATACCAGCTCTTAGGTTCTTCAGCAGACTAAGAACTTTGCAACCTTTCCTTGTGGCCCACGCCTATGAACACCTTCTTAGTCCACAACAAGAACTTCTCTGGCAGATGGTACAAAACTGGATCCATTTTTCCATGTAAAGCCTCAAGAGCTACAAGCAGAGGGAAAAGACAACTTGCCCATATCTTTTGGTCAATTTCTCTCAACACAGCCTTCTCTGCATCTTACCTTATCCACAGTCCTGTTGAATATTCAGCCTAGAGTTCACTACTCTTCAGCAGGACTGCTACTCATCCTTTAATTATGTGCAAACTTACAGTGTCACAAGGGCAAAACTTTACTTTTGCCTTTGTTGAACATCATGAGGTTTCTGTTGGTCCATTTCTCAAGTTCATCAAAGTCCCTGTGGGTTCATGTTTTGCCATTCATTGTACAAGTCTCTGCCCCTACTTTTGCATTATTGTTGCAGGTGGTGCATCCTGGGTCATCACCTAAGTCTTTGATTAAGACATTGAACAATATGAGCTAAGGTTTGGACCTTTGAGTTTTCTGCTTATTGATGGCCATCAAGAGGATGCCAAGCCAGTCATTGCCACTCTTTGAACCTAAAGATACTGGAAAATTTTGGTCCATCTGTCATTTCTTCCAGTCCACACTTCCCCAGCTGCCAAATGAAAATGTTGTGGGGTGCAGAGTCAAAAGATTTCCTAAAGCTT
This sequence comes from Jacana jacana, assembly GCA_013400555.1. Lineage (NCBI taxonomy): Eukaryota > Metazoa > Chordata > Aves > Charadriiformes > Jacanidae > Jacana > Jacana jacana. Next base: position 10,724 of record VZTM01041418.1, on the reverse strand, counting down.
AAACATATCATACCTGCAGGCCTCCCCTTGTTCACAGAGACATTTTGTTGTAGGAGGCAATCAGGTTTTCCAAACATCACTTGCACCTAGTAAATCCATGCTGATTACTGCTTTAAACTTTTTGTTCTTCGCATTTGGAAATGCATCCCGAAAAGTCAGGCTGTGTGACCTTTCAGGGGACAGAGGTGAGACTGGGTGGTCTATAAGTCCCTGGATCTTGCCTCTTACCTTTCTTAAAGATAGCATCCAGAGCTGCTACGCAAACGATCCAGGGAAAGCAAGTGGGAGCTTCAAGGAAATTTGTGTTTTCTCTGTGAAGAGCAGGGTATCCTGGAACTGGTTTGCCCTGATGGAAGGGTTTGAGCCTGGGAAAACATCACAGTCCTGGCAGCATCCAGAGAGCTCTTGCTGGCCCTTGAAAATAGGGAGAAGACAGTGTAAACCTCATGCCTGACCATGCCCATACATGTGCAGGTATTCATCCTAGCTAGCTGAGCCATTTCTGTGCACTCATACTAGTTTTAGGCTTCCCACTTAGGCTTCTGAATTAACAGGGCAGGTCACTGCATACATAATTCCTCCAGTAGATAATCCAGAACACATCATTTAATCATCATTTTAGCTCAACTTCATTCTCAGTGTTTTGCCCTCTCAGGGGAATATTAGTTATAAAGGAATCTTACTCAGTGCCCCAAGTTAGGGAATCACTCCCTTAGGCAGTGTGACTTGTCCTACTGAGTTCAACTGGAAATTCATTTTGTTGCATAAACCAGCAAAATATGATTCATATACTGTTAATAGTCAGCTGCATGCTTCCAATTTGAGCACTTAATGAATTTCAGTTCAACAAATTAATTGCCAGTTTGGTCTGAAAAGGTTTCAGAGATCCTCGGGAATAAGAAAGAACATCATTCAGTTCCCTCATCTGTGTGGAGCAGCACATGACCTCTGCAGCTACAGCTGTCATAAGAAAAAAAAGGTTTTGTCTGTTTAGAACAGCCACCACCAAGCAAAGCCTTTCAGAGATGAAGTCACATGCTAAGAATGCTTTTGCTAATTATTGCTGGGCATTAATGCAAAGAAGGTAATTCGAGTGTCAGCCACAGCAATCAACTCTCTACTTGAAAACAGCCACAGAGCGATAAAGTTTTGAAACTGCAGGAGCCTTTAAAAAGAATTTTTAGGAAAATACTTGAAGATTGTTTTGTTTGCAGGCAGTTGCGTTCGGAAGTGCCTTGGTGGTTGTGGTCTTTAGTTTTGCAGCTAGCACACTGTGAAAAACTTCTGGCCCACCAGAGGCTCCCTGCAATGCAGGCGCTGAACTGCTCATCCTTGATCCTTTGGCTTCGGTGTCAGTAGGGGAATATCCACACAGAGAGCACAAGCAGAGACAGCCTGAGTTGTGAAAAGGCTACATCTCAAGCTGGTGAACGTTGACAGAACAAGTTCAAGAATCCTCCCCAGACTTAAGTTGTTTCTAAACCACAGCCTGAAGAACTTCCTTCTGTCTCTGGGACAATATTGCTATAAGGGATAACAAACAAGAAATGCTAATAGAGATTTCTGGAGGGTGTCACCAAAAGGCCAAATGAAAGCGGTGTGGGAAGCATCGTTTGGCTTTGGACATCCTGAGTTTCTGACTCTGGATCCTGTTAAGAGAAATGCAGGAAGAAATCCATTCCAGCATGGATGCCACTGGAATAGTGTTAATTGAGGGCATGGATCATGAAAAATATTGCCAGCTCTGTCACCTGTTACAAGTTGTTGATTTATATGGGAAATGAGACCTACAAAGGTGTGTTTGCGGATAAGCACTCACGTTTCTCTCTTGGTATAAAGGGCTGAGAATAGAGGTGAAAAAGCCAAGGAATGAGAAGAATACAAAAGATACCCACACATCTAGTGAATATTATCTTGTTCAGTAAGTGACATGCTAATTTCCTCTTTGAGTATTACATACTGTGCCCTTGCTAAAGTTTATTATCAAGTAAATTAAACTGGAACTTGCAGCCTTTGGTATATCTGTCAGCCCAGGGAATAAATGCATTTCATTATTTTATTTTTTTTTTAACACAAAGAAAATTTTACTTTATTTTCAAAGTAGTCAAGTGGACTGATGCATGCTGTCTGCTATGTTTTAGGTGGTTTATCATGCAACTTTGCATCTCTACATGAAGTTGCTTAGAAGCTGAAGCAAATTAGCAAAAAAAGTAATAAAAAATCCAAATTTCTTAAAAACTTGTCACTTTCACTGTACATCAACTAGTTCTTTAAATAAAGTGAAGTGATGGATGCAGGAGGAATTATGTTAACTTTGCCCCCTGTCTCTGAGCTGTTCATGAAGATAAAAGTTCTGCTTTACTTACTGTGCTTATTTCAAAAGAATACAGCCATGTGTTCACAAAAGTATGATCTAAACCTTTAGCTTTCATGTATGAGACTTGAGTAGAGAGTAAGAAGGTATGTGTCTCAAATTCTAAGAGAAGATAATTTGGTCACTGAGAATTCAGTGTTTACGCAATAGGGTTTCATATGTGTCCTACAGTTAGAAGGCCAGGAGACCAAAACAAGAGTTTTCAAACCAGCAATTGCCAGTGATTCCCCTTATTGCAGGCTGGATGCAAGATGTGCTGTTGCCTTGATAATTTACATCTATATTTTCAGAGTTCCTCTAGTAATCATAGTTTTATTAATTTATTTGGACTTCATCCAAGGTAGGCAGGGTAATGCATGTGAGGGAAGGCAGTAAAGTGTTTGGCATGGAGGGAATGCCAGTTATCTAGCTGTTGTGATATTCAGTCTTCTTATTATGTATCAATCTGCCATCAGAAGGTTATAATAAATCTGATTCCCTAAATTCTGTAAGAAATCAGTAATTCCTTAGAATCAGATTGTTTTGCAGACTCTCAGAATGTTTCCTATATGTTCAATAGGGTTTGCAAGAGAGTTTCTTTCCAAAACAAATTTAAATAGTCCTTGAAAACATGACATTGAAAAACTAAGCCTGTGTCAGGTAGTGGTTTGGGGTTTTGAGGTTTGTGGATAGTTTTTTGGGCTTTTTTTTTAACGTAATATTTCACAAGAAATAAAGCAATTGCCATTGCTGAACTCACTGATGGCTCGATGTGGGTGTTCCTTATTGTGGTTATGCAAAAGAAATCACGAGTCATAGGCAAGTGCAAGAAGGTAGTTACTGTAGGCACTGCCACCGAACCGGGGAATGGCAAAGTGCTGCAGGCGTGGGGTAGAGCAGCAACTCCCTGACATTTTGGCTCCTCGCTCTTCCTGCAGACTTTCACTTGAAATGTCATTTAAGCAGTGAAGAGAATGGCTGCAAAATAGAAAGAGGAGCGGGGACTGAACTAGGAGAAAATACAAAAATATGATGGATTAGGTAAAATGAAGAAACAGAAACTGGGGAGTATGCTGATAATGATAAGAGAATTATAGTGACATTTGATTAGGGACAAGTTTATAACAACCCCCAAACCTAGCATATGATTTGCCCACCTGTAGCAGCTGTGATGCAGGATAATGTTTTCCCACCTCCTTTTCATTCAAGTGTGACAAACAGGATCAGCAGCAAAGCCGTCTTTGGAACAAGTTTCTCATTCCACTAATCCATCAGCGTTATCTCCTGAGCTGCTTCCTCCTCCTGTGAGCCTGCAGCAGATGTAGTTATGTTGCAAAAAAGCACAGAAACCACTTTGCAAGTCATTTCTATCAGTACCATCAGCTCACTTAAGAAATGCAACCCTGACCACTTGTCTGAGCAGCGTCTCCCTCCATCCTAACTCATGGTCAGTGAGGTATCAGCGATGACAGATGTCAACACAAGACAGACAGAAATTGCCAAAACCCCAGGACAAATTAAAAAATGAGCAGCCAGCTGGATGCTATCAAAATAAAAAGCAATGGGGTTAAAACAGGAAATGCAAGCACATGAATCTTGTCATCTTAGAGATGTGTGGCGAAAAAATCAGTGGCCAAGAACGTAATTACTACTGTCCCTGCTTTGAATGAATATATGCAATAAATAAATAAACAAATGGGAGGTTGAATATTTCTACATCTTTGATCAGGAGTTTAACCGTTGCATATATGGCTATCCTAGGAAGTGTGAAGACCCTAGGCCTTATGAATGGATACGGTTGTGCCAGTCCTCTGTTTCATGGTTAATACACCAAGAAACTCTTCTGTCCTTCAACCCAAGTTTACTGCAACATTTCTGATCTTGCTACAGAATAAAAGGGTTGCTCACTTCCAGGCCTCAGTGATACAGAACCAGAAAACCAACAGAAGCAATGACATTGATTCATTACAGTACCCTAAAGAAATCAGTCACGTTCTGGATGCTGTTTTTTATCTCTGTTTGTTGTGAAGTTTCATCAACAGTTATGTTTATCTCTCTGCAAATCATCTGATAGCATTGACGGGGAATGGCGATGCTACCTGTTATTACTTATAAATATGAAGGTGTCATTTTTTTTGTCATTGCAAGAAAAGCAAGTTTTCTTGGATAGAATTATATCCAATTTTGTTTTCAAAGCCATCAGAGGATTTTTATTTATGGCAGAAGTCACACTGGCAGACCTATAGAGTAAAAGTTTAGTTAACAAACGGAAGGGAAAAAAACCTTTTGGTGGAAAAATCATCTGAATACAGAACTGTGGCAAATGATCCTGAGACTAAGATCTTCCCTCTGCGCTGCTCATGGCTAGCACCTTCTCCAGGCAGTAACTAATAGCTTGCAGTTTGGCCTTGACTTTCCAGGACAGTGGAGCAGTGCTTAAAGCACATTAAAAGTAGAAGGAAGAGGCATTATGACGCTGACGCATATCCCTGAACCTCAGGTAACAAATGCCAGCCTGTGTCTGTGAAACACATTAACGTAGCTTCAGGGCTGCTGTCACTCATGCTGTCTGCCTGCTCCAAAAGTGCCATTAGGACTGTTGGGGAGAAGATGAATGGAGTGGCTCTTCAGCCGTTTCTGGTGACCTAGCGTTGGAGTGGAGGCATGGCACAGGGGTAACCAGGGCTCTTTTATGATGTGGTGACAACTTGGTTGCTTATTTAGCCAGTAAAAACTGGAAACAGAAGCTCATCATCTGGCTCTCATGAATGGGTTTTAATGTAATGGAAGGGACAACATCTACAAACTTTTGCAATTTGAATATTCTTGAAAAACATATCTTTCAAAGAAGTGACAGTGTAGCTGCCGAATTTAGCTCTCTTTTGTGATGACATATGTGCCACCAACATTCACTCTGTCACTATAATCTTCAGATTTGCTAATCAATGTCCCTGGGGGTGGTTAGACAAAGGGCTGATGGTTAAAGTCTGAATTCTTTCCACAGTGCTTTGTTCAGACGGGGAGCCAAGGAGATGAACCTGTGTCATATTCTCCAAGAACAACGTGTAGTCTTGTGGTTTTCTGACTGCACTTTTCTTTATGAAATTAATCTCCTTATTGCTGCCAAAAGTAGTGGTGGAATATTAGCAGAAGGGTGGTGCTGAGCCCAGAAAGCAGGGTACTCTACACACTTTGAGCAGCCTCACTTTCTATTCTGCAATATTTCCTTTAATCCTGCAAGCCATGCAAAGCTGGGTTTTCTCTTTTACTGCAAATGGAGTGTATATACACCTTTTTGAGATAAATACGCGCTAGAAAAATTGAAGCACTTTAATGCCCAGACTAATTTTTATGGCATGGCAATGTTTGACAGATAGAAAAGTTGGGGGTTTTGTTAAGAACTTAAGAAGTGAAAGAAAATAAGCTAACAACAAGCCTTTTCCCTGAAACTGCAGGCTGCTTGGGAGACTGTCAACACAGAAAGTGCTCTGTGCTGAATGTAAATTCTGGGAAAAGAGGTATGTGAAACTTCATAAGGAATAAAGGCAAAACTAATGCAGCATTTCAGTCTATTTTTTCAGTCCATTAATGTTCCCCTTTATGTTCTCGTTTATGTAGGTGGTGATCTCCTGTAGTTTTCACAAGTTGACGCACAGCATATTGCTGTGCAGATGGGACAAATAACCATGGTAAGTAGCAACAGAAGTGACTAAAAGCCTTAAACATCACACAGCAAAAAATATTTTCTCCATCCTTGCAAATACCTGGGCACTAGTTAAATATTCACATGCTGTTACCAAAGAACATCATGTGATAACCCACAGCCCTCTATGACAATCTTCATAGCCATGTGATTTCTGCATGCAAGTTTCACCACACAGCTTGCGCTGACTTGTTTCTACATCTCCTTAGGCTGTGTTTCCATCATTCCAAATGTGCAATAGCAGATAGAGTCCCTACCCACCAGGTTTTTCTTTATCTTTTCTCTCTGTTCTGTGAATTAGCATTCCAAGAAAGCGCCTTTGTCAAGAAGAAAAAATGGAAGAAAAGGTAACCTGTCTGTGGGGAAGTCCAATTCTATTCTCTTGGTTAAAAAGAAAACAAACAAACAAACAAGTTTTCTTTACTTTTCCTTACTATTTCTCAACTACATTTAAAAGGCAGAGTGATAATCCATCCGTGATAGATTGCAATGTGTCTCTGTTCCCAGATTTATAAATAGGAATTCATAATGGAAAAGTTGTTATAAAGTATAGTTATCTCAGGCACATGGTCCTAATCAGCAATGCATTAATTAGCAGTACTGGAAAATGAATCAGAAGAGATATCTGTATTTTATCCTCAAATTTTACTCTTGATGTCCCAGAAGTCACTCAACAGGATTAGCAGCAAAGCAGACATTAATCCAGATTTCATGGGTGTATGAACCACAGTGGTAATTTTTCTAAAAAATAATGAATTAAATATTACATAAGCCATTAATTTCCAGGGAAGGGGTGTTGTTTCTTATTAAGAAAAGCTTAAAATTCTCATATTTCCTTCTTGAGATTGTAATCCCACAAGTTATTAGCTGCTAGAAAGACTGGGGCTTGGTGTCCTAACATACCTGGTGAGCAGGCCATATCCATATCTGTACTGCAGGCCGTATCTGTACAGGCCATATCCATAGCATCCATCCTCTCTGGGGAGCTGCTGTGCTGTCTAAACGGTCCCCTTCTGCTTCAGAGCCTGGGTTTTGACATAATAAATGGGGCTCATTTTTACAGCCACCATCTTTCAGTCTCCAGAGTTAACAAGAAGTCCTTCCAGGCATATTTGTAGGAAAGCAGGGCATTCGGAGCCAGGCTTTGTTCATTTGAAAATGAAATGAATTAAGCAATGTGCTCTAGATGTTTGTCCCAAAGGCTAGTATTATTGCTGTTTAACCAATGGCTGTCATTTACTGAAATACCAAACCACATGTTTAATTTTAATGTTACTGTCACATCTGAATTGATAAGTTAGGTATGTAAATTTGATTTCAAATGAGAAATTAAATGGCTAATCAGCTGATCATTACATTCATAGTATGTCATTAGCATTTTAGGTCTTACATTATTATTCCTCTTTGACTACTGGGTAGTTTTACTCTCACAGCATGTTATTTAACCCAATTGCTGTTTTTCTTGTTGTATTTAATTAAAACTTGTGAAAAAAACATTTACAAGGGAAACAACCGAAATTACTGTTTTAAAATAGCCTGGTGTATCCCTTAAAGGGATAGAAAAACACTAGATAAACATCTCTGTGGATGTAAGATATCACACATATTGCCTTCTGCCCACAATTCATTCTATTCAAGTAGAACTATCATATCTGCTATTGTTTGAATGCTAAATTTACATGAATAGGGTAAAGCAAGTCAAAGACAATAATGACTTGATTTTTACTTCTGCAATGTTTGTGCTTTGGATTGGTTTCCATTGTTTTGAGTGTTCTACTGGCT
>VZTM01041415.1:270-10589 GCA_013400555.1 Jacana jacana | reverse complement strand
ATCTACTCTTAAACACAGTCAGATTATTCAGATTATTCAGAATGCTGAATAAACATTGATAATGATGCCAAGAGAACTAAAATCTATGGATGTAATTGGTGATGGACACTTTTTCCACAAATACTTAATGGCCTAATGAAATGTCATATTGCTATTGTTTTGACTTAGGTTCAGTGATTGTATCATAAGGAAAGGAAACAAAATAAAAAATTTAAGGCTGCTTAGGTATCCCCCTCAANTGGATTTTATCCTTAGCTCTGTTACAGACCTGCCCAATGTTCTTAGCTAGTGTATTTTTACCTCTGTGATCCATTTGATTCATTTATAAAATGAAGATAACAGAGCTTCCTTTTTAAAATGTTTTTACTTCAGTGGATGAAAGGAGGCATACCAATGCTTGACAGCAGAAAGAAAATGGCATGGAAGAATCTGATTTTGTGAAGAGGACGTTAGCCATCAAAGCTATTAAATCTTTAAAGCATAAACATACATTCACGTTTTCAGCAGGCAGTAAATCTTGTAGGTCAGAGAATAAGGAGACCTGCCTCCTAGTTATAGCTGCCATATATAAATGAAGTAAGCAAGGCAGATTTTTTTTAATAGACTTTAAAAAGAAACACAAAGTACAGGAATTAGAAGGGGAAGAAAAGCGGAGAATTGTATGTGTGACCCACCCTTAATAAGAGTCTCACAAGTCTTTCTCTTCTGGCTATTACTTGCAGTACTCTAAACTATGTCTGGGTGTGGAGAAAAAGTTCCTGTCATTCATTGAAGCTGCCTGGTGTTTGTTCCTGAGCTAATCTGATGGGGGAAAACTGCTTGGGTTTGAAATCTGAAATGGTCAGCATATGAAAAAAATAAGAAAAAAAAAATAAGCACCATAAAATTGAGTGTGTGATAACTTTAGACTTTCGATTTGAGAGTAGGTAGCAGAAATTATGAGGAGAAGAGGGGAAGAAAAAAGCTGGGAAAAAAAGTACTAACTGAGAAGCCCTAGGTACAGCAATTATCAAGCACGTGATGACACTCCTCCTCATGACTTTTCCTCCCTGTTCTTCTCATGAAGGCTTATTCATATAACTGTTGTATAAGCAGCTATAAAAGATATCTGGAAATGATGAGAAAAGAGAGTTAAGTTCATGTTCAGTTGATGGCCATGCCAAAAGGAATTGTGACGTAGGGAGCAAAGGGTTGGTGCCATTAAGGAAAAACTGAAATGAGCCTCAGATTTTGTTATGAGTAAAGATCTCTAAAGTGTAGTCAGAAAAAAAATCTCATACACATTAGAACTGTGTGGTTTATCTAAAATTTGAAGAATCATAGAATCATAGAATCATTGAGGTTGGAAGAGACCCTTGGGATCATCAAGTCCAGCCATCAGCCCTACTCTACAAGTTCTCCCCTATACCATATCCCTCAACACCACATCTACTCTTAAACACAGTCAGATTATTCAGATTATTCAGAATGCTGAATAAACATTGATAATGATGCCAAGAGAACTAAAATCTATGGATGTAATTGGTGATGGACACTTTTTCCACAAATACTTAATGGCCTAATGAAATGTCATATTGCTATTGTTTTGACTTAGGTTCAGTGATTGTATCATAAGGAAAGGAAACAAAATAAAAAATTTAAGGCTGCTTAGGTATCCCCCTCAATGGAGGGCATTAATGATTTTATATGTTTTATGTGTTTTATATGATTTCCCTTTTTAGTTTTCTAAGTTTGAAGTTTCTAAGTTTGCCTTTTGAAATTTATTTCTCTTACAAAAAGCAAATAGTAGACAGTAACTAGTGAATTCAAAAAATGAAACAGTAATTTGAATTCTCTCCAGACAATATTAGACAAATTGAGGTTATGAGAACAGGCAAGACAGAAAAGGAACTAAGGTCAGGGATTCTAGAAAGAAAAATAAAGTTGCCAAAGCTCCTTTTGATCTTGGAAAGGCAATAACAAAAGGTTCTTTGACCATATAAATGAAAATGTAATAAATGCAGATCCAGATACATTTTCTATGTTACTGATAGTTGATCTCCATAAAGTTGGAGTTGCCACCAATGTGTTACTAGTGTGAAAACAGTAAAGGCAGTTGGTCATATGATGTAACTCATTTTGATTAATAAATATACCATATATCATGGATGTTTAAAAGATGCTGGCTGCATCTAGGGAAAAAATGTCACTCACAAACTGGTATTTCTACGTGAAAGAAAATATTTTAAAAGGCAGATTGAAGAATCTAATGGAAGCTAGTGGGCAATTAGTGCAGGAATTAGCAAATGCTGTGTTCAGGTGCTGTTTTATGGGAAAGGGAAAGGGAAATGGCATTCAGAATATCTGCTTCTTGCAACCCATCAGAGGGAATTAACCCAGTACAATTCCAACTACAATAAATCTTGGATTAATTTCTTTGTAGATTTTTCAATACAAAGTATAGTGTCCATTCTTTTTTGTCATCCTGCCAACCCCACGGCTAATGCTCAAAGGTAAACCACTGCCGATTACAATTATGTGCATCTCTTTTCTCTCTTCATCCTTCAAATGCTGGGGGCAAAGGAGAGGATCTAAATAGTAATTTAGTGTCTTGCTGAAATCTGTGCCCCTGATCAGTACAACAGGGACTCATGGTCTTTTGCTTGAAGCAAAGGAAGCTGCAAAGGAAGACACTAAATGCTCTAGAATTAAACATCCTTAATCTGAGGCTTGAACAAGGCTGAACTTGTTATAGAATGACTTCCTAAGAGGATCTTAAGCTGTCCACACAACCTGTCTGTTTGCTCCTGGTGTTGAGTTTTATTTTGCTTCTGTTCTAAAAGGTTGAGAGGGAACTACTGATATAGATAAAACACTTTATGCTGAAGAAAAATTTTACAAAGAAAAAATCTCCAGGGAGAAGAGAGAAAGGGGAGAAAATGTTTATTTAGAAGCTGAAAGTCATGTTGTAGGTGAAAAGGTCTCAAGCTATTAAGATTGAAGTTTGCAGGAAAAACAATATTTCTCTTTAGACTACCAGCTAATACACCACAAAAAAAAAAAAAAAGTGGCTCCAAACAATATATTGTACCTAATGCCTCCAAGTGGATTTTTGTCTCTTTGTAACACCTTCTACAAATAAATATACAGGAATGAATCTCAGTTTGAGCAGCATAGTTAAAGAATCAAATAACATTAATTAATATCAAGTGACTGAATAATTGTCATGCATGAATCAAAAGTGAAAATGCTGGTTTCAACTGGACTTTGGATGACAGGGAGCATCTGTACTTTTTTATTAATTTATATGGCCAAAAAAAATTGTCACCCTTGATAATACCTACTTAGCAATTGCATTTAATATGAGCATAAAGGACAAGCCACATGTTTGAAATAAGGCGAAATCTGAGCTTTATATCTCCTTAGAAACCTTATTCTTATACCCTGGCTTCAAGATTGCTTGGAGCACAATTCCCTTGTGCTGCGCCCCTACCCAAGCAGGGAACGCACAATGGGCTACTGCCGCCGGTAGCGTTTGCGGCTCGCCACAAGGTGGCACTTCACAAAAAAAAATTCAGGGTATTTTCTCACCTAGAATAGAAATCTTCACTTAACTAAAAAGACACTTCCAGTTCTAAACGCAATTTTCTAAGAAGGTATTTTAATTTGTGTCCCTCAACTTCCTATTCCAAGAGAAGTTTAGCTTCTTTTTCTTCGGAGCACTACTTAAATTCTTGCATGCTCAGTAATGAAAAAAATTTCTTAACAGGAACAATACATGTCTGTCTCATATCTGTAATTATTGGTTCATAACAGCAAGTAAGTGATGTCCAACGGGGAAAGTTTTTTGTTTTGTTTTGTTATGTTTTGTTTTGTTTTGTTTTAAGATGAGCACAGAAGTGATTGTCATATTTTCTTTTTTTAATCCCTGGATCTAGAAGTGAAAACAAAATGAGGGCCTACAAAACACTGATATTATTTGATATTACCGATTTATGATCCAAATTTGTTCTTTTAGCAGCGCTAATGTTCTTCTGACTCTCTTGGAAGACAAATCAGCAGTTGCAGCAGCAGGGCCTATAAATAGAGCATCACTTCTTCAAGAGAGTAAAAATTCTGAAAGGTAATACTGATAATAATCAAGCTGGTATAAAAGTGGCCAGATACTATTTTTTCAGCTAGAAACCACCACTCAATGACAGCCATTGGCCCAGATTTTTACCTCAGTTTGGTTTGGGCATAGTGTTAGTACCAACCTACCTAGTAATTCCAATACTCTGAAGCACATCTGTTCTCTAAGGCTCCCTGCAGAACGCCATGCAACTTCTTCCACTGTGCCTTTCCCCTGTAGTATTCTCTGCAAGGATGAGCAAAAGAGACCATGGTCTCATTGCATGAGAGATTATTTTACCCTTTCTTGAAAAAGATGTATGGTGATTTTTAATCAATACATTGGAAACAGCCTAAAATTAGGCCATGGACTACAGAAAAGAGGCTGGAACAGTATTTAATACAGGGCTTTTTCTTTTTTTATTAACTTTTCCACATATTCTGTCATCAGTCTGAGGCTTGATCCGATTACCTTTAATATGCTCCTTAAAATGTTTTTCCTAGGAGTGGCAACGAGGGGTGAGAGAGGACACTTCACAAGTCAGCTTTCAGGACAGAGAGCAAGTGCTGTTTCTGCACAAAATTACCTCAAAACTATTTCTGATCTAGAGGCAAATAGCCGTAAGTGTTAATTACAGTTCTTATCCTTTGGATGTTAGTGAAGTGACAGGAAAAATAGAATCTCTCATCTTAGCTATGGAAGATGAGATGAGGTAAAATGTAGGACAATGAAGGATAATGACATGGAATGCAATCTGGCATGAATGTTGTGAACCTTGACATCTCAGGTACATGTCCTGTATCATCCTCCAACGTTGCATTTTATATCCTGTGGGGTAGGAGCCTCAGCTCTGACATTTGCTCGAGTCATGTGACACTGTAGGATTTTGCCAGGTCTGACTGGTTGGTGTCCAGTAGTTTAGCCTCTTTTACTGTGAAAAGACCCCACTTGTTCTGCCTCCTCTCTCAGCCCTTATTCAGATGCAACCCAAAAGCTCTGAGTCAGACCATGGGAAAAAGGCAAATTTACTTTTCAAATATGTCAACAGCATTTGGGTTGAAAACCTGCTAAAGAGTTACTGATGATGCCAGAATTGGAGAGCTGGACAGGTCAGGAGAACTCCATAAACAGGAGACAGAGGAAGACAGTAATTACTGATGGTTCATTCAGGGCGAAACTTATCTCTATGTGTAATGCCTGGTCACTATCTAAGTTTTCAAAGGATTTGTGATGGTTGGTATCATGCCTGGTTGAAAGCAGGCCCTCTGCACATGGATGAATTTCATTTATTTGTGAGGAAACTTTGCCTTCTGGAAAAATACTTTCATCCAAATTTTGACTTGAAAATTTCCATCCAAAGTACGATAATTGGTTGGTTTGCTGACAAATGAAAAAAGGAAATCAAAACCAAAACCCACAAACAAACAAACAAAAAAACCAAAAAAAACCTACCACCTAAGACTGAGGGATGGGAGGCCATAAAGGCATAAAGGGAAATGAGGGCTAAAATGTAATTGACCTTTCCTTGCTTTAATCAAGTTTTGGGAAGATGTATAAAAAGGAGCAATGAGTATTCCATTGTGGAAATATTTACCTGTAATTAAACAGCTGTAATTTCTCTCCTGCATGAGTCTTTCTGTTCAAGTAGCTTTTACTCTAGCACTGTAGCATAACCTCCTTTTCAGGGTAGCAAAACATCTTGTTTACTGACATCCATGTGTTTTGTGCAAAAACTAATATGCTATGCCTCCTAATAATTTTCTTAAAAGCTCCAGATTCAAACTTAAACAGCCTCTTCTAATCTCCCCTTCCTGCAGGAAATAGCTTGTTCTAAACTCCCAGCAGGAAAGTAGCACAGCACCGCACGTTCACAGGTCTTCCCTAGGAACTACATGTAGCCGCCAGCACAGCTCTTGTTTCCAGGGCTGCCTTCAGGGTTGGGCTTGGGACTCTTCAAGTCCCAAAGAGAGGCCAGAGGTCCTTGAGCCCTTTGACTGTGCCCTGTCACCATCATGCCCCCAGATGGCGGCATTTCAGACTGCTGCTGAGGCTACAGTTCCTGGGGAGGGACTGCTCTGCCTGTCCCTTGCATCCTTAGTTTTGTAGGTGCTAGTGCAGCAGCCTTCCAACCCCTTCCGCGGTGTATTTCATGTCCTGCTTTTAACAGGCAGATTAACTTCAGCACCTGTGTTCAGGCACTTTCAGGCACAGCTTCTGGTTTCTCAATAGATTTGCATTGTTTTTCTACCCCAGAGAAGTGATACAGCAAATCTCAAATAAAATTGTGTGTCCCAGGTTTGCACCTTCTGCAAGAGAAGAGGAAAATTTTTATACTGTATCACCAGATGTTGATGATATTGAATTTTGACTTGAAGTTACCTAGGAGATACACTGCTTATAGTCCCTAAGAGACTAAGAGATAGGTACACTATACATAGCATGTGTAGACTTGAATCCTTCAGCACCTAGGGAATGAAACTGAGATACTAGGAAAAGGGCAAGATCGTTACTGCATTCTGACTACAGCTTTGCTTACTCCATAGGAACAAGGGTCTGAAAGGCCATCTGTGACACCATGAAATTAGTCAGTCAGGTGGTCAACCAGTATTTCGTTCTGGACTTGTACCTACTTCAGTGAAAATGGTATACAGAATAAAAAATGTGTTTTAAAAATAATACAATTTCAGAATAACATTTTGTGGCCTCAAAAGCCAAATGCTTGCATGGCTACTGACTTGACAATATCATGTGTTTTTAAGTGAAGAGATACTTCCCTAAAAGTTCAGTTTTCTGAATAAATTTATCCTTCGTTAAGGAAAATGCCACTACCATCTAAGTCAAAAGACTCTCCACATATCTAAAAAGAACACAGTGTCAGACGGTACAACCTCCACATCTATCTAACCCAGGCTATTCATTGGCATAGACCATGCTTCTTGACCTCTTTTCATGAAGCACAGAGGATAATTTCCATACAAAACAGAAAGATAATTTAAATTTTTAAAACTATTCTAGGATTGGAATTTGGGCTGATATATTCTTCAACTATGGCTAGGTATAGTGTTCTTCCATCTAAAAATCAGTGTTTTCAGACATCATCTTGCTAGCTACAGGTTATCAGAGAAACAAGCATAACACAGAATAGATCAGCTAGGAGGAAGGTTGGGGCCAGGAGACCAAGAATTAAGGTGAAGAACTCTAGTTACAGTTCACAGAATGGTCCAGGCCAGAAAAGACCTCTAGGGTCATCTAGACCCACCTCCCCACAGTCAGCAGGGACATCCCCAACTAGACCAGGTTTCCCAGGGTCCCATTGAGCCTCATCTTGAATATCTCCAGAGAAGGAGCCTCAACCACCTCCCTGGGCAACCTGTTCCAGTGGTCCACTACTCCCATAGTGAAAAACCTATTCCTAATACCTAATCTAAATCTGCTCTTCTCCACCTTGAAGCCATTTCCTCTTGTCCTGTCACTGCAGGCCTTCGTAAACGGACCCTCCCCAGCTTTCCTGTAGGACCTTTTCAGGTGCTGGAAGGCTGCTATTAGGTCTCCCTGGAGCCTCCTCTTCTTCCAGGCTGAAGAACCCCAGATACCTCAGCCTGTCCTCATAGGAAAGGTGCTCCAACCCCCTGATCATCTTTGTGGCCCTCCTCTGGATCTGCTCTATCAGGTCCATGTCCTTCCTATATTGAGGGCTCCTGACCTGCACACAGCACTCCAGGTGAGGTCTCACCAGAGCAACGTGGCAGAATCACCTCTCTGGATCTGCTAGCAACACATCTTTTGATACAGGCCAGGATGAGAT
Organism: Jacana jacana; assembly: GCA_013400555.1. Lineage (NCBI taxonomy): Eukaryota > Metazoa > Chordata > Aves > Charadriiformes > Jacanidae > Jacana > Jacana jacana. The sequence goes on along the minus strand of VZTM01041415.1, from coordinate 2,694 downwards.
TGGTCTTCTTAGCTGAAGACCAGATGAAAACTAACCTTGAGATGTCTGACTGTATTTAAGACTTCACAGACCCACACAGATTCACCTGGCAAAATTTATATCTGCTATGGTAACAATCAGCTGGCTGCAATTAACCTTAGCCTGAAAAGAAACCTAAATGTTATCACCTGATCTTTAGGCTTAGTCACCTCATCAGACTGCAATCTGGGTCTTCTCCCAAGGCAGACAGAGTTTAATTAGGATCAGAAAACACCAGGAAAGATTATTTAGGCTACAGTATCTGCTGGGTAACTGCTGCCATCAGGTGTTATTAATCTTCTTATTTGCCTAACTAAGGCAAGCTATGGATTAACCAATTCAAGCCAGTAGGAGGGATCAAATGGAATTAGAAAGTTAGGCTTTGTAGGGGCCACCCAGATAAGTGTAAGACTCACAGTAGCTTGTGTTAACTATGTAATTCCAGGCCTAGGCCCTGTAAGCATCACCAGCGAAGGTAAAGTAGTGGTGATGATATCTCAGTACACATACGTGTATTTCCAGATTACTGCTAATAGACTAAATCTATCAGGGTCCAACATACTTGGGATATGGGAGTGAACACTGTTAGGGGACTGCAAGAAAGAAGGTTTACTTTCCTGAGCTGTACATTTGTAGCCAGTCCTGTAACTAGAGACTTTACTCAGATTTGAATAATTGTATATAGTATTATAACTGACTTGGAAGTTTTCCTTCAGGTCTTAACTCAATTTATAGAAAGCTGATGGGCTAAAAAAAATCCAGTATTGGGTCTATTACTCATGTTGGCATAGAAGACAAGCAGTACGAATAACCTTTTGAAGAGAATAGTTTTAAGACTAGGTCTGAAGGTGATGGGGAAGGGTGACTGGCTAAGGTCGTAAAGAGGCATTTAAGTGTAGGTCATCATGGTTCTGGTTGGGATTGCTGAATATATTTTAGGGATGCTTTGTAAGAAAGTATATGCTAGGGTATAGATAATGTTTGAAACAGGTTTGCTAAACTGGATTAAGGTTGTCCCTCTAAAAACAAAATATTAAATCAAACAAATATTAAAAGAAATAAATCAAGATATAAAAGCTACAGGGGCTGTCATCAGTCACTGGTTTAGTATGAGATTAGGACTCAAGCCAGCAAGGACTGATATGCATGTTTGGCAGCCAGAATTTGAATCAGCAGAATTTGGTTTAGCAGCTGAAAACATACCACATGCTAAATCTCCATTCTGTGTGTGTCCAAAGCCAATGATGCTGCTATATCCATGTACAAAATGCCACACAGAATGGCTGAGAGTAGTTTAGGGCTGGCCCTTGGGGCTAAGGGATCAATAAGGAATGAGATTCAGACAAATAGGCAAAATTAGGTTGATGAGGACAGACTTGAATACTACACTGGCCAAACTTGCTGGTTGGATGGTGGCACAGGGCCGCTGTGCTGAGGCTGAAATGAGATTGAAGGTGTGCTGTATGCTTACTACAGTTAGAATAGATCTCCACTTCACATGAAACCAAAGAGCATCGCTGAAAGAGAAGGGTATTTTGACTGACTTTAATGGATACTGGTGTTTGCCATTAGTTTGTTTATACCTAGCAAGGGTATAAACTGAAAATCTTCAGCTAAAAATTTCATGTAACCAAGTTGGAAATGTGCTAGAGTTTTGGGTGTGTGTTTTACCTTTCTAGGGGGGAAATAAATACACTTAGGCATTTTTTTACCTACCCATAAATGTTACTGAGGTTACTGTTAAAAGCTGACAACAGGAAGGCTATTGATTCTAATGTGTTTGTTCCATGTTAAATATTTTCCCAGTAGAACTGAGAGACTGAGAGGGATGGAACGCAGTTCAAGCCACTTAAAATAATGAGCTATTTCCTCTCCTTGCAGCACTTAAAATAATTGTCTTTGGGGAGGGTGAGGAGTTGTTCCTGGCAATAATTGAATGAGTTCTCTTCATTTTATTCCTTTTAAAGATATCAAAGTTGTCTGTACTAAGTGACTCTTCTACACCTGGCAGCTTTGATAGCACTGTTCACTTCCCATAATAAGTAGGATCACCTTTCAGCACCGCTTTCTTTAACATTTATCTTGTGATACTATGTTTTCTATCAGTGCAAAGCTACACAGAGACCTTACCACGTTTGTGACAGGTCTTGAGCCTGTCTACATAGCTGCTACTGTAGTGAATAAACATCTGCCCTCTTTATCTAATAAGCAGAGACTAGCTGACATAAGTGGCATGCAAAGGAAGAAAGGGGAGAGGTTGCACAAGAACTGTATTTAATGAATTGTCAAAAGTGAATCATTCAACAGCAAAACAAAACGTAGGACAGCAATCAGGACCTCTTTTTTTATGCCCTTCCTGACATCCCATGCTCTCCCACTGTCTCCCTGGGGAGGATGAGAAGCATT
>VZTM01041406.1:0-16212 GCA_013400555.1 Jacana jacana | reverse complement strand
CATAGTCTAGATGTTGTCTGTACCTGCTTTACTGTGCCAGTGATGAAGGTGGTGGGAGTCGGGGCTGAAGAGTTTGGTGTAGTCAAAGATAGATCAGGACTTGTGAAATGTTGGATTTTAAGGGTACTAAGTCCTTTATAAAAAAATAAAATAATAAAATCAGTCATGAAGCTTGTGACAACAAAGTTCCAGAGATAATATATGCATTGTTGAATACTGTCTTGGTACACGTGCATTGCTTATTACTCACATCTTGAATGTGACTTTGCATCTTACAGTGGATAACATGGTTTCCCCCTTCTCAAAAAAATTAGAAAGGTGTGCTTTACCAACCTGTGTTGCTGCAAAATAGTAACTTTTTCTCTTAGGCTGAAGTAATGATGCTTGTGGTTGGAAGCAGAGGAACATTCAGACCATCTAAGTTTAGACTCCTAACTTTTAGTGTCTATACCTAGAATATACGGGAATTCATGATACGTGTTTTCTACAGCTCTTACCCTTCCCCATAGACTGCTTAAGGACCCTATTCCTAATATAGCCACCAAAGTTAGATTTCTGAGGTGACAGCAGCAGCATTATACAAATAAGTATAAAATGAGCAAATAAACCAACCACACAAAACCTTCTTATTTTTCCTGGCTCCTTGTTAACATGATGCAAATAACCATGAATATTGAGACTGTGACCTGCTTCTGTTTAAGTGTTTCCTTGCTTCCATGATAAACTCAGGGGCCAAAGTAGGTCATTTAAAAAATTAATATAGTAATTTTCTGTGAAGTTTCTTCAGAATTAATGGAATGTGGTCTCTCTTGCATGGCTGCTCTGTATATTTTGTTATGAAGAGGTAAGGAAGCAGAAGCTCCATATAGTGGTCACAGGAGTGTCTTCTAATTGCTGTACTAGGACCACAGCTGAGAAAACTCAGGAATGGTTTCCATTAAACTCAAATTTCACTTAGGTCATCTGTATTTGTGGTTTATTATACAGTACGTGGCAGGTTCTTTGGAGGCCGACATAAAACATGAAGAGGTCTGTCTACTTCTGTATTAAAGCTGGTGAAATCAGTTTAAAATATTTTTTTCTGTTTCACGTTAATGTATTTTAACTTGAAAAACATTGTAGTAGTATTATGGTCTGACTAGTGAGAAAAATTTGATTGTCCTGATGCGTTCACTCTTTGGGAGATAATTGCATGAGTTTAAAGCTTAAGACAGCCAGGTCCCAGCTTTCTTCTAAGCCACTTTATAAGCATAATCTCCCATTTCATTTCAAGAAGAAAATCATACACACAGAGGGAAGGAAGAAGCAAAGAAGTATGAGTAAATAGTCTTAGAGACCCGAAATTAGACTTCCCAAAAAGGATGTAAAAACATTTCTTAGAAAGGGATTCCCTACCTTGAGGGAAGGGGGCAGTATGTAGGAGATCCTGTGCTCAATCAGTAGATTTTCTGGGACTAGTGTCAGAGCAGAACAGAATTGTATTCTCTGGATTGCCAAACAGGGAGTGACGCAGCAGGAGTGTATTTTGGTTATGTATGTTACCAGGACTGAAGAGACCTGCTCCTTCTTCTGTGAGGCAACCTGGGATTCCAATGAAATTTGCAATGGTTTCTACCAGGGTTGGGTACATAATGTGGATGTTGGGTAAGAAGACAAGAAACATTTTCTCCTGCTGACTTTTTGGTTTTGTGTGTGTATTTTTTCTGAAGTTGTGGAATACGCAATCCATTTACACACGGGAGACTTGAAGAAAGCAGATGCCACTGGTGCAGCCTATCTTTGTATACAAGGAGAAAAGAGTGATTCAGGGAGACGATGGCTTAACTCGAGAAACAGCCTGATCACTTTTTCTAGAGGACAGGTAAAAGAATAAGGAAAAATGTAACCGAATCTGTGTCTTCCTGATAAAACTTAACTTTACATAAAATCTATCATGGACAGAATTTCAAAAACACTAATGTTTTATAATACATGTATATATATTTTTTTCTTGTAACTAAGAGGTTATTGTCTTCGTATAACATCGTTGCTTTTGCACATCATCAGCATTGTGCAACAGTGAAACAGTTAAGTTGATGAAGTAATTTTCAGTTGTTCTAAATATACTCTAAAAGTTCTATTTTAATATTCTGGACTTTTAAGACCAGGGTGGTATCAGTGCTTTGTCAAAATATGCCTGATTGATAGAACTGTTAACATTTCTGTAGGATACCTTGCTTTTGTATCTACTTTAGGCCATGACCTTTTCTTGTTAACTTCACTGAATGCTAACGTCAGTGTTCTAAGCAGAGTTTTGTTTTTTCATGTTTCCAAATCTTCTACCCACTTATCACTTTTCAACATAATAAACATATTGCTTTTTGAGGCTTAAAAAGCTTTTCCTGGAAGAGTAATTCCTGGAATAGTTATTGGCATAAGAACAAAGCAACCAAAGAAATTTCAGATCAAAAGGAAATATCTGTTTCAGAACAAAAGGAAATGTCTAGCTGATACTTTACTAGACCTTACTGTTTGCTTGAGTTTAGGTTTGGAGGGGTTTTTATTTTTGTGTTAAGAGAATAATAAAATTGTTGCAAAGTACGTAGGCATCTTCTTTTGGGGAGGACAGAAGGGAATAATTAATTGTTGCCAGCCAACCCAAGTTAGTTTGTTCTCTGATGTAGAAATCTAGAGAAATCTGCTTGCAATAGACTTCATATATTCTCTGAACTTGCCTCTGTTTATTTCACCTGCTTTTCTTTTCACTTCTAAAGATTCTAGAAGACACAACATTTTTTACATGAAAACCAAATTAACTTTTTCTTAGTCATTATGTCCTTTGTATTTCTGTGTTTTCTTTCTCTGTGGTAGAAGAGACTATGCAAGCCCAGTGTCACATTTGTCAAGAACTGATCAAACTGTGAGCTTGGACTTCACAAAATAGATCATGGAATCAAAGAATGGTTAGAGTTGGAAAGGGTCTTAAAGATCATCAAGTTCCAACCCCCCTGCCATGGGCAGGGACACCTCCCACTAGAGCAGGTTGCTCAAAGCCCCATCCAGCCTGGCCTTGAACACCTCCAGGGATGGGGCAGTGAAAGTAATAGTGATCTGAAAGTAGTAATGACAGAATAGTAGTGCTCATCTGGCTTTTAGAAGTAATGTAGGAAATTTTATAGATTAAATCTTTTTGGTGATATAGGTAATAGTTATATATAATGCGTCTTAGAGATAATAGCTTGGAGAAATCTGAATAGCAGGACTGCTTGCTACAGTGAATAAGGTGTCAGTACAGACTGAAAGAGGGACTCATCCTGTTTCCTTCAAAAAAATTGATCTGTCTTGAGCTTTTTTTTTTTCTTTATTTGATAATAATATATGTTAATTTTTTTTTTTAGAATAAAACTTGTAAAGAAAAATATCTGAAAAACACAATTGACTTCTGTGAATACTCACTCCAATGGAAATATAAATCTGCAAATTCACAAGATTTTGTTCTGTATCATCCAGATTCCCTGCCAATTTTTAAATATGCCTGTGTGGGAAGCTAAATCCTTTGCCTGAAACTCTAAAGGGCTTTTCTACATCCTGGGCTATAGCATCCTAATCTTCTTATAGAAAAGATCGCAGGTTACAACTTTTTGCATATTCGTACTCTCACAGTTCTCTTTGCTCCAACTTGCTCTCAAATGCCTCATTCACTGTTCTTAGTCTTTGTTCTTTTTTTCTAGAAGACTCTTGTGATAAATATGGTTCTCACAGGTAGCATGAATTTTTGTGAGTCGTTGTACTTGACAGCAACTATGGGAACAGTATAAGTTTTTATTGCTTGTTTTCAAACCCCCAAATTGGTCTCAAACTTCTGTCTTCAAATTGCATTTTGAACACAACTTTTCCAAGACAACTGCTCCTGTCTACAACAGGATAGCTCCTGAACTCACAAGAAATAAAACAGGTTTACTTGTGGAGCTTTTATTCCCCAACCTGTTTCCCAGAAGAGTAGACTAATCCTTTCATGATTAGTATGTTTCCAAATCCCAATATCTGTGTGAATACTTATGTGAGCTTTCCCATTGATAATGAAGGAAGACAACTGCGCCAAGAGAAGGCAAACATGTATATGCCAAGAAGGTGAACACACCGTGATGATTTACAGTAGGTAAAAAAGGGAAGATTATATGTGATCTATTCATCATGTGAGTCTGTTGTATGTAGAACATTTGAACCAATCAAAAAGATGGCTTCAATGAAAAATCCTTATCCTGATAGTACAGTGACTGAAACATTCCTACACACTGTTCACTTGACTCCCATTTCCCTGCCTAATTGCCGCTCAATTAACTGTGAATTTTAGTGAAAATGAAATTGCTCCAGATTTTCAGAATTATTGGACACCTTTTATTCATCAGTTTCATCTGGATCAAACTTTCACCATAGATAGTAGCTGATCTGATTTGGTTATTTAATTCTGTGAAGGTACTAGAAATCAGCACTTTATTGCTAGTGTGTTTGTGTCTGATGTTTCTAAAATTACTTCATATTAAATACAGCAACATTTTTAAATTCATTATTCATAATATTCATTGGATCAGAAAATATCATTTATAACATGTAATGTTTCATTATGAACTCAAAGGCAACAGCTCAGCATGAATGAGATCAATTTGCTTCCATTGGGATACAAAGCAATGACACACAAGGCTAAACTGATAAACATTCAAAAGAAGTTGCATATTAAGGTTAACTAAAATGTCTTGAATATTTTTGTATTGCAGGTGGATGTTTTCAAAATCAAAGCAGTATACCTTGGCAAGCTGAAGCAAATTGTTGTTGGATTTAAGAGTCTAAAGAAAGGTCAGCAATTTTCTCAGTTAAAGAACAGTAAGAATCAATAATATAGATTATTACATTTAGGAAGTCCTAGAAGTTCAAAAATATTTTAAATTTAAGATTAAAAGTCACATGTTTTAAAAAAGTTTCTGAAAATTACTCTAAATTTTCTACTCTTCCTTATTTCCGTTGTACTATACATGTCAAGTAACCAGCCTGGTTTTACTAAAATGTGCAAAGGATTCTCAGCAAATTTAGCGACACTATACAATGGTAAAATTATGTGTGAAACCTTTCTCCATGAAAGGTACTATGTATTTATGACTACAGTGAAAAAGGTTTTGGTTTTCAGGGAGCAATATGACAGCATGCTTTTGTAATTTTTGTCATTTTTTCTTTTTCTACATCTTTGGACAATGGGCATTTTCTTTTAAAAGACAATTTTTTTTTCAGGACTAATTTTTTCTAAGTAGAGATATGCACAGAAAATCAGTTCATCAGATTAGGAAGTGGAAGATGGAAGAAAGGCTGTTCTGGCTTTTTTATTCTAACCCAGTAGAATTTTTTTAAATTTTTTTTTTTAAGGGATTCTGGATATGTGCAGTTAAGTAGCAGGTAGAGAGGCTGTACCTCCTGCAGCATTTTTTCTTGTCCATTTTCCAACCTGCAGGTGTTGGAGTTAAAGAAAATTGCACACTTCTTAAAAATAGCAACAGCAAGGAGTAACATGAATTGATATTTTCTTCTACTTTGGCTACAGTTTTGGCCTGGCAATTTATAGAGACAACAGAGCAGAGAGTTTACAGATATCCTACCTGCTTCTGCAGATAACGTTGATAACAGAGATACGATTGTTCCAGAGCATGAGCCTCTTGTTCCTTTATCTTTATCAAAAATGAGACTATAAGATGACCCTGTAGGTTAAACTGAGACTTGGAAAAAAAAATTATTTGGGGATTGTTTTCCATTTATTTCCTGGATGGTAACATTGAAATTAATTATCAAACTTTCATTGACTTCACCATGACTTGGAATATAACCAAGTTTACCAAGACTCAGAGGTCTGAGTCTTCAAACACTTCAAACACCGAGAATCAGCACAATGACTTCAATCAAGAGAAAACTTTCAGATGAAGTTTGTGCCTTATTAGAGTGGATTTTTCTGATGGCTAATTTGGCAGAAATCCTGATCTTTTTTTCCATTAGGACATTTATAATATCATTTTCAATGGTGGATTTCTTGTACCTAGAGATCACATACAGATGTCTTTCCATCCTTTGGAACACTAATAGTTCATTAAATCAAATCAAATCTATCTCTATATTTAATTTCACAAGATCCGTAAAAATTTAAGATTCCTTCACTATATCAAATATTTTGGAGTATAGAGGAATAGAGAGAATCACATATACACACAGCCAATATATTTTCATAAGTCTCATATGCCTAAGAAGTCCCACAAAAAGCCCAACATTTTATTGATTTTCTAAAGATAGAAACTTATGACCACATGGGCTGAACATTTTGCTGTTAAAAAGGCATAAATTAATAATGTTCTGTTTATTTTCAATCAGATGAGTGGTTCTTGGAAAAAATTGTTATAAAAGAAGTCCTCTACCCTTTTTCTGCACATGTTTTTGTTCACAATGACTGGATCAATAAACGCTCCAAGAAAGATTTTGTAGAAGTGGCAATTCCACTCAAAGGTAATACCAGCAGAAAAGTCCTTCGTTTGCATGAATGGCATGAGCATGGCAGAGCAGAACAAGGCCAGCACACAAGGCTATTTCACAACATCAGCTGAACTGAGCGTTGGTGCCCCCAAAGTGAGGGGTGGCAACCTGAGCCCAGGTGATTCATGCCTTCTGTAGACAGGGAGGAAGAAATGCCTGGGGTGGAGCAGATGGAAATGGCAGTATTGAAAGGACTTCTAGGTGCTGGCAGGTTGTATCCTGTCAATGGAACAGAACAGAGAAGATAGGCATGGCCCCTGCACCAGTCTGCCATGGATTAATGAGGCTGTTGGCCCAGTTTTCTACACCTCCACAGGGTTAAATGAGGACTGGGAGTTTCACGGTTTTGTTGCCTGACTTGCCTGTGCTGGATCCAGCACTACCAGCCGGGTTAATTTTTTATCTTTTGGTTTATAATGCCTTATGACTTAGACTCTGAATATATCTTTCCTTTCAACGTAGAAACATCTGTGACATCTCTTCTCACAAAAGATTTTGATACTAAAAGCAGAGGACGATGGCAAATGTGGATGCACTGTATCCAAACACCAGAAGATGTTCCTGATATTCAGGTTGTTGTATTTGGAAGAAAAGGGAAATCCCCTCCCCAGAAAGTTCAGAATCTGAACAACGATCCATTTTTGGTGGGTTTCTTTTTTGTTTCACATAAATCTTACAAAATAATTTCAGTAGGAGTTGTAGTTGACATATTTGAAGTTGTGTGGAATGATTTTTTGTCAGAGTTGATGTTTATGCCTCTATGTCTTAAATAAACATCACTTGGAGAACTTCTCACGTGTGGGCTAATACATATCACTTCTGAAAGCTCTCTTGAGCAAATGCCAACTTGGACATGAAAAGCCTCATTAACTTTGAATTAAGACTAGTAGGTCTTAGCAGTAAGGCAATAAATAATGAAGCTATCCCATACTCCCTTTATGTTCTACTTCTCAAACCCCGACTAATCAGTTTCTCTCTAGAGTAAGCCTGGTCCTGGGCAGATATAAATTCTGTAGTTTGCACATTAAGTTAATGGCAGCTTCTGGACAAGTGTATGAACTTGGGTCACCACTTTCAAAAGATTTTTATTCTTAAACATGGAAAATTAGTCATTACCCATCTTTTGGGAAAAAAAAAAAGGCAATATAAACATTACTTGCTTAACTGCTGTGAGACAAAAAGCCACAAGCAGCAGTGCATTATATGGGTTATGGAAACCAGCTATCCTTTCTTTTGAGCACTGGAATAACAGAACAGAACCAATAGCCAGGGCTAAAAATCATCTTGAAGTCCAAATTTCAGTTCAAGTTTGAGAATAAAGATGTGATGGAGAGGAGGCAAATAGGAAAGTAAAGAGAAAAGAATAGTAATATGAATTTGACTTGGAAATACAGAATCAGACATATATACCCTTGTTAGTCATATGTTGGCCTGGGTCTGCAGCCAATTCCCCCAGTTAAAAATAATTGTAAATTATGACATAAATGTGAGTCCCAATTAACTTGTAATCTTAAGAGGACTTCCTTACCGTAATGTAAATAATAGTATTTTTACCTATTTTACTTATCTTTTTATCTGGCCTTAAAGTCTGTAATCCAAATTGTTACATACAACATATAGTTAATTTTTCTTTTTCTTTTTTTTTCAACAGTTGACTGTTGGTGATATTGGAGATATAACGAAAGTTTCCTTTGTGTTACCTGGTCCATGCTTGAGAAGAGGAATTAAACTTCACAAGGTATTCTATTCCATACTATGTATAAACTAAATATTATTCATAATATTAATAAATATCCTTTGTTGAGATTGTTAGCTTTGCTTTGTACCACACTAGCAAGGTCATGCATCTTTTGGCTCATTTACCTGGCATCTACAGATGATTGTCTACAGATTCCAGATCTCTTTGTGGGCAGATCTACCTTGCTTGTGCTTGCTGAAGTGTGTGTATCTGTACTTATCCACTCATGTTCAGATAGATTCTGCACAGCTCATCGTGATGTGGACGGTGATGTTTCCTGCTAATGTCAGGAAATATTAATCCCTGCATGGAGATACCGACCGTCTCCTGACACAGAACAACCTACTTGTGGAACCCAATCAAGCTGATACTTTAGTATTCATTCATTACAACATGGTCATGGATGGGTCTTAAACATCTGATTGCAGTTTAATATGTACTTAAATGTCTCATAAAAATGGGTGGAGAAAGGACTTAGTGCTGTCAATCCTATTATTCAACCAGATTTTAAATACATACCTTTCCCCAGGGTGAGTGGGAAGATTGAATAGAAAGGTGTTGGGCCTGAAAATACTTGGGCCTTGGGGAAATACTTAAGCTTGACATTTAATGCAAGGAAAAATTTTGTCAATGAACTCTGCCTGAAGACAAGCGCCTCAAAAGCCTTGTGGATGTACCATTTAATTATTCTGAAGTTAGTAGAAGAATGTTTTTCTGAACTGGGCCACACACTACCTTAACCCTACTGTGGATTTAAAATATCAAAGGGTGATTCCCTAAATGACTGCAGTCCAGAGACAGTTCTCATGGGAAATTCTAGAGACAGCTGCATTCTGGGCTAAAATATGAATGGATTTATAGTACTTAAAGGAACGTTAAGCCTGAGTTTATGAGCTCCTCTGAGGATAGTGAAGGAGTTTATCTTTGTGTTATCTCCACAAATGTGTTGTCAGCTAATGTTAGTCTCCGTTTAGGTTTCAAGAGTGGAAAGAATAAATAAAAACCACAAATTTCTCATTTTAAATATGCATCTCCAGGTCATTTGACACAGCATTCCAAAACCATGTTGACACTACTCTCACTATATCCAGTTTGTGATTAAGTAATATAAGACTTGAGCCTCCAGAACCAGTGGCTCAAAACATTCAAAAATTTCATAAATGTAAGTGTGCTTTCTGCTTTGGCTAAGTGACTTTTGTACATACTTTTAAATACTTCAAAAGTCATTTAATAATTGGTTTATTAGTAACTATAAATTGTTACATCTACGAGAAGTTAATAGGTTGCTATACACCTTTGTAGTCTCTTCTGCTGGTGTGTTTACAGCCTACAACATAAGCCACAATAACGTATACTGCTTGGCCAGCAGCACATTTATAACATCTGTAACTCATTTATTAGTCTGTTTACACGTTATTTATACACGGAAGCATAATCTGACAGGTAGGAAGCTGGTTTCACTTTAGCAGGGCTCTTATAGTGCAGTAAGAAATAGAGATGCTGTATAGAAATAGAGAGACTACAGGAGGCAGTGAGTATGTGTAAACTCACTATGAATCAGTGGTCACACCCAGCCCCAGTTGAAAAGAATTCCTTTCCTTGCTTTCTCCTTAAGTGAAAGAAGTTATAGCCAAAGTTTCAGAAAATTCACAGAAACACAGATTACAGATGAAACTGTAAAGGAGATAAATTGCCTACATTCCTTTTGCTACTCTCTCTTTTCTCTGTTCTGGTGTTTACAGCAGCCTCAGAGTTTTCCCTGTTATCTCCTATAGTTGTCTGCACACTTCTGTAGGAAGTTATATAACCTTAGCCAACAGTTATTTATTTTCTTTAACTTTTGAAGACTTAGATAGTACAGAATGAGTAGATTTTTCTTGTTCTAAAAATAGTTTCTGGCACTTTTCAAAATAAAATATAAAATATTTTTAGTTTTGTATGAAATATTGTACAAATTGGAGATAAAAGTTCAAACTTAGATGTAAAATTACAACTAACAAGAATTTATCAGGCACATTTTATTTTAAGGCCAAAGTCTGCATAAATTTACACATCTTATATTTATGAGTCCAGTTTCTGCAGGTTGTCTGCCTGCATATGCAGGTAACCTTTAGTCTAACTGTACTATGGATAGGAGGTTTTAATATTTATTGATATTTAGTCAGGGATGTTTTTATTGATAAAATTATGGGAGGACATTTTTTTATAAGAAAAAAAATTGTGAGAAAATTCAGTTCTTATAATTGCAAAAAGTAGGCAAAGAACTGGCTGCAATTTTAGTGGAATTTAATACTGTCTAAAGAAAAACACTGTTTATACAAATAATTATTGGTTTAATTCTGGAGATGGTCATGGGGAATTGTTTACTTTCATATGAAAGCTTTGTGCTTGATCTTGTGAAGCTCTGGGCACGAAGCATAAGCACTCATAGAAAATGTTCAGTAACTACATTTCTAGGAACTCAAGGGCAAGAGAGTTTGATGACAATTTTAAGAGTGGAACTCTGTCTAAGGAAATCTGTATTTAGGATTTCCAAACAGTGGTATGTGTAACCTGTATCACAACCTTTTGTTGCTGCTGCTGGTGTCAACAAAGGTAATAACTCACCACAGTAATTTTGGGAATCCCTGCCTAAGAATTACTTAATGTCTTGGTGAAATTAAGGTTTTTTTCTACACAAAGAGATTCTAAAGGCTGAAGAAATAATCTCTGCAAAATTGTAGTCATTAGCTATTTATCACATTCAATTCTGCATATAATAGTTACCAGAAGTATTTCCGCATATGCTTAATAGCTTGTCATTCTGTGTTTATAACTTGACCTGTGATAAAGTTCATGATCTGAGTTGCCCTCCTGTGAATCTCATCTCCACATTGACTGTCTCAGTAGTTATGATAGACAAGCTTCCAAGGCTGTGCTTCCTCAGTTGGTTTGGAGGTTTTAAGTTCACAAATTTGGAACCTAATTAGTTCAGTCTCCACTGAGTATTTAAAGTCAGGTGGAATGAAGCTGGACCTAAGTTCACACCTTCTACTGGAATCCCTTCTCCAAATAACTTATTTCATAGAATCATAGAATCATAGAAATGATTCTATGAGACCCCATTCTATGTGCCACAGAGAGCCCCCAGGGACACTGGACATCTAATTTCTGCCAACCTTGAAAATCCTCGCTGAGATATGGCAAGTCAAATGTAAACAAATAAAAAGCAGCAAAACAAATGTTTTTGCAAAATGGGCATATCTATTAAGATTGATGTAGCTGTATTCATTCATTTGACATTCTGAAATTGCGAGTATATAAAGGTCAATTTAATCTGTATCCTTCATTGGCTGTCTACAAGTGGGTCCTATGCCTGTGTCAATATGTGGTGAAGAATACGCCTATAAACTTCAGGCTGCAGAATCACTGGCTTGCCCCAACTACCAGAGCTCTTATGCAGAACCAAGGAGCTTTTATAAAGCGTGTGCATCAAAACNAGCTGGACCTAAGTTCACACCTTCTACTGGAATCCCTTCTCCAAATAACTTATTTCATAGAATCATAGAATCATAGAAATGATTCTATGAGACCCCATTCTATGTGCCACAGAGAGCCCCCAGGGACACTGGACATCTAATTCCTGCCAACCTTGAAAATCCTAGCTGAGATATGGCAAGTCAAATATAAACAAATAAAAAGCGGCAAAACAAATGTTTTTGCAAAATGGGCATATCTATTATAAAAAGGGCTAAAATCTATTATAAAAAGCCCTAAAAAGGGCTTGCAGANGCAGCCTTCCAGTACCTAAAAAGGGCTTGCAGGAAGGCTGGGAAAGTTCTATTTACAAAGGCCTGCAGTGACAGGACAAGGGCAATGGCTTCAAGCTGGAGAAGAGCAGATTTAGATTGGATATAAAGAATAGGCTCTTTACTGTGAGGGTGGTGGACCACTGGAACAGGTTGCCCAGGGAGGTGGTTGAGGTATTCCCTGGAGATATTCAACATGAGGCTCAATGAGGCCCTCGGCAACTTGGTCTAGTTGGGGGTGTCCCTGCTGACTGTGGGGAGGTCGGACTAGATGACCCTAGAGGTCCATTCTGGCCTGGAACATTCTGTGATAAACAATAGGGAGAAATGTCAGTTTCATTTGGGATGGAAATAAGAAATGGTAAAACACGGATAAATTAATTTCTTCTTCTCATTCTGCATGCAGCTTCAGCTAAAAGACCTGGACACTAAGGAGCAGTTGGGCTTTCACACTCAAGCCCCATGGCTGTTTGGAGAGGATGGATCTGAGACTGTGACAGAGCTAGCAGCAGTCAGGCCAGATGAGCCGCCACTCAAGGGTACGCTGCTGAACCTACAAATGTGCACACACACACAACTGCCTAATGGGCACACAACTGCCTAATGGGATGAACACAATGGGCAAGACTGCAAAGAATTTATATATGTAGAAAAAAGCACTCAAAATTATTTCTAAAATTCCTTCAATATACCTGTGTAAACCATGTGGTGTCCTTAATAAGATGCATTGTTAAAGCATTTTTTCTGTTTTAAAACAACTGATGTGTATTGTTTTCAGTAGGATAAATACCAGTTTGGAAGTCTGAAAATACATGAAGCCCAATTAGTATGTTTGTGTTGAAATTTTCAAAAAATGACTGATTTCTACATGGTGGGGGACTAAATCACAGATTTGAAAAAGGCATGTGCAAAGTCATAATGGCATGAATCACAAAGATAAAAAACAATCTTTTCTGAGGTTTTCTTCAAGGCTCAGCTTGCTCTGTTTCATATTGTCATCATATTTAAAATATGATAACGTCTTTCTTTGTTCTGATTACATTTTATAAAATATTTAGAAAAGTATTCTCATCCATTATGGTCTATGAACAGAAGTCTCAGATAAAATATTTAAATTTTTTTGCATTTAATATCTAACTGAAGGCTAGGCTTCAAATGGAAATATATCTTAACACTGTGTTATAACATTTAATTCTTCACAGAGCTTACAGAACCTATAAAAAAATCCTCTGACTTGCTGCCTCAAGGAATATGTATATAACTCATCAGCCAAAATTCATGGCAAGCCATCCTTTGTGGTGAAGAATAATAACAATACATATCTGTATAAATAGTTGAGACATTTCTCCTGAACTTATTGATTCATACTGACCATAATATCAAAATGCCAAACTAAACCAGAATTCAACTGACCCAGAACCAAAAGTGGGTTTTATCTGTTATATCTTCATTTGTGTTTTTTCTTTGGTGTAAAATATTGTTTGAGTTGATCCTAACTCAATTCAAGACCTTTAATTTCTACAAGAATTCAAAGCCTTTTACAAAGCCTGATGAAATTGGTGTGATTCTTTCAGTTGATTTTGATAACCACTGGATAAGAGACCAGAACTATGACATTTTCTTTCTCTGTTAAGCAAGCAGGGAGTGTTGCATTGATTCATAATGGACATTTCATTTCCTCTCCAGTGCTGTACTGTGCTGTTGGGAGGGAGCTAGCAATCTATATGAGACTCAGACAGAACATTAATGTCAATTACTATAACTTCAGTCCTCGGTCTTGAAATTAATCTTCTACCTAAAATAAATTGGTGTGTAATGTTTGGTAATTATGTTGCTAAATAGTCTGATTTGGTAATGTCTCGTGTTACTGACTTTTCCTGACAGAAGTTCTTTACTCAATCGTTGTTCATACGGGAACGTTGCCCGCATCAGGGACTGATGCAGATGTATTTATCACTGTATTTGGAGACCAGGGAGATTCCTGCAAAAGGAGACTGCAACACACAAATTTTGAAAGGGGGCAGGTTAGCACTAAGTTATTTTCCTTACATATTTGCTTGGTGTGTTTTATTTTATTACTGTCTTCTAATTTCTTTTCAGTTGTCAAATGCAAGCATGGATGTTACTATATGGTAACCTGTGGAACAGTTGTATTGCTTACTAACTATAGGCGTTTTACTTGATTTTGGATTACAGTTTAAGAATAGTTCAAGTGCCAATAAATTTAAAACCCAGAAACCTCATCAATAACTGCTCTTAGAAACTGCAATTGAATGCAATGATATATAAAACTTATTTTTCAATTACTTGTGGAACTGGTATAGAAATATCAGGGTTATTTCCTGTGACTTCTCCTTTAAAATCTGTTTTTCAGAAAATCTATCCAGATATGGTTAAAGAGACATTTTAAATATTTGAGCTACTATATGTTAATTAGTCCATTTATACATAGAATTGCCAACAGGTAAAGCTGATTGTAAACATATGTGACTGCTCAAGATAAATCCTGGGAGAGATTTTGTGGTCAACTTTTACTCATTACCATTCCAATGATTATTTCTACACAATATGTTCACACATATCCTGGACTCAGACCAGATATGACTAGATAGGATTTAGAAAGACCTCTAAATTGATCAATTGATGCTGTACAATAAATGAGGATCCTCTATACTTATTTTGTCCCGTTTCTTAAGATCTCTTATGGCTGAGATGCCATAACTTTTCTGGATGACCTTTCCTAGCTTTGCCCTTAAACAATTCTTCCTTCATTTACTTTGTAACGTCAAAATATTTTCTTGAGCTTCGAACCAGCCATGTCATCCATGTGTTCCATAGTCACTGGTAATTGTTCCTTCATGAATTTCTGTAAAGTTGTAAAATGTATGGTGAGTATTCACAGTCTCCTGTGGTAGCATGGGCTGCACTTGATCTGCAATGTCTAAAACTTACACATACTGGTTTCGTCTGATTTCCATTCTTTTGCTGGAAGACACGGTGAATGGGTTTTAGCTTGTCACCCTCTCTTTGCCATTCTTGCTTTTAGAGACCTTTATCCTCTGTGCACTTGTTTTGTCAGTAGATTGTTCATTGTTCCTTGTGTAGAAGAACATGTTATTTACAATTTCCTATATCTTTCTCTGACTCTTCAGTATTACATTCACAACCTCTTTAAAAATTTACCATTACATCCTCTGCTTCTCTTTTTTCTTCTATGTCGGAGTTCTGTTAGCTTAGCTCTAGGTACCATCTCCAGACAACTGTTACTCTAAATGGACTGTGTGATATCATGTATAAAGCATTCACAGGCAGGATGCCTGCAATCAGTTACCTCAGTCACCGGTATCCCTGATTATCAGAATTGAGCATTTTACCTTCCTTCGGCCCCTCATTTCCCACAGTAAAATCAATATAACCAATAGTTTAGGCAAGAAATGAAGAGATAAGCATATATAGCCCAATGAAGTTTACCTCCCTTTTAATTTAGTACTGAGGAAAATTAAAGAAATCTTTTAAAAATGTGCATAATCTCTCCTTTTTGTAGCAATAACGTAGTGCTAGATTCATAACAGTATTTAGTGTCCTGGAACCTGAGAAATTACTATGAGAGATTTTTAATAATTTGGCCATAGTCTTTCAACCTAAACTATGCAGACAAGTTCCTCTTGAAATGTTTTGTTTGTTTGTTTGTTTGTTTTTTAAGTTGTCATTGTTTGCAGAAAATCCCTCTGCTTTAGTCCAAACTGTGCTAGTAAAATATAGGAAGAGGTTTGTGATGTTGAATGCCTGGGTGACATTACTAAAAATACAGGTTAATTCTTGTGATTAATTTTTTTTTTTTTGTGATTCACAAATGTTTATAGGCAATTAGAAGAGTTAATAAAAGACAAAAGTACATAGTCTGTGACATAAAAAAGGTCTAAAATGAAATAATGTACACAGCACTTTCAAGGTGGAGGCTAATAAAGAGTTGGAGACACAGCTGCTACTATTAAAGAAATCAGAGACACTATTTGGGGCAGTAGAGTGTCGAGAGTCTTCTCCCGTAGATCCTTTGTTTTAAGGTGAGCTATTTTTGTGCTGTGGGCAATGAAAGTTTTCTTCAGCCTAAATATTTAGTGTATTTCTGTCCTTTGTTTAATT
>VZTM01041399.1:292-11838 GCA_013400555.1 Jacana jacana | reverse complement strand
CTTGAGAACTCGAATTTAGGGGAAACGGGGAAGAGTGGATTTCTGAGTGCTGAGGCTATGAAACATTCAGTATTGGCAAGGGTAGAATTTTCAGATTAACAGGAAACTGGCAACAGAGAGTAATCAAATAATGATAATTAACATTTTTTATGAATGAACCTATCACTATTTGAATATCAGCTTTTACACACTAACAGTTAAAATCCCAGATTATCCAAGCATGTATGCATCCACATCCATCGTGAATTAAATAAACTAAAAAGTACTAAGAAGTTTGATTATTTTACTTGTACTAAGAATTTGCTTTTCTTATATCATCTTTTTTCTTATTCTGACTAAACTTTAGCAATTCTGTGTGCACAGTTTTTAGGTTGAAGAAGCTTGGACTTTCCTTAAAGATAAGCAGATTTTTCTAGAGCACATATTATGGGAAGTAACAAGAAGGTATCAAAGTCACAGTGACTTTTCAGTCATCTAACATTCTGGATCAGATATAGCTGGGTGTTTTAAAAATATGTTTGCAATGGTTTTGCAGATCACTTGTTAAAATATGAAGGCATGAGTCCTATATTAATTTGAAGGGAAAACTAACTTGAAGAACAAAGCTGCAAGTTTTGTCTGGTCAGATGGACTGCTAAAGACATTTTTCAAGCTTACTGCTTACAGGAAACATGAAAGTCAGGTTTTCAATGGCAAAAGCATGTAATCTTATTTGCCAGAGCACAGCTGCCTGTCTTCTTAATGAATAGTTAGACTGGAGGTGATATCTTATACAAATCAACGGCCATGCGTTGTGAGGGTCACTTAAACTTTATGAAGTAGTTAAGACTTGAAAATATTACTAAAAGCTTCAAAAGATATGCCTTACCTAAGCAAAATACATGTCTATTTATAAATAAATCTTTAGGCAAAAGTTCTCTGTAGTTTGCATTAGGATGAAGCTGCATGTTACGCATTTTTGTCACTTGCTCTTTGGGAATCTTCCCTACCTAGAGGGATTTAAATTTGCAAATGACAGCCACAGTTTTGTAAGGCCTTCAAAGCAACCACTGTCATTAATTGTGTGTTATGCAACAAGAATCATGTGACAAGAAGCATATAAGAATGCAGAAAATAATAGATGCAAACTATTATACCAATAATAATTTATTGATTTCAATATTATGAGCTAAGTATATAAAATATAAAAAATGCAGTGGAAAAATCTGTTAACGTTTCTTCAAAGATACGACTTTCTTCTTCAGGAGCTAGAATGTTAATGCCTGATTCTGAACAACAATGGGAAGAAGGACACCTTGAAGAAAACATCGCAGACAAAAGAGACATCAATGAAAAAAGTCTACTTGCCTCATTTTCCCAGTCAAGAAATAAGAGAGGAGGTCTCTCTAAAAGTTAGCAACAACCCAAGGACAATCAGATTGAATCATGTGCCCTTCACTGGAGACTGAACTGAAAAATAATTAAAAAAAAAACACTCAAACACAAAGTGTTTTGTTAAAGAAAGAGCTATTCAGATCTTTTGAGATGAGACTAGCTGACAATCCTTCTGAGTTTCAGGGTGGTTTTAGTTGTTTGTTTTTTTGTCTGAGCAGTCATGACTTTGTTTTTATTTTTAGAAAATACAGAATGTTATGATAAATAAAGCACATCTCATCCAATTTTCCCTGGAAGGTTGATAGATTAAAAATTGCATGAATGGAAATCTAAGCAAGTCTGATAATCAAGTGTATCTTAATGGCAGTCTTATCAACATTTTTTCTATTGAAACTGACATAATTCCACTCATGACAGAGTTAACAGTGTATGTTGATTTTATTTCTGCCTTGTAAACCAGTTAAGACTGTTTTTTTTTTCTGATTGGACAATACTGATGAATATTTTGGGATCTATGAAGAAATGCATGTGCTTCAGTGCATAAGATAAGTATCGACTTCGGATACCACTCTATTCATCAGATTTTTGAATCTGATGAATAGAGTAAAGAAACAGACAAAGTATCAGCTTACTACACCAGTGTAACCTAATTATATCAACATTGTGCTTCTCTGCAAAGGTGGTGGCAGCCATGTAGTAGTACAGATGAGAATGGGATATTTTAATTCAGTCAGACATTATGGTGTCTGAAAATGCAGCATGACAAAAAGCTGCTGCTTGCCTTCCCAGTCCAAACTGGCAGCAAACAATAACCATGAAGTAGAAAGACAGACAAAAAGTCCAGTCATGCCTACTGAAACATTCATTGATGTTTTTGAGTTCACACTTCTAATCCATAGTAAAACCTTTGGTCACTGACTGATGCTTTCCACCAAAGAAATTTATTTATCTTTTCAATTATTTTCATGTTGATACAGACAAGCCAGCTCTTTGATGCAGTTCTGGTGTGTTTTATCAGTTGAATTATTCTTTCAGTTCTCCTTTATGATTATAACTTTTTGCTTTCTTCTACTGCTACTCTACATCCATCCTTAAGGACCAGAGTTGCTGATCAGAGGAGCTGGGAAAATACAAACTGTTACAGTTAAAACAAATCTAAGCATTTGTACTGTACATTACAGACAAGTCTTTCTGCTCTCTTTTGTTATAGAAGAAATTAAAAGACTGTGACAATATTGGCTATATTGTTAGTCAAACACAACAGAAGAAAAAGAAAGGCCAATTATAATAGGGATTGGGATAGAGTGATGACAGCTTATCAAAAGGCAGATTATAACAGAGATTGGGATAGAGTGATGACAGCTTCTCAAGTCCCACAGACCCATTCTTATAATATGCTGCAGAATATTTATTTCCTCTGGCCTGTTATTCCACTGAGCAGGAGACACAAAACCTTGCACCCATTGCCTGCTGAAACTGATGATTTAATATTTCGCTGATATGGTGCTGAATGTATTGATCTGCAAGTATCTGATTTCATGAGCAATCTTTGAATTACAGGACACTTTAGAATTCTGTTCCAAAGCAGAAAGCACCCTCGATCATATATCATTAAGGCATGAGGACTCATAATGTGGTGAGACAACTAAAACAGTTAAAATTACTTCAGGATTTTGACTTGTTGTCTCTCTCATCAATAAAAAATGGACCATATTTAGGAAAATGTATTCAGGATTAATGATTTTTCTTTCATATTCTTAACCAACAGAGAAGCCTTGAAATGCCTGCCTACTGTAAATAAATGTAGCAAAGATTTCTGTCATCAAATCAGACACTCTGTACTGCAATAAAATCCAAATACTTAATAGAACCAGGAAACAATATGCCATACATATTTCATATTGAAAGTTCTACAGTTGCTCCAAGACAGATATGTTCAGAACATCACACAGTGGCTTGCAGAATCTCTATTCTTAGTGGAAAATAAAAAAAAAAAAAAGAAGGTAAGATTTTGGGGAGTCCCCCTTCTACTGCTACATATTGCAATAAAACTGAATCCACCAAGTTCTCCTTCTTCTGTCTATGAGTGTTCATTATGTGATATGAAAAAAACTCCAACCTTTTGTGGTAGAAAATATCTGTAGGGATTTGAATTTCCATGGTTTATATTTCTGTGATTTTCTAAACTGAATATTTAAACTCAGTAACACTCAGGAGTTTAAATCACAGAATCACAGAATATCAGGGATTGGAAGGGACCTTGAAAGATCATGTAGTCCAGTCCCCTTGCCGGAGAAGGAACACCTAGATCAGGTCANTCCTGCTGTCCACCAGGATCCCCAGGTCCCTTTCCCCTATGCTGCTCTCTAACATGTTGTTTCCTAACCTATACTGGCACCTGGAGTTGTTCTTGCCCAGATGCAGGACTCCACACTTGCCCGTGTTATATTTATGTTTATATATGTATATTGTTATATATCATTAAACACAGGAGTTTTGTACAAATCTGGACACCTTAGCATATATGAAATGTCTGCATGGGTCTGACAGATAAGAAACAAGAGCTAAAATAAATCTCTACATTTCTGTACTGGCAAATGAAAGCCTAGGGGCCTAAGATGTCACTACATCAATTTACTTGTTTTACATTACAGAAACCTATGTCATTCTCTCTGAGATGCATACTTTCTTGATTCATCTGAAAAAACTAAACTTTAAAACATGAGGTGATTGTGTATGTGGTCAGGTTGCATTCCTGTATCACATAGGGCAATATATTCATATTAACGAGTTAATCAGGAGAGCTGCAGGTCTTAGAATATCTCACAGACGATTCAAATCAACATAAGTACTCAAAATAATAAATAAATTCAGCTCTTGTCTTTATGTAGTCTCAAGTATGTACTAACCATTATGCAACCTAGTGACGTGGAATTATACACATAATTTACTTGCAGAAATATTGCGAAGAGAAGGTCCAAGGTCTTAATCTCATTTTCTAAAAGCTTCATTCATTTTTTTTAATGATTTGAGATACTTAGAATAAGAGCCCTACTTAGCTCAAATGAGTGTCATATTTTATGAGACTGAGTTAAAGAATCATAACAAATCTTTGAAAATAGTGGTTGGATAGACCATATGAATACACTTCATTTTGAGGCAAACTGGCAAGATATATTATGACTAATCTTACAATATTATGCAGGATACTTCATTCCTCCCATGCAGATTTGTTCTATGTGCTAGGAATAAGGCTGTGGCTGAGACTTTGCACATGTTATATATGCTAGACTGATTGGTAGCAAGCTGGTTCCTCCTCTAGCAACATGTGGGTATTCAGATATCCCTGTGGTCCTGAGGACAGTGCAACCCCATGTGATTTAAAGGGAAATTTACAGTTTAATCATTGATTAATATCATATTTAGAATTAAAAGAGTAATTTATGGAGCTTTGCAAGTCTGTACGTAACATTTTTTGAAACGTGTTATGCCATTTGTTAAAATAATCTCTGACATCAAAGACCTCCTGTGTATCAAAACTGCTGCCTTGGGGCTAAAGTAATGTATTGGACAGACTCTTTTAAAAATGCTACAAAGCCATACTTCTTTTCATCATTTTAGTATCCAATGCTTCCATCTTCAGATTTGCAAGTCATTTTGTGCTTTGTCCTATCCAGAAGAGAAGACATCTTTTTAAGGATGCAACCTTTAGGAATG
This sequence comes from Jacana jacana, assembly GCA_013400555.1. Lineage (NCBI taxonomy): Eukaryota > Metazoa > Chordata > Aves > Charadriiformes > Jacanidae > Jacana > Jacana jacana. The sequence goes on along the minus strand of VZTM01041399.1, from coordinate 6,747 downwards.
TTCAGCCTCTTCTACAACTTGTGTTTTAAGTGTTTCTTTCTCAAAAAAACCTCATTTTTCCCATCTGTACAAGACAATACATATAGATTTCAAGCATGAAGCTAGAGCCACCACAATTTAGTTCAATGTATGAAGTAGTGCTCCTCACCTTTCACAGAAACTTAGCAAAAATTAGAATTTCAAAGCTCCTAAGTAACTTAAAAAACTAAGGCCAATGAATTTCAGAGAAATGTATCCTCTTGGGAACAGAACCTATATATAGTTTAGACAGGAAAACATGAAGTTTTATATACACACACACCAGATGATCTTTTCTGAGGTCTCTTCCAATCGGGCTGTTCCGTACATGCATACATAGACAAATATATACTTGTATGTATATATAAGTCTTCTAATATACAGTTAACATAAATACATATAAATATCTCAATCAATCAATATTTTATACTAACTATGTTTTGATTATATGATTAGACAATAAAAATTGTGTTTTCCTTTTATAATTCCTAATAGGACAGCTAGTAAATATTCCTAAATATTTACTAGCTTTCTAAACACTTTGTGAACTTGGTTTTTGATCCATTTAGAAAATTATACTTCCTAAGTTTCTAAAGAGCTTCTGATTTTTTTAAGCAAATAGAGAAATAAATTCCAACTGATCGATATGAAATGAAAACTAGGATCACTCTATTCATTTTGTTTTCCCACTAGCCCTTCATTACAGAGTTTGTAACAAAACTCTTTCTGATGTCGTCATGTTCCCATGTGTGATGGATACACTTGACTCCTAGCCCTACTTTGGTTGAGGTAGACTAAGGAGAAACAGTCCTCATTCCCTGTGGTGAACCTGGAAAGCTCATGGCTCACGTAAAAGAGGGTGAAGGTTCTTTGGAAATATATTTTTAAAGGTGGGTTTGAAAACACAAAATGCATGATAACAGAAGTACAGAACAAGATGACAGAGCTAAAATGAAGACATCTTTTTTGTCTATACTATTGACAAGCAGCCAACCACTTATTCCATAAATATTACCATCAGGATAGGCCCGATTTGATCTCTCCCTGAATTGCAGCTGGACTGCATCCCAGGTCATTCTCCCTTTGAGCAGGATTGCCTCTCAAGGTTTGAGATTCCCTACCTGAGATAAGAGTTCCTTCCTTGCTCAAGGTGGAAAAATCCTTTACTCATGACACATCCTTGGTAAGTGACAGATAGCATGCTGAATTAATTCTAGTGAAATATTACTAATCCATGCAGGTACTGAATATTAATTCTTATAAACTTTGTAGAGATAATTCCATCAAGTTAAAAGGTGCTCATGCTGCTATATGGAATGACACATGTGCAGGAATCTTACCTTTGTCCTCCAGTCACATCCACACATCATATTTTTCCCTCAGCTACCTCTGCCGAAGAAGATCCTTGTCAGCGTGAGTGCTCAGCTCAAGTGTATGTCCCAGCCTGCAGAGAGCAGCTCTTACTGGGAACACTGTGGGAGCAACGGGTGAGAAATGCAGAACCCCTTGTGTACAGCATGTTTCTGTGAAGAAATCACTGACCTCTTCCCAGGACTTCTCGTGCCACTGAAGAAATTCCATCAAGTCTTTCCATTCTTTTGACTTCATCCATGTCAGGACAAAACTAACTATACGGCACATTTTTCTACTTAATTGGAAAACACGAGTAACCAGCATAGGATCAGATACCTGACTGTTAGATGCATAATGTTAAGTGAGATGAACACCACCATTAACAACACCAAAATCCTGAAGATCACAATCTAACCATGACAAGATAATGGCTTTTGCTGCATAAACAAGCAATATCAGAAGCATTTTACTTTATAAGTGTTAATGACTGATGAAAAACTTTAATCCTTTATGTTCAGCAGCCTGCTCCTTATTTCAAATCTTACTTCACAGACCTCTTCCTGTGATCTCTCTGAAGCTGAGTACCAAGCATGATTAAAAGCCTTTCAGTGAATGTTGGTATTCACTCTCCTCCTTTTTCAATTGTATCTACTTGCCTTGTTTTTTGTAGAGGTGTGGAATTCGGCAACTCAATACCCTGCTACTGATCAAACATGGAAGACTTCTCTATAGTTATCAGGATGTTGCTTTACCTGTTGCAGAACTACTCCTTAATCAATGACTCCAAGGTCTGGATCTTCAAGCCACAACATTTTTATCTCCTGTCACTTTCCTTGTATCAAACACCTCGTCTGGTACACTATCATAATATAGCTTCACCTTAACCTCATATTTACTTTTTTATTAAACTGACATAATTAGTTTTTCTATGGTCTTCCACCAAGAATCTGAGTTATATAAATGCCAGGTATTCTATTAAAAAATTATTAGTGTTTTACTTCATTCTCTAACATTCCTTAGTCTTTCCTCATTACTTGAGTAAACAAAACCTTAGAGTCAAAAAAATAAGTGCAAGAATAGACCAGCATTCGCTGTTTCACCAACATGGAAATCGGTCATTAATAACAAAGAATAGAGATCATAATGTTAATTTGTCATGTTTTAAATTTGAATTATGTTTTATATGTATGTATGTGGGCATATATTTTTAAAGTAGTATTTGTCCACGAGTTTCTCTTGTCTGAAACACAATGTTTCAGACAATGTGACAATGTACACCCAATTTGTCCACGTGAGACAATATTGATGCTGTGAGAGATAAGTCTTGCATATAGTGAGAAAACACACCAAAACCAGAATCAAAAATGTTAATATGCTTTCTAAATCCCTATGCATTGCTGTGTTTTTCTATTCCTTCATCCTGTAAAAATCTACACAAAATCCTATTCTTCTGACAACTTCTTTTTCTTGGTTACCCTTCATACATGCACATAGAGTAACAAACCTTGAGCCCTTGGACTAAATCATTACTGATACCTAAAATGATCCAAGGACTGCCAGTTGGCCTGAAGCCAGCTGGCATCCATAAGCAAAATATTCTCACCCTCCTCCCATACAGGGTGGCTACATCCTGGAAGACTACTGGAAAGGGTGCCTGTTAGGGGGATCTCAAACCATCCCTAAGACTCTATTAGCAATTTAATAGCAGGAACAGGCATATACTGATGTTTAGTCCCGTGCTCCAGTGCTCTTTCATTTACTGATAAGCTATAACCTTAGGATCCAGAAAAAAAAGAGCTTGAAAACTACTGCTTCATTTCTAAAAGCCCAAAACAGGTAAACCCACCACTTGAAAAGCATATGCACAACCTGCATGATTCGCTGATTTTGCAATCAACATTCTGACTCTGAAAATTTGAAATCAAGCTCCAATAATGAAGAACAGCACTGGTATACTACCAGTGTGAAGGAAAAGTGGTAGAAGAAGCCAAAGGTTTATGAAACGTAAAGGCTAAAATTAATTTGGGCACTTGTGTGCTGATTTTTTAATCCTGCTCATTATTTTTACTAATGTATTTCTTCTTGTAACTCTTTAAAAAGGTGAAAAACTGTGTGTGCCTTATATATGCTTTTGTGCTAGCCTAATGGGCTGTCGTGGTTACAGCCAGAATTGCCAAAACCAGACTGACATGTGCCCTTCCTGCTCTGAAAAAGAAGGGAGAGGAAGAAAATAATGAAATAGATACAATGTATACAAAACCATATCAAGCTCCCAGGATGACACTCATATCACCATCAGGCATCAGGAAAAGTCCCAAACTGCATTCAGTGATCGACAGGAGCTGGATTCCAGATCTGGAGTCAGGAGTGGTCGGATCAGGATCAGAGGCAGAAGGACAGACAGGGTTCTCCTCAGATGTCAGCCATCGATGAAAAAGAAATTGACCCTTTGATCCCTCAGCTTTTATACTGACCATGATGTGGGTGGGAGGGAATACCCCAGGTCAGTTTTGGGTCACCTGTCCTGTCCGCTCCTCACTGCAGTTGTGATCCCTCCATGCTTTTCCGCTTCTGACCCTCCAACAGGGCAAATAACAAAATTACCAACCTTGGTTGTTATAGCAATAAGTATAAGCAAGGGCCTCTCTGCACACTGTTCCTTGGGATAATCAGGTTTTATCCCTGCAAGAGAGAACAGTCTCTGAACAATGTGCAGTTAATTTCAGGCTTTAGTTAGTTAGAAGTGGCCCAGCTAAAAAAGTAAAACTGTAAAACAGAAAATTGATTCTGTTTTACCTCAAACCAGGGCATGGGCTAGAACTCCATTTCCCCTTCCTCTGAGAAACAAAAAAGTGCTTCATTTAAAGCCTAACATTTTTTTCCTTTTTACCCTCTGGTTTATTCATAAAGCATTTTTCACAGGCAATGTAAAGAGTGTGAATGCACAGCAGATAGCCCTGTGGAGTACAGCAAAAGCTTTGAAATACCCAGGTCCCCAGAACCAACAACTTTTATACAAGATAGTTCTGTAGTGAGATAAATAGATCAGATTCTGGAGAAGACCTAATAAAGTTGTCCTTGCTGCCAAGGCATTGAACATCGCACAACAGTTTGCCTAAAATGAAAGACTGATTTTGTACCAGCAGCCTCAGTCTCTGTGGCACTGTGGAGCATGAAGTGTTACCAAGAGCTTTTCCTTTAGGAAAAACCTGCTTTCATTAGAAACAGTACAAATCTACAGTGCAAATATACAGGTATATATGGTGTTCTACAAAAAAAAAAAAAAGAAAGAAAAAGATATTCTGTTCACCCTCTGCAATGCATAGAGAAAAGGTTTTTTCTCTGCTTTTCTTCAGTGGAGCACTAGTTACAAGCCCAGTAGAGTTACATTAGGCTGTAAGATAAGAAACAGCTCTCTGCTCTGTTTAAAGGTCTTGAATGTCTCACTCTAAGATTCAGCAGTCCCTCAAATTTATGATCCAGTACATTAGGAAACTTGAATCTCTTGGGTTTTTCTAAAATTTAAACACATATACTTTTTTCAACCTAATTCCCACTTTTCAGATTTATCCATAATTTATATTAAAATCCACGTTGCCTTCCTCTAAAAACAATTTGATAAAATAATAGCCTGAGGGAATCAAAGAAGCATAACAAGTTATGATTTTTTCAGCTGGGAATGAACTTGAGGCACATGTGTCTTTATCTTTTTTATTAAAGAAAATACCTTCATTATACAACCTGCATTTTCTTTCTTGTGTCTTTGAATTGTGCTTCTATGATTTCACTCAAGGGTGAAAGCATCTATGATGTTTAAAATATTAAACCAGCTTTTTGTTGCTGCATACAGGTACAACTTCAGTCATATTAACAGAATTTCAATGTTAATATCACCTATTAATGACACATTATGTAAATAATTCATATCAGTGTGCAATACCAGAGTAATTTTTAAAGTTTTACAGACTGAACTGGAGGAAGAAATGTAAAAATAAAATAAAAATCTAGTGTGACCCTAGGGAAAATGCTGTGATAACGTGTAGATTATCAGTATAGTGAATAACATTTTTCAAGAAATCTCCTACAGACATAATTGTCCTCAATCTTCCTTCTGTCTCTGTTCTGAAGACAAATAAATGGTGACTATCTAAAAATGGGTGACAGTGATTTGTCAACTTTCCTAAGTTTGGAAATACACTGCAGAACAAAGTCTACTAGGAAGGTTGTTTTACTATTTCCTTCATTTCCAATAATGAAAGATAAAATTAATTTAAAAAATGAAAACTCACCTTGAAACTGGTTTGCAACAAAGATTGCAACAAAGACTGCAGCAAAGACAGTTTCCTGGTCAATAATTATAGTTCATAATTTAGATTCTTTTTCACTTAGTTATTAATAAGATGTAAAAAATGTGTAATTACATTAAAAAAAAATAAATTTTAACATGTTCCTCTGCAAGGTGCCATTTACTTTACACTAAAAGCAAAATCTGCTGAAATAACTCAGCAACAAAAGAACAGAATATCTTTGCTCATGCTCTGCTGTCTCTATGTTCCCAACAGTAATGTTAAATAGATTTCTAAGATCTCCCACAAAACCACACCACTAAGATTATGGCTGAAGCATTGTTACAGTATGTGTCATTCTTTTGTGTGCATGTCTGTTTTGAGTTGAGTGTATGGATAAACTCATCTGCTGGACAAAAGTGCCTGAATTGGTCTTGATTCCTTGGGTGTCCAGAGCAGGTAATTAACAGGCTACTTGTCATCAACATATGGTTACTGACACTGTGTCTTATTCAATTCCTTGAAAACAGATTCAGTTATTCCCAGCTTTGTTGGGTCTATCATTCCTGCCTACCACTATCTTGCCTTGTGCAATTCTATTTTGTGAAACTTAGGACAAAATAATTTCACTCAGAAGGCTCAATCATTTCTGCATCAGACGTGATCACTACTGTGATATTTCTTTCTTGCATTCAGGTCTGTGTCATCACCCACATGAGACTGAGGTTGTTTATTCTGGTCATACTTAGCCAGGGCAGGCCCAAGGGATAGGTGCAATGGCCTCCATTATGCCATATG
>VZTM01041386.1:3551-28119 GCA_013400555.1 Jacana jacana | reverse complement strand
AAACACGCAATCTTAATTAACTGATAGTCAAAAAGAGTGCTATAGGAAAACACCAGCAAAGAAGTTCCTCCTTGCAGTGCATTCCTATTTTCTGTTGGTCAGTCATATATTCCTGATTCTAGAGCCAACAATGTACATTCATTTCCCTTCCGCATTGAAACAACCGGTACTTATACCTGTCTTAAAGCTTCCATCTCTTCACTAGCCACTCGCTTCTCAGAAGAAGTGTTCTTCAGTTTGGACTCCGCAAGCTCCAGCTCCGTTTGAAGCTTATCTACCTCTTTGATGACTTGATCTCTCTCACTCATTATGAGGCGGTATTCATTGAAAACTGAATCCCTTTCTTCCTTATATTTTTCTGCATCCTTTGCTGCTTTCAGCTGCATTGTTTTGAACCTTGTCACCTCCGACTGTAATCGCTCCATCTCTCTCTGCAACTCTTTGTTTTGTGCTGTGGCGTTGCTTAGTTCCTGCTGTACTGATTCAAATCTAAAACCAAGCAGAAATGCCAATAAAATACTTGTTCCTTATTTTCCTTTTTCATACATTAAAGATTTGGCTGGATAAGCAAAGATTGGTAAAACACAACCACAAAGGACATCTCAGACAATGTTCTCTCAGTGCTGCAAAATAAAAGTTAGATTATTTACTGCTTTAGAAACATTAATAAACCTTTAGGAATATTAGATAACCTATTTAGGGAACTGAAACATAAAAATTGTTAGAAATAATTTAGAATTAGTTTAATTATTAAAAGTAAAATTTTTATCAAATTATTCTAAGAATGCAAAACTGCCATTATTTAATAGCACAAATTTAATCTTATTTATTGTGTTGAGCTCTCTTCATTAGAATTTCATTTTTTGTCCCAACACACACTCATGGACACACGGGAAGAAGGGAAACAAATGTAGGAATTGGAAAAAAACAGGAAAAACTTCCAGATGTGCAAATACAGCACAAAGTTGGCAATGGACAATTTAGAGGGAAAAAAAAGTAGGTTTGCAGTAAAAATGGATCCAATGGAACTACAAACTTGTAATCCAAACAGTATTGTTTGCTTTCATCAGTAGGTCACCTAGTAAATCTGAAATGCAAAATATCTTAAACTGTCAAAAGTAAATTTTTAAAATTTAAGACAGATGAAAACACATACACTTTCTCACTACAAGCTACTGAAGTATGGCACAAACAAAAAATGATGTAAAAAGTAGTACATTTTGTGTTGGTATTGACAAAGTATTCTTAAAAGTGGGACTTGAGAGCAGTGTTTTACCACAGTTGGACACCAACATCTCCTTGCATGTTTTTTCCAAAACTTCCAGGTAAATGCCACTGAGGGAAACATTGTGCCTAACCTGAGACTTTTAGGTTTACCCCAATTTCAGGTGCCTGCACACCCCTGCCAGACTTTTTTTTCTCTCTCTCTCTCACACACACACGGGGTTTAAAAGTGCAGTTTCTCATCTGATCCAGCTGCTGCCTGACCTTTCCCAAGAGAGAGCTGTAAACCCAGTTTCAAATATTTCATTGAAAGCCTCAGTGTATTCAAAGCATTGCCATAGCACTACTGAGGCATCTGCCAGTAACTTCAACACCATCACCCTGCTCCTTTGGGGAAATTCTTCCATTTAAGAGATCATCAGGCTGGCAGTACAGAAGACCCAACACATTACAACTTGGATTCCTTTTGCATTTTCAGATCTGTGAGCTTGAAGGCAAGAAGAATAGATTACAGAAGAAGTACGAGGATGTATCACAAAAATCTAAGATAGAGACTATGCCCAACAACCTCACCGCCATGTGAGAACCCACAGTCCATTTAAAAACTATTTAGGTGTTAAATCAAGGACAGCGCTGGGAAAACAGGGGAGAGGGGGGAGGAGAAAAGATTTAAGGCAATGATTGCCAAACAAAAAAGTCATCTGTAAGGAAGGGAAAAAAAACACAAACCAAACCAAACCCCACCAAGTGTACCAACATGGGGACCTGACCAGAAAGGAAAGTCTCCACCGTAGAGGAACACTCATATTAAATAGTGATAAAAACCTCCATAAAATCCTGAAAGCAAAGTTCCAGCTGAAACACCCCAGTCCTGCTTGTCCTTGCATTGCCTCCTGAGAAGGAAATACAGGCAGCTGGATCACATTTTCACAGATGCCTTCTGTAGACAAAAGCCCATTTCTAACAACTGCTGTGACTGGATTGCAAGTAGCAGGGGGTTAAGATGGGTCAGCAGCAGTAAGCATGATTTTATAATATTTATAAAATACTGAAAAGAACCCTCACCTGGACAACCTGTTGAAGATTAAACACAACTGCAAACTACAGGCAGATTTGTCCAAGTGCCACATCCCACATCCAGAATGCAGAGTTGTCCATGCTGGGTAAGATTTAGCACACAGTAATCAGACAGCCAATATAGCTAATCTGTAATCCACAAACCTTTCACCAACTAAACCATCTTGGTAGTGTTCATACGCTCTGTATTACTGTGGCAATGTTATAGATAAAAGAAAAAAGGCTGAACACTTCTCTGATACTTTTTAAGGTTAAAGATTCGTTCACAGTGAGACCTGGGACACCACTAGAATCTTACTCTTTCTGCTCTCTTCAATCCTATTTTGACTGTGTTTCCACTTAGTATTAATTAGTGCTGCAATATTTAAAAAAAAAAAATTATTGCTGCAATTTATGACCCATTCATCCTGGAAGTACCAAGTTTGTTACATCTTGTATTCTGAAAGATATACTCACCTGAGAAGCATTTTAAAAAATTGTTATCAGTCACACGGAGAAATATGGGCTTGGGTGTGAAGGAAGGTATAAAAATAAGACACATAAAGGTTTCCACAAATAGAAACAAGTGAAAAAAGAAGGCTGGACTCAAAGTCAACCAAATAAAAGGCAAAAATTTTTGAAGCTGAGTTATATTAACTTAGCTAGATCACTGATTCATGGGAACATGAATATTTTTCACGAAATTCATAAAATGAACCGCAGCTCAGCATCAAACCACACCTTCCTCTTAAGAAGGAGACCTCAATCAGGAAGGCATAATACAAATATGCTGAGATTCTGCAAATACCAGTATGGTTGCCATGTTTCTTATAGTATATATTAGGTTTTCCCTCACTTTCAGGGACCCATGGAATCCAACTCTACGTTACATAACTTACTCTCTTATTACTCACGTTCTCCGATAACTTAGATGTATCACAACTATGTACATGCTTTTCACATGTACATTATTTTCCATTCTCAGTCTTACCTTTTTGAAATACTAAAAGTCTATGAATGCGGAAAACAACATCTTTAGCGTTATTCTGTGGGAGTTGTGCATAATCCCTAACTTCTGTCAGTGAAAACATTTGCCACACACCCACAGAAGCTCTTTGGAGTCCTTATGTGTTACATGACCATTCTTCCTACTCCATACGGGTATCTGTGCAGGCTTAATACCAAGGAGAAGCAGAGAGAGGTTAAGTGTAGTGTGACGTAGTGTCTGTGCCCTTCTGTTCTGCTACTTGGGCTGCTCCTATCAGCAGCGCTTTCCCAGAGAAGCGAAACTCCCAGGCATCCGCATCCAGTGAACTCTGTTGCCAACTTGAAGCTCAGAGTCCCACGTGGTCTGCAATTCCCACGTTGTGAAAACTTAACTTATGCTTGAGAACATCTTCATTTGTTAAAATCCTTTCAGAAATTGTATCCTCCTACCGACTTGCTTTTTCTATTTAAAAGCAGATATATATGTTGATAGACTCATCACCCATTAAGGGGTTTGTTTGGAAGACTAAGTCTGAGGTTTAGTAAAACTTGGGCTGTATTTGACTCCTGTGTCTACAACAGAATAAACATAGCTTGAAGTGAAGACCATCCCTTTCTCCAATGAGCTAGACAACAGTTAAAATACCCTACGCAATTCCAAAACCTTAGTTGGGAAATCCTTTTCTCAAGAAAATGCACAATTTCTCCAAATAAACATCCCCATCCTACCTTCTAGGACCTTCCAGAAAATCTTATATAGAAACACACGCTTACTCATCACTCCAAGAAAACACACATTGGAGAAAAATTTTGGAAAAAGAAGTTAGACAAGTATTTGTGATTCGACCACAGAGAATATAAGATGGTACATTAGATTCGTTACTGCTTTCACAGCATATCTGAAGGTATCCAAACCTGACTATACCTTCTAAGAGAGGTTGAATATTGCTGCTGAAAATGTATTGCTGTGTCCCGTTGCTTCATTAACATGTCAATCTGTTTCTGAAGGCGTCTGTTCTCCTCCTCAACCTGTTCCAGGCGGCTCAGATCTGTATTGTGGCTTGCGATCTTCTCATTGTACCGTTTCCTTAGGGCATCGTAATCCTTCTTTACACCCTCTAGCTTGTCCATTGCTGTATCGTAAAGTTTATTTAATATCTCTGATGACCCATTTTGCTTCATAACCTAAAAAAAACAGGGCAGAAACTTGATTAATAAAATCAGTTTTAAATCAGTCCAACAAATTTGATTTAAAATATATTAATCATCTTTAACAACCATTCCTTTTAATGACTAAGGAAACACTGAGCCTCTTTCTAAGCATTGCTGTTACTGTATCTGCTTAATGTTAACAGGGGAAAAAAATTTGCTTTATCACAACTTAAGAGTGCAAACATTTATTAAAAAATTCTCTCTCCAACGTTAACTGCTACCAACAGTTATTAAACTTGCGTGATTTGTGAAGTACTCCGTAGTTTTAGCAAGAGGCAATTGTCATTTGACGACAAAGATACCTGTAATTTAGGAAAGAACCACGAGGTGGCATTCATGACAGCTTGCCTGTATCCTCCATGAACAATTAAATAGTTTAAAACTTCGAAGAATCTACCCTAAATTCAAATCTACCCTAAATATGTTATACACGTAGGCACTTATTTTAATATTCATACAATATTTCATTTGAGAACTACCCACAGAGGTTTGTGTTTCAGAAGCTATCCATAAAATATGAGCAGGAAGAGAAAATCCATTTAAACACGAATAAAGTCTGACCTGGATCTTAGTTTCAAACTAATTTCCACTGACATAAGAATCTTGTTGTAAATAGCAACGTCGATGATAAATGCCCAGCAACAACAACTGAAAGTCCCTAATGAGTTTCAGCAAACCTAGTCTTCCTTCCTTCTCAAATGGCAAAAAAAGTGCTTGAAATGAGACCTTACCTTCCCTCCCCCTCCCTTTTACAAAAAAATTCATTTTTTTATATGCTCATTTTTTCTGGTTTTGTCCTCTAAGCTTAGATTTGACCTTAATAGAATGGTGGGAAGAAACAGAAATGCTCTATATAGAGAGGTGCCAGGAGTTTGTATCATCTTAATATTCACCTATAAATGTACATCCATAACAATTCGACAATAAGAAATATTTATGAAAATTGGAAGGAGAAAAGGACAGTGAGGGTGAGGTAACACTGGAAGGGGCTGCCCAGGGAGCTCGTGGAGTCTCCTTCTCTGGACACATTCCTGAGTGATCTGATCTAGGTGTTCCTGCTTCAGCAGGGGGATTGGACTAGATGATCTTTCAAGGTCCCTTCCAATCCCTCATATTCTGTGATTCTGTGACAGAAAACATGAGCTGTATAAAAAGCTGAAACCAAACACATAGCAAACACCCTATATGCAGAACTTGGCTCCCCGTTTCCTTCTGTGTCTTATATTCAGAGTAAGGACAAGTTTCTGAACATGGCAGAACCTGAATGCCTGAAGACAAAGGAAAGACAAAAAGAAACTGCCCAATCTATGCCCGGTACTCACTGTCCACAGGTAGCAGATAACAACCCTCACTTGTCAGGAAATCACTTCTCTACTTGGGCACGACAAGGGAGACAAAGTTCTTCAGCCTGACACTGGTCTCCTTTAACTTACCATAATATGCACAAGTAGCGAGTTACTGTTCATAAAGCAGTCCTGGAACCAGGCTGCATTTGGCAAGAGCCTTGGCATGGCCATTTTCACATCTGTGGATGGATGTGGAAATCCACATTCAGTGGACTCAATACCCAGCACAGATCTGGGGGCACGAATCACTAGCCTGCCTCAGTGCATCACTGCTGGCTTGCTAAACATGTGATAAACTGTACACATATAGAAAGTCTAAATATATCAGCTCAAGAGAGCCATTTTCCTGAAGACTACTTCCCAAAGCTTTCTGAGAATCAGGTTTGAGAACCAAATATTTGAGAATCCAAGCAGAAACAAACCACTTCTCGCTGTCTAAAGCAAATAGGGAATGTCTTTTTGCTGGAGAAACACACTAGAAAATTAAAGACAAGAAGGATGAATATACTTGAAATTGGATGGAATTCAGAATGAACTTGCTAACAGAGCTTTGATGGAGGAAGGCAGAAATACTGTAAACAGGAAGGAGTGTAAGAAGGAAGGTCTCCCATTCAAAATCCCAGTCTGAGAAAAAGTAAATAGTCCCAGCTGGACCGAGGAAGACGGCCATGGCAACAAGAAACTTCATCTGGGAGCAGCAGAAACTTAAGCTGGTCAGCTGCTACACAGCAAACCCACAACAACCCTACACAAAGAGTAACCCAATCAAAAGGCTTTGCTCTCTGAGGCCACCGAGACGTTGTGTTTTGCTACGGCCTGATGATGAAACAACACGTCAGAGGGATCACCATAAACAGTGGCAGACTAATTCAGATGAGAAATGACACAGACAAGATAAGACTCTTGGCGCCCCTTCAAGACACCATGATTCACTCTGACATGCTGAGAAATGGAGTTACACAACTTTCTCAACGAGAGTCACATACAGAGTTTTCTTTAAAGGTTGAATTGTGGTGTCGACAGGAGACTGAATTTCTTTAAATAAATACTGACAATGACACTTCAGCCGCCTCTTGTGCTGCCAGCTGATTTCAAACTTCAGGACAGAACCTCGGAAGATCATGGCCTTCTCAAGCAGGTTTTGCATCCCTGCTTTGCAGCCTGGGAAACTGAGGCACAGAGCAATTAAGAGATTTGTCCAGGTTTACCATTTCTGTTACACAGAACACCAGCCACCTTCTGAACCAAGCCACTCAACTATTTCACCGCAGAACTCTCAAGATAGCATTAGAGGGAGGGGACAAAAGCAACTACAAATCTTCACTCCTCTAGGCAGTAACCCTCAAGCACCTCCTAAAGCGCTATTCAGCACATCCAGCTTGCTTTCACCTTTGCCCCTCCTACCCCTAGCAAATAATTATTTTTGTTTGCATAGGTTTTGCTTCTGAAGCCTAATGTTTGACTTGCAAGTTTGCCCTGTGAATCAGCCTACACACAGTTAACCGAGCTCCTCTGTTTAACCATTCCACACACTACTGTAACTATTCCAACTAAATGATCAGGCTTTCCATAGGCAAGCCATGGACTTGATACGACCAGTTGCTCCTTAACTATTACTCCTCCCTTTCTTTCTTCAGAACATATAAAGTTGTCCTAGAGGCAGCCTGTTCACAACAGCTCTGACCTGTCTGCCCCTTCCTGAGAAGACTGTCCTTTTTTTTTTTTCTTTTAAGCCCCAAAACATTAATCAACCTGTAGCTTTGCTCTAACTGAATGCTGTCTGCAAACCTGAATAACCAAGCTAACTACTAAATTAAATATTGGTTTTCTCTCAAACTATTATGGTATCACTGGAATAACTGGGGAAAAAAAATAACACACCCCCCCACACATCCCCCAACCTACTTATTACTCAATTTTTTTATTGTGGTACTTTCCAAAAAAACATCTTAGTATGCAAATTTAAAGCTAGCCCTGCCCCATAAAATACCCTAGGAAAATAGTCATCTTTTAATCACTTTGCAACTTCAAGCTAGGGGTTTGATGCCTCTCCATTGAGAAAAAAAAAAAAAAAAAAAAAAAAAAAAAAAAGAGTTGTGCAGACACAGCCATAGAATCATTTTGGTTGGAAGAGACCCTTGGGATTGAGTCCAACCACCTGCCCTACTCTACAAATTCTCCCCTACACCATATCCCTCAACACCACATCTAATCTACTCTTAAACACAGTCAGGGACGGGGACTCCACCACTGCCCAATCTTCCTCATGTACATTTTTTTTTCACCTCTGCATCAAATTGTTTTATTACCACCTAAAATTCTATATTCTTCATTCTTTTTCCCAGCTAAACACACAAAATCCATTAGTATCCAAGATCTCATTTTCTTCCACTATGCCGTAAGATGTAAGGCGGACATTTTAGAATGAGTAAGACAAAAGGGGCAGCAGTGTTGCCCACTAAGTCTTAGTTGACTTCTTTATCAGAGAAGCAAATCACCATCTCTTCTAGTACCTGCACTCTGAGCTGTAGCTCACCTGCTGCTGCTGGCTGCGCAGGTCTGTTATCTCCTTCTGGTCCTCATCATGAAGCCTCTTCATTTCCTCACACGACTGCTGGAGATGATTATGTTCTCGCACCAACTGCGTGTTTTTCCTCTTCAGGGTGTCCATGTCCTCCTTCAGCTGCGACTGGTCACTCAGCAGCCGACTGTGCAACGTGCTGTCACGGCACACAGAAAGAGCTCTTAGAGCAGGGAAAGGTCCTGGACTAGTTAATTACAGGCATGAGTTTCCCACCAAGAAAGCAGGTCAAACTAACTCAATTCTGCATATTTGAGCGTTTCAAGTGTCCAGGGAAAAAAAAATCAGAAATGGTAAGGACATAAATCTGAAAACATCAGAAGAAATGATGGATTTATGTCACCCTTTAATGTCATTTCACAGCCATTTTAACAGCAAGCAGGTAGAAAAACAGAAATGGTGTAATGAAAGCATAACATGATCCTGGAGATAATTATCCCACTAATCACCTTCACTTTCTCTCAGGCCCCTCAGCCGAGCAGCAGCTAACCAAAGTCCAGGTGAAAACTACACAAATCTCCTTGCATGCTATTGTTTTAAAAATAAACAAACAAAAAAATGAAACAAAAAAAAAACCCACAACCAACAAAACCACTTGTTAAGGTTAAAAGCTATACAAGTTTCTCCAAACTTCATTATGCAAGCCATAATTACTGCAAGAAATACACTCTTGCTTAAAAATTAAACTGAGAGCCACATGATGAGGCTAGCATTCAGATTGTAATTCGAGGTAGCAGCCCAAACTTAGACCAGAACTCTCTTGAGAAAGAGCAAAAAAAAATCAATTTAATGTATTTTACTATCACAGATAAAATAGTGACATTTGGATACTGACGAGTCATTTTGTTGTTGAAGCAGATTGATTCAAACTGAACTCTCACACCTGCTGATAAAGTGTTTGAAGTCCGTATTTATTAAAAAAAATGCATATAACCCACAGCCATTTAAATTTTAAGATACTTTGTCTTCCTTCTTTATGAAGGGAAATACAAGCATTTCCTCCACAGAATGACCTGAAGCCTTTTCACACAATTAAATACACATAATCTTTAAATGTGGGTTATTAATCTGTTATCTATAAAACAGATTTTGTTGGAAATTATAAATTCTTTGGAATTGGAGAAATTAGAAATTCTTTGGCATTGGAACTTGGGTTTGCCTTTTTTTTTTCTTTTTTTTTTTTTTTTTTTAAGTATGGAGTTCTAAGTATTATTGCAGGAGAAAATAGCATTTAAGTAGTATGTTCAACTTGATTCCTTTCTTTACCCTGAGAATTACTCATAGAATCAGCAGGAATTACGTGCATGGATTTCAACATGTGTTTTCATGTTTTGGACATCTAAGCTCCAACAGTGAGTTTCAGTCTCATCAAGTTTTAAGCAGGAAAATGAATTATTCAAATCCAAGTAAATAAGTTCTTATAATAAAGATAATTTCCTCTGAATCAATTAAAACACGCTGCACTTTCTTCTGACCTGATAATCTTAGTCTGTAGCAAGAGTAAAAGCGAAAGCTTGCACTTGTATATATGCATCCTTTTGCTGAAGTCTAAACTGTGAGTCTCTGAAGACTATGGCTATATTCTTGGCATGCTTGAGTATTTCAGTCAGTCACTCTACCTTTAAAAGCTTAGAGTTTTTCTTCTCACATGAGAGGTTAAATCCTTTTCTGCTATCATGAAAACATCAAAATAAGCAAGAACATAACACAGTGTGGTTTCAGGGACTACAGAATTTCTACGTAAGGTAAGAAACCACTCGCTTTTAGGATAAAGATGACAAGCACTTCCACGTCAGCATTGGATGGACGTTAAATAATTCAGCTTGGAAAATACCCATCTACATTGTACAGAACACTAATGCTTTGCACAGGGTTCCCCAACAAATTAAAGTCCTTGAAAATCCTCAACTGAAAGTAGGAATAAAACTCTTTGTAAAGAAACCACACAATTTAGTACATCTGTAGTCTTTGACAATCTTTAACACTGTTTTCGGTTTTTTAAAGAATAATGTAAGGAAACGATGCCTGTCTTGAAAGGCTTGGAGAGTAGTGGGTGAAACTACAAGGTAAAAACTAGCAGCTCCCAATGAAAACAAATGCTGTTTGTTAAACCCGAGTCATATAAACCCATAAATATAAGTGAAATAAACTTCAAACCAAGAATTTACCTGTACTTCTATTTCTAAGCTGTCTTCCTTTCAAGTGAAGAAAACATGTTTCTACCTGCATCAATGACTGTTTTTTAAACAGAAATACACACTGGAAATATTCACCATTTTCTTCCTGTTTTACTCATTTCCATAAATGCTTACAATTGGTCTAAGCCTGTGTTAAAACTTAGACGAGTGAGTGTGAGAACTAACTGCTGAAAAACAGTAACAAATTATATTCTGCTTTCCAGCCCGACAGTAAAGCTGCTGACCTGTAACCACAAGTCAGTAACCAGGCTTTCCCTGTCAGTGCCACATGAAGACACCAGGACCTGCTATCTCAAATTCTTCCAAATAATAAACCACAAAACCCATACTTCATTTCAAATAGGCCAGAAATGTTTTAGCTGATGCAATTAATCTCGCAATAAAAGTAAAATACAAAAACAAAGAAACTCACCACCACCACCACCAAAAAACAGAATTTAAAAAAATACATATTTTATTACCATGTTCTAATACTTTATGATTTAGCACAGACTGGTAAACTCTGACCTTGTATACCTTTAGTAACACTTACTGATAAAAGTCTGCCTCTTTTGCTGCTTCTTCACATCTTTTTAGTGTCTTGGTGTGCTGATTCTGCAGAGACTGTAGGTCGGACATGGCCTTCATGCACTGAATCTTCAGCCTTTCATAGTCATGATTTGGTTTTGGACTAGGCCTAGCGTGGACAAAGAACATGGAAGTTGAACATCAGCTGCTGAAGAGAATGAAAAATCTGGGAAATTACTGTCCAATCAATCACCAGTATTACACAACCGTTGAGACTTGCATTATGCTTTAATTTAAATATTGACCGCTTCACATGAAGATGCAACCACAAATAAAAAATCACTGGCTTTAACCTGTATTAGTATTAAACTGAAACGTACTATCCAGTAATGAACTAATTCTGTCTAACAGTGAGCCAGCCAAAACCAGCACAGAGGGAGCAGGTACCTCACTTCTGAGCAGCCATATTTTCCCAGAGCAGAACCGTCCCTTGACACCAGAAGTCAGTGACAAACCGCTCAGACCCTGTGCCACCATGTCAAGCTCTCAAAGAAAATGCCCAGAGCTGCAGCGAGAGCGGGGCTGAAAAGAGGATGCCAAAGGCAAGAGGGGGCTGCAGGGAGACCCGAGCCAGAGAAAACTTCTCATCCAGGCAGTGGCTGCAGGACCTTTCTACAGCTCCCGAGGAAAATCAGCGTTGAGGCAGAGAGAACGAATTTTAAGAGGACATCAAACACACGCATCCAGATGCTAACCAGTTTGACTGAGCATTGAATTTAACTGATTTGACCAAGTCATTCTGATGAATTACATATCTGAGTGTTTTCATGTTCTTCTAAACTACTATAAATGAATGAGAAAACATGTCAGAATCTACTTCATGTTTCCCTAAGATAACCCAAATTTTGTTCAAATAATGAATAAGAATCTCCAAGCCAGTATCACCTCCAAAAAGCAATTTTCAGTAAGCTGAATAAAATGAAAGCCAAAGTAAATAAAAAGAAAACTTTTGTCTGAATTTTTCTTTAGTACATCAGGATCACTGTCAGGAGATATCTAAAATAATCTACCTTGTCAAGCAATTGACCAACATAGATTATGTCTAGAGCATGTGGTCACTGCACATAGCTCTCTTCACTTCGAAAAAATCACACACTGTGCTAGAAACTAATTTAGTGCTTCAGAACAAAAAGCATAACCCAGCTAAGCTTCTCAAAGAGACTCGACAATGAACTGTTCCTCCCCTACACAGTCATAAAATTTTTGTACCATTGAATTCTCTAGTTTTAAAACAAAACTTCTGCCAGCTGTCCCCGTGTCATCTCCTGGGTCTCTTCTAACTCTACAGGCAATGAAAAAAAAAAACAAAAAACAAAACAAACAACCCAAAAGAAAACAATTGCTTTCTAATTTGGCTCTGTTTATTCTCCTATCGGATTTGCTCCATTGCTGCGCAGAACAAACGTCCTCCCTCCCCCCTCGCTCTCTCCCAAGCGGCTTCTGTGGAAGCACAGCCTGAAAAGCCATCAGAGTCCTCATCATCCTCTCTGCGACGCGGATTCTGGAACTGAAACGCAGCTGGCAACTGAATGGCAATGAAAATGGTTTCACACTCCTGCAGTGGTGAGAGTTGTTAAAAAAAAAAAAATTTAAAAAAAAGCAGCCACATCTGACTCACAGACTTTTAGGGCGTGTGTGTGTAACATGGAGGTGCTTTTTAGTTTTAGTAACCCAGCTACATTTGCGTTGCCGAGTAGGAAAACCTTCAATTGTAATTCCACTTTTTCTCCTCCAGAGAAGTGCTCCTGGGGAACACAAAACCAAAGACCCCTTCCTTGACAGGCAGACTTTGGTAACAATCAAAAGCCAAATTCATTTAAGTAAATTCAATCACATTCTACAGGGATGTCTGTTAGGGTTTTGTTTTTTTTTTTTTTTAAATTCACTATTTACTGGGGGTGCCAAAAGAAGTAGTACATTATTCATACAGTGCTAGAAAAGTATTACTGCAATTACTGCAGTGTTACTCTTTTCAAATACAACTCTAGTTAGCATAAGTAAAACTCCGTATGAAATGTTCACACCCTTGACAGAAGCACTAAAATCCCAAGCATTGATTTAAATTAGACTTTAGGGTGAAATTACTGAAAGTAGACACCATCTGTCCACCACAGTCATTAGAATGACAATATTAATTAAGTACAGTTTAACTCTCAGTTGAAGCATTACGCTTACTGAGACCCATTAACTTATGTTCAGATTAAGCTTGTAGTCATAAATTCTTATTAGTGCAAAATATTTGAGTGTATGAATTTTCACTAAAGCAAACTATTAGCTCAGTCTCAAAGCTATAGAGAGAATTTGTTCTACAAGTCGAATATCAATTGTGTGTATTTCGCATATTGCTGAAATAGCAGTTGCATTAATCTAGAAAAAAAAAATCCTATTTACAAATGGGTATCAAGTAGGTAACTACAGAATGTGGGCTACCTACACCATGAGGAAGGAAACCAATGCCACCAGTATCATCCTGCATTCCAACTCATCTACATGAAATAAAAGCCACAGGATAGCCGAGGCCATATGTTCCGCAGTGCTGTTCCAAGGGTTTATGTCTCAGCAAGAAGAACAGGGATAGGCACAGGAGGAGTTTTGGTCAGAAGTCAAATATCAAAATGTAGTCCATTCAAACACATGTAGTGGTTGACTCTTGTTTAAGGAAGACCACCACAGTTTTATAATAAAATGCCTCACAAAATACAAAAAACTATGATTTCAGTAAAGGAAAGGTGTCAATTACAATTTTGGAAGCATCAGTTCAAATGTTAACAACATTTAAAGTGCTAGTGTTAAAGGTCTAACTGTTTTTCTGATACTCATATAACAACTCTAAAAATCCTTTGTATTCCCATGGAATCACCCTGAGCATAAACCAAGGCCACAATGAGACCGACATTTACACCTATCTGATGGTGGCATAAAAGCTAATGCCAATGCCAGATCCAATTTTGTGGGCAAAGCCTACCCAGCAACCTGAAAACATTTTCATTTCTGCTGCAGCTCCACCACTACCAACAGCAACTACAGGTTACACATAAAACAGTCTCATCTCAAAGGCAGCTTTCGGGGGCTCATTGCATTGCCACTCTCTTCTACTGCTACATCAGTAGTAAGCCCAGCAAGTTTAAGTCTATAAAGGCACACCCTGAGCACGTGAAATTATTTGGTCAAATCTTCATCACCACAACATGTGCAGGCACACAGTCACTGTCAAGTGACATAAGCACAGCATGAGCAATCCTACTGCTGTCCAGCAGGATGACACATGTTCATCTGATTCAGCGCACGGCAATCCACCTCTGCACCTCCTCTTCCACCGCTCTAGACTCAGCCAACGCTTTGCTTTGGAAAACAGCTCTTGGTTCTGCAGACGCCAGCCCTTAACAACCAGCCCAGCCCACCCCATGTGCTGTGAGCTGCCGTTGGTTTGACGCATTCCAGTGTGACGTGTCAAGATTTGCCTCTGCACCACCTGTGTCAGGTACAGCCATGGTTAAAGCCTCATGCACTGCCAAGAAAGCAAAAGCCCTTTTGGAGTCATAAAAGCCACCATCTAAGTAACGATCTTCCAGCTTTCACACTTCAGGGTAACAGTTTGCCATGTCTGGGCAACATTCCTGGAAGTCTGAATATTTTTATATGAAAAAAGAATGCAAAATAAAATTAAAATAAATAAATAAATAAAAAAACAACCAACCAACCAAAAAAACCACAACAAAACCCCCCAAAACAAACAAACAAAACCCAAAAACAACAACAACAACAAAAAACATCAGCAAAACCAAAGTACCGTCAAGCTTTATATATATGTATATGGATGATGGATGTGATTGAGAGGAGCAGTTGCTTTTATACTGGAGGAAAAAAATGTCAACTCATAATCTATATTCATTTCCCACTCCTCAAATATTTGTTTGGAAGGCAGCATCCTCCATCTAACATACAGTGTCCCAAGCACTGTCCAAGTGCAATGTTTATTTTGATGAGTTGTTCTCCAAGCTGTAGACGTTTATATTTTCCTACAACACACGAATCCTACACTGGCAGCAGAGGATTGATTTAACAATTAAAGAGGAAAAACTAGGCCAGTCTAGAGGGCAGCTCATCAGAACTTTATTAATAGCATCCTGGATTACGGCGAACATAAAAGCTCTAAAACCCTCAATGCCTAAGCTCTAGTGATTTCAAATAAGAAATCCCTCTGCATAAATAAGTAACTGGAAGTTATGCAGAAGATGTTGACATTTAACAACCTCTTCCTCTCCTGTCCCCACATCACTTGGAGGCCCTCAGATAGAGCACAGTTCTCAAGGTAGCCCTCAGTACTCATGGAGGGAGGAACGGGCATTAAAATAGGTAGCTAAGAAATGAATAAAATACCCAGATTCTCTCATTCCAATTCACCAGTTCAAATCTCGACCTTATCTCATAAGGACAAAAAGTTTAATAAACCACCTTATACAGGTAGAGCTGATGAAATAACAAATACAAACAACAAATAAAACACTGAAGTTCAGAAAAGCTATGCATCATGATAACACCTCCCAGAATATCTGTTCTTTGCTCTCATTTCAGATTCAGCGACAGACAATTTTTTTCAAGGTTCAGAAACTTTCTCTTATATGCATTTATTGCAGGCAAAAAGTACTTGCTCAGTATGCCCAAAGTCACATTTATAAACATTCACAGACCTGTAACTTTCTAAAATAAACCAGTTCTGTTTCCTGCCCAATAAACCCCTTATCTACAATTAACTCATACATTCCCTGAATACTGTCTTCCTCATAACTTATCAACCCTCATATTAGAATGAGCTGCATAAGGCTGACCATTAACTGACTTTGAACACACGCTGGTTTTCTTTGCCAGCACCTGTAACTTCTCAGTGGAAGAGATTTCCTTACACTCAACATGGTAATGCTTCACAGTCCCTCAATATATATATACCAGGAAGCATATCTCCTAAAAAATGCTTACTCCCCTCAACAGAAATCCAAACCTCTCCCCCCTTGCAGAAGCACAGTAATAGCTGCGATATTTTTTTTTTCCCTTCCCCTAATTTTTGTCCTCCAGCCAAGTATTTGGAGCTATTTCCCTTTTTCCTCTCTTGCTTTCAAAACAGCAAATGCTTCAGCCACTGTTCTTTCCTTGCTCACATCATAACCCAGGAAGCCTAAACAACTTGTTTGCTTTCTTCTCCCCACACAGAGATGAGCCCTACTCCCTTCATTCCCACAGCAAAAATTGCTGGAGAAAGCAGGAGCAGGTATTTAACGGGCAGCTCTCAAACCTGGACGTGGTCATCTACATATGCATACATCTCCCCCAGGATGCAAGCAGGTTAACAAGCAGCACATATACATTGCAATATCCTTGCCACTTTACAAGCCAGCAGGAGTCCAGACACTGGAAAACACTTCTGAGGATTACATGTGAATGTTACGTTTCCTTTATTTTCACCTGCAGTCATCAAAAGTTGATCCAGGAGATGAAAGTGCAAGTCGCTTGCGCAGCTCATCCCTCTCACGAGTTACTTGACGGAGCTGATATAATATCGTCTCCAGCTTCTCACTCATCTGTCTCGTATCTATTACTGGTGGTGGAGATGATGCTTTACCAGTCGTACCTGACCAAGAGATGAATAATTGTCAGTCAGAGAAGTCCTCAAAAGAACATTACAACTTCACTACAGAAATTAACACTAATCTCAATAATCCCATATTTTTGGTTGCAGAATCCTCTTCAAAAATTAAACAAGTCATGGAAGCTTTCATCAGCTAGTTGACATGAGAATAACTTCATTTCAGTCAGACCCCATGTGAGCAGAAAGGCCCTACCTGAGTTGCAAGTTAAGGTTGCATAAGTAGGTTTCTTGTATTCTCATGAACTTGTGAGCAAAAGGCTGCCCAAAAGGTAAGGCCAATTTGCAGTCACAATTAAAAGATCTCAGAACCTAACACAGTGACAGAGGTCACATGTACAAAGTTACTCCAAATAAAGACCCATGGCTTTGCTTCCAAAAACAAGTAAATTCCACCCACATCAGCTTACCCCAGCGACAGCAGAGAAACTGTTACAGCACAGGGACTCTTTTCCTGCTCCTTTATCTAGCAGCACAGACATACCATTCCACTGTATTCTTCTGCCAACATTTATTTTTAATGCAATTCTGTGCTTTCACATGCTGCAATTTATCAGTCCAGAATGTAAAGTTAAAGACTTGTCTTGCCAACAAATCATGAGAAACAAGCTTCATTTTGAACAACGTTGGCTAAGAAGAGCACATTATAATCGCTGCAACTGGACAACACATCCAATTTCCTCTAAGGGGCAGTCATACATTAAACAGTTTGATGGGATCTTTTAATTCTTAGCTTTCTTAATACCAGAGACGAACAATGATGCCCACTGTCTTCTCAGACAGCTATACCAACACAAAGAGGTCTTCTTCCACATGAGAGATGAGAGTGTGTTATGTTATGTTTCACAACATGCTGACAATTAAGTCAACTGTAATAATAATTCTGCCCATTTTAATCCCAGGCACATGAGAGCAAACTCAAAGATAACAGTCACAGATGTGATGGTTAAAGGCCTAAATGTATACAAGAGATAGCTATTTTCTACCTAAAAGAGAAATTCTAGAAATAGTTTGCTTAATTATACACTCGAAACAACTTGCTGGCATACTTATTAACTTGTTAGGACGTACCTTTATTATGCCCTTTTTTAAAATGAAGTAGCAGAAGACACAACAGTGAAATAACACTCTCTGATCACTGTCTTTTCAAAGAAAGAATTTCAAACAAAGTAATTTCATCTGACCAAATGTTAAGGAGTTGCAGGAACTGGCTTATCTTTAAACCCTCTTCAGGAAGGTACTGCAGGATGCAAGAACTCCCTCCAACTTTTAAGTAGAGCTACCTGCGCTTTAAAGTTTCCACACTAAAATAACTGCAGGGTCAGGGCTATCACACATAAGGCATCTAGAATAATAGGATCCTTGTTCTTACTCCTTTCAGCTGTTACTGTAATTCTATAATGAGAATTTATGAGCACAGACTGTTCTTTTAATCTAAATATTGCATAATAATGTATGCAAATGCTCTAATAGCAAACTGAAGAAATAAAAAATGGCAGGAACAGAGAAGCAGCCTCTGAAGGCACAAACGCACATCGCTCAAAAGAGTTCCCAATGGAGGCTGCATTTGGGCTTTCTCCTACTGCTTTGTTTCACTTCTCCATCTACACTGAGTCCCTTCATCCATAAAGACTAATGATCTTGCGCTTCTAAAATGCAGTTATCCTTTATTTTCCTAGAATAAGAACCATCCTACATAACTTTAAAGGCAAGATTATACATAAATCAGTAATGATACAAATCTGCTATCCTAGGCCTATGATACAGGGAATAAATAGGGAAAAAAACAAATGGGCAAATAAAATAAAGTCAGAACATATTGATTTCAAACAGTTCAGACCCATCAATGAGCAGGAAAATTCATTAAAAAAATTAAAAGGTAAAGACAGATAAACCTAATTCAGGAGCTGACAGGCTGCATGGTCTTTGGTAAATTCAGTGGCAACCTTCACACCCTCTCCCTTGAGCTGACACATAAGAATACGTGTAATACTGAAAAGGTCCCCTTCTCATCTGTACAGGGAAGTTCAAAAGCTCATCTGTCATCCTGGGGCTGGCTACTTGCGAGCAAAACCGATGAACAATACGCAAGGGGCACAAGAGGAAGAAGGAGATGAATCGGGAAGGCTGGTGTGCTTTGCGTGGAGGAAAGGACATTGGATTAACAATGGTCCATCACTAATATCAGCGTTAACCCCAGCAGTGGTCCCATGGACAATGTCTGCCACACAAGCGTGCAACAGCTGCTCTGGGAATCAAAAACATAGTAAAAGGAGATAAAGAGTTATACCTCTGCTCTTCCACCTTTCCCTGTTCTCCCACTCATAGCTTTCACAACATCCCAGTGACAATCTCCTTCAGGAGAAAAGGAGACAGTCCCGAAACTGTGCCAAGCAAGACAAGACTGCTTTATTTAAAGGACAGGCCAATTAGCCTTAGGAAAAAAGCTTTCTTGACTGATGTGAAGTCGTTTGTCTTTGTACCAGAAAAGGTTATTTCATTAACTTGTCACTTTTTACAAGTACATCAGCAAATACTTTCATCTCAAATGCAATGATATTGTTGTCAACGCATAATACCAGCCAAGAGATGTACGCCAGAAATCAATATGATCCAGATACTCCTTCTCTTATCCTTAAAAGAAGTGAAAAAACGTTGTCTTTGTTTGATTTACTAACAACCTTAGTTTTTCAATAATTGTACAAAAGGTCTCATAAATGTTAAATCAGATTTGTGGATGCTCAAATGAATAATAAAAAAAACCCAACTAAACTTCAGTGAACTCTGCTCTCATCAGAAATCTTAAATACTCTTAATTTCTTTTAAAGGAGCTTTTATAGTTGAATGCTAAAAGCATTTTATAGCATTTGACATTATGATGCAGTAGGAGGAAAGTGACCTGTGCTTCCAGCTTTGTATTCTTTTTCCATCTGATTGCATATTTTACACAACAGTACTTCCTTTCTGCACTTCAACCAGTCAAACTGGTCTTAAAACATACAGGCCTAAAGGCTAGAGCTCCATTAGCCAAATTATGCCACCTTCCAGTAACTCAACTGTTTTCTCAGACAACCTGGATTTGTGAAAATGTATTTACTGCAAGACCTGCCAAGTGCAACTCATCCATGTGCTTCGTTAAGCCTCACCACTCCTTTTTATTCATGTGAGCTGAACTTGGGCTCAGAGAACCCAAGCGTCTGGAAGTCACATCCCTGGTAAGTCACCCCCCCACATAAACACACTCCACCAGTGCCTGAAACAGCCCAACAGCGGCAAGGCATTGCGTGGACGTTAATGCAGCACATGCATTAAGGACTGTGTGTGCACTGAGTTCAGCTAAAGCAGGATTCTGCAGATTTCTGTCATATGCTGTATAAAAGAAAAGCCTTAAAAAACATCAGAAGCTGGAGACATTGCATCTTCAGTAGTGATAGGCCAAATGCTGGACTTGACAGAAATCATAATGATCTATTATTGTAGCACATACCAAGCACAATTCTTGATGATTAATCATCACTGATTGAAGAGATAATATAGCCACACAGAAACCACTGCTCAGCTTTGCATTTGGGGATGGGCTAGCACACTTTTGGAAGAAAAAAATATGATTTTAAGAGAAATAGGGCTAAGTAACTTGTTAAACTGACCAAGATGTACCATAATGCTGAATCAATAGAACGCTGAGGTGGGAAAATGGACCAAAAGCATAAACAGTTACTTTTAAGAAATGCCATTAATGCCAGTAACACATTTTGAATTATAATAAACTCAGTACTCTGCGAAATACACTTGTATGACAGGCTCAACTAATTCAAAAGGCAATCTGTCAAAAGCTAACAGAATGCCTGAATTTTACGATGTTTTTTTGAAACTCATCTTACAGATTTGTGCCAATTCTTGCCTGCAAACAAAAAGGAGAGTATTCATTGTACAGCCAAGCCTTTTTCATTGCTTGCTTTCATAAAAAAACCAAAACCAATAGGGGTGTTGAGAATATTATTTCTTTATGGCCTTGTAAATCATGAGAGAAAACATTAAAAAAAGACTTGCAAGATGTATTGCAAAGCACAATCAACAGGGTTTCTCCCGAGGCTCTGGAAGGGGTGGAGAGTAAAGACTTATGTCTGCTGTAGGAAAATGTGTACTAAAATATTTACTTTCTTTCAATAATTCATGAGGACTAGAACAGACTAGAACATATATAAGAAGTTATCATTTAGATACGTTTCTTCAGATATATCTTTTGAAGTGGTCTTGAAATAACAGAGAGCACAGAACAGAATTCCATGCAGGTGAAATAAAACATTAGCTAAAAACAAGCAGCAATACATTAAGGAAAGGACACAGAAAGTTGAAATAACCAACTGTA
Source organism: Jacana jacana (assembly GCA_013400555.1). Lineage (NCBI taxonomy): Eukaryota > Metazoa > Chordata > Aves > Charadriiformes > Jacanidae > Jacana > Jacana jacana. Next base: position 6,938 of record VZTM01041386.1, on the reverse strand, counting down.
GAAACAGTTTCATCTGACAGACAGAAAACCTAATAGGTTATGAAAGCAGTGAGGATCATGTAACATGCAAGGATAAAAGAGGAGGGTAGCTCCTCGGTATTTGTTTTAACGCAGAATATAACAAGCTAAACAAAGCCACTGGCATGGAAAACAAACTTTCAGATTTGGTAAATATAAGTCTTTAGAAAGAACTGAACGGTGCTTCTAGAAAAAACAATATGAAAGAAAATCTGCAACCTATTACTCAAAAATAGCAAGGAGGAGGAAAAAAAGGCAGATGTGTCAATTCAAGAGGTCCTTGCAGAACTTCGCTGAATTAAAACATAATAGAGAGTAAAATCTGTTACCAAAGAAAATCCAGCTGAAGCTTCTGGGTTTGATTATTCTGGAGCTCCCTGGAAGGAAAACTCAACCCCTACATGTGCCAGGCTTACCAACACACACTGAAAGCATAACTCAGTGTCCAAGGCAAACGGAAGGGAGTCAACAACTAGGGTCAAGCACTGCACACCAACCAAGGGGATGAGACTCCACCAGCATCCACTCCACTATTTCTCGTGCAGAGTAGTTGTGAGCATCGTCTCACCACACGCTTTTATAGCCCCAAAAGAAAAATCCTGACACCAAAAAGATTTTCTCAATGCAGAGACTGATACAGGGCCTCAGGAAGTAGTGACAAACACTACATGTAGGAGATGAGCATTCATACACACTATATTCCTCTTCAAATCATTACAGACCAATCAAATCCTCAGAAATTCCTCCAAGGAGCTGACAGATGTTAAGAAGGTATGATAGTAACCAAAATACCATCAAGTGATCAGCTTTTCATGAGTGGTCCTCAAGCCCTGTCCAAGCAGGACCCTTAACAGACAAATAATTAACTCAAACTGATTTGTTACAGGAAAAGTTAAAAAACAATGACAAGCTACCCAAAACCAATCCCAACTAACCAAACAAAACGATACCCAAATCAAAGCAAAGAAACCACAACACTCCTCCTCCAAGACTACAGCAGAATGCATCAACAAAGGTGACTTTTGTTTTAAAAAAAGCAGCAGTAACAGCAAAAAGACATCACATCCACTGAGTAATCCTTGGGTACCTCCCAAGTGACAGAAGTCTGGAGAACACTGTGCATGACTACACGTCAATCCATAGCTGCTTGGAAATAGACACCACAGAAGTAAATGATAATCCAATAAAGCCACTTAAAGTGCTTATTACTTAAGAGAAGTTCATCACTAACACACTGAAAATTAGGTAAAGAGATTGAGGATCAGTCCTAGAGACATCTACGTGTTTCATGAACTCAGTAGAACAGAAGGACAGCAAAGTCACCCGATTTTCTGGAAAAAAGGGTGTTTATTTCCCAAGTTAAAAGACTAGTTTCCAGTAAACTAAACAAGTACTTTTCAAGCACTTGATCAAAGGACAAAGAAATTACATAGGAAATGGATCTGTAAAAAGAGGCTGAATTCAATCATTGAGGCTAAATTTTAGAAGAAAACTAATTCTGAATGGAAAGGCTGATAGGGGAGGAGGTGGAATGTCACCTGCATAGCAGGTGTAATGTTGTGACTTGTTCCTTTGTCAGTATGTGTTAACTGTTGAGCTACCTTTACTAAATGTATATTTTGTGTTTGTGATAGCGAAAAAAGTAAGATCATCGAAAGATTCCTACAGGCTGCTGGGAGGGAAAATGTATAAATCACTTTTTCAGACAAGGAACACAAGTGTTTATCTTTGACTGAAAGAATATCATAAACCACACCTGCAACTGAACACTTCCTATGGAGAGTAAAAACAAGTACTTTGTTACGTACAGCTGTAGAAAGCATGAAGCACTGAACTGAAATCACAGCAACATAAAAGGAGAGTTGTCAAAACAACTAACATAGAAACAAGGAATGAATACACATTGTTGGGAAGGAATTGTCATCTGTTGGGAGGGGGGTAATGCTTGCTTTGGAGTAAGAATTAAGGCCTTCAGATTAAGTCACTTGAAATGCAATTAGTGAAAAACTATCTGTAAACAGCCTGTCAGGCTGATAGGCTAACAAAGCATTAAGCACGGAAATAATGTCAGTTGAAGTCAGCTGGACAAGCCTGGTGGCATCAGACATCTGACCACCCGATGATAAAGTTGTACTGCCAACGGTGTTGTTTTTTACTGGCTGGTATGTAAATTCCCATAGGAAAGAGAAGTACAGTGATAGGAACAGTGAGGAACAAGAAAAAACATCACTATAAAAAAAGTGGTACCATTTGCATAAAACTGAACAGCTGGAACAATAATAGTCTGCTGAAAGTTAAAAGATAAGGTGCTAACATGTGATGGGGAATGAAGAGGATACAAGATTAACGGCTGTAATCACAACAATGTGAAGAGATCTGGCTGTGGAAGGAAGGAAATTATACACGTGGAAAGACAGAAGGCTTTTTCCATTCCAAAAGTCCTCATATTAAGATCTCAGCATATTTTCAAAGAATGGAGGAGTATTCAGTGTGTTTCTGTTAAAAACTCATCACGAAAAAGCTACCCTCGGAGCTACAGCCTGACTGCTGCATGTGAGCTGCTGGTTTCTTTTAAACAACATCTCTAAAAAAAACGAGTAATTCTGTGCATTGAGGGGGGGAAGAAGAATCACATTTCTAAAGCACTAAAGGAAAACTCTGGAGTTTCATTCCAGTACTAGGGTAGGTTAAAAAAATCCAGAAACTATAATCCTGTCATGGCATCATATTGCTGAGGTCAGTAATGTGTTACTGGAGGCTGTAAAAGTAGTGTTGGGTACCGAAAGTCTTGAAACACACCCTTAAAGTCAATTCACAGAAGTTTTTTTAGGTAACATGGGCCAGAACAAAAACTTACCTGGCTATTGTAGAAAGAAAGAAAGGAGATTGAGTTTTGGAAGAAAAGAGCAAGTAAAGTAAAAAATAAAAACCACAGAAACTGGAAGTGAGTAGATAATCAAGAGATGGACAGAAATTAGTAAGGACACTGTTAACTACTGCCCATAGCAAACAAACGTGATGGTTTCAGGCTGAATTACTGTACAAAAGTAGATAATATGCTGTCAGCTACATATCACCCTAAAATCATCTTTCAGAACACAGGCCTTCCATCTTTCCTTACAGGTCCAGAAAATTATCTGCTGAGATACAGAAAGAACAGCTGGATCAAGCAGGACCACCTACAGCCAGTTGTGCAGGACTATTTTCATTAAGTTCAATTCAGTGCTCCATGAACATTTATCTTCAAATATGTAAAAAGCCTGACTGTGCTATAAAAATTTGTGCTTTTTTTCCTTCTTTTTCTTACCTTTTTTTTTTTTTGTTAAAGGTCTTTATCCTGCGTTCTTTTCCTCTCTGTTATCATGACCA
>VZTM01041384.1:293-13194 GCA_013400555.1 Jacana jacana | reverse complement strand
AAACGTTAAATAGATTGGAAGCGGGATACAGACTCCATAAATATAGACATACAAAAAACTGACCCACACATTTGTCTTTCTTCCCACTATCACCCCTCTCGGCTGCTGTCCAGAAGAGCAAAATTAAGTTTTTAACTCTTAAAAATGTAAGATTGAATTGAACCTGAATATCCCACCAACCAAGGGAAACTATCAGTTTAAAAAGTTGAACAAAATATGAAGATATTTCCTAAAAATAAAAAATAAAGAAAATAGCATCCATCTTTTTTCAGTCATTATTTTTACCTAGCCTCAATGCTTTTAAAAATCAGAGGAAAGAATATTTAGTTCCAGGAAAGGAATTTTGTATACTAACTTTAATTTACCTATTATTCATTAATTGATGTACTGTTTAAAAATGGGCTGAGGTAGATGATTGAAATATTCAACACAATTGTGGGAGATGGGAAAAAGGGGAAAGCCAAAGTTGAGAAATTTCAATTCAAACCTCAAATTAATTACTCTTCCTGAGGTTAGCAGATGTTTTAAGGTAGATGTGGTCACAAATTTCAGGTGCTTAAAGGTAGAGCTCTAAATACCCATTTAGGCACCTAACTAATACTGGCTTGATTTCAACATATATGTAGCTCCCACTGTTTTTGAAATAACACTTCTGTCTGGTATTTTTATTAAGTCATCTCAATGCAGAGTTGGAAGCTTGGATATGTGAGCCTGAAACTTATGGACATTATAATTTAATTTGCCTCTTGCCAGAAGTATAGTGATACATTGGAATGTGTGACCAAAATTTCTATTTAAGGTCCTTTTCTCATTATGCACACATGGTGTAGACAGACAAACCAGAGAGATTTCTTATGCCAGTGGTAAGACCAAAGAGAGAGCTTGTCAGAAACTGAACGTTCCTGAGGTTTCAGGGACACAGGTGCCTTGCACTTTTGAAAGATAAATAAGTCAGGTTCTTAAATAATGATTCTAGAGAGCAAATGTGGCCACTTAAAATTAGATCAAGAAGTCGTTTCTTGGTTAGTCAATAAGGGCATGTCTTACCTTGTTTTTATTGACCTGAGTGGAACACTCATTGAGAAGTTGGTGGGTGGGAGGAAAGGAGACGGATATGCTCTTTACACATTTTCCCAAAACCCTAGGTGTGAAGTAATGTTCCAAAACTCTTCAATGAGAAGAAAAAAATGCAGTTCAAGAGGTGACATGGTGAAGGCATATGAGGGTTGATTATAAAATTATTTCCAATAGATGAAAAAGAGAAATTGATTAAAATATGCTATTTCCTATCTCTAGATATGAACAACTTAAGGATAAAAACTTTTTTTCCCACCTTTGACATAATTTTACTTCATGCAGAAGTTTTAAAAGTTTAGGCTCAAGCATACTAATGAAAAATGTTGTATTGATTTTAGTGGAACAAAGATATGGTCCTTATGCATTATTTCAGTGACTATGTCTTGCTTTCAAGAATTTATTCAGTTGTGCTTTAAGTAGGACTTTGTACTACAGCCATAGAATCAGGTGCTGCAACTCTGCCTTGTTTGGTGATTTTGTAGTGAAAGGGAGCTAAAGCAATTTTTGCCTGATTTTATATACGTATACAAATAAACACTGATATATCCATCCTGATGAATCAGACAAAACCTAAATTTATCAACAGATTTTACATTCAATGATCAAAAGAAATGGAACGGAAGAAAGAGACAACACACTGCAGCAGACTTTAAACATTTATGCTAAATTTTCAGGGCTCTGAAAAAAAGGTCTATAAATGAAAATCAAACTTCCTTTCAAAGGCAATTAATGTGCCCTCAGGTTTGCACTACCCTAAAATGGATTAGAAGCATGAAAAGACTAATGTTTCTTCATTTTAAATAATTATGAAGAGTTTAAGAGGTAATCCAAAGACATGTGTAATACGTGATATAGAACAACAAAGCCTTAAATTCATTGTTGTGTTTAGAAGACAAATAATAGCAGAACAGAACAGTAGCAGGAAAGAAATGCTAATACAGCTTAAATCAAAGATTTTGAAAGACTTGACAGCTGCTTCAGTTGCAGTAAATTCTTGTACAAAACTATATCTGTAATGATTTGGGCTTAAAGATCACAAAAAAGTTCATATACAGTTAATGTAGACACCCTTTGCAAATCTAGCGGTATTCAGCCTTCATGTCTATGGGAAAAAAAAGGTCATGCACACTCCACTTGCAAAACACTGATTATTTTCCTAATCTAGATGCATTTCCTTGATTTTTAGCATTTTATATCGACCCCCAACTAAGCTTAGGAACAAAGTATTTTAATATAAACCAGAAATACTTACATAAGATGAATCTTACAAATAGATACATATTTGTTTTAATTGACCACAGACTGAGGTTGCAGACTGCTTGAGATGGAAATGTACCTCTGTGGGGTTATTCTTATTTCCTCATGCTTGATGTCCAAGATATTGCGTACAGTCTATTGCTGGTATTTCCCTAAACTACTACTGCTGAACACTTAACCTCAAATCATCAGTAAATCATCAGTAAACGAACAAAAATGTTTTGATGTTTATGAAAAGCTATCCTGAACTCTCTGAAGTTATGTGTTTTTCCAGATTGGTTTGGAAATGTTTCAAATAGAGCCTTTCTTGTGGGATTTGACTCTTCAAATTTAATCTCTAGTCACAAACCAGAAGTGGAGAAGATGTTTTAGAGCTTTAAAAATCATATAACTAAGAGGCCTTTCTAGAAAATAATGCTATCGAGAGAAAGGAGTTATGTTTTCCAAACTGATATTTTCCACTCTAGTTTCATTCTGTCTTCCAGCCTTAATGTCAACACAGATGCAGTATTTTTTCCCCTTCCATACAGAGTTCTGGAAGAAACTGAATTCAGCATTTTAGGGTTGGCCCAACTATCGGGGCACAGTCATTGGCTGAGTCTTCTCATCTGGAGATTGGCAGTTATAACAGTTAAACACTAACATTTCCTCATTTTGTTGGGTTTGTGGATGTTGTGTGGTCCCACACTAAATTATATACTGCCTGTTCGTTGTATATTGATTTTTTTTGTAAAGTGCTTGGGAGGTTGCATGACTTTATTTCTACAGAGAAATGCTTCATGAAATCTTAATCTACATTGAAGTAGATGATGCATAGTCAAAAACAATTCTCATTTCAATTCTCACATTTTGGGTTACTTTTCCAATTTTTTAATGTTCATTTTATTCTTTAATTTTTATGTTTGCAAATTTATCAGTAAAGAGCTAGCTCACTGTGAAACCATTCAGTATTTTAATATAGACTACAAACTCCTTGAAAGTGCTCAGCCCTTGTAAGGCCTCCATTCTTGAAACAGAGGAAGAATTTACAAACACATTACATTTCACCAAAGTTGCTCACTTATTTAACACAGATTTCCATCCAGCATACAACATAAAAGTCTGTCTACTAGCAGCAATTAATTAGTCTTCCCACTCACTCTTTTGATGCTCATATTTCAACAATTATTTTTTATTTAAATATCAGACAGCACTTAAATTCAGGAGTATAGAACAAAACATTGTTCCTTCTTGTAGTCTTCTAAGATGGTGAAAACTATTCTCCATGTCAGTCATGAAAGTAAGCCCCAGGGGTAGATGTAGGAACAGCATAAAAAACCCTCCAAATTTCAAATTTGCAACATTTTTAAAATTCAGAATGAAACCAAAGTTCCAGGTGTCAGGAATTCCCCATAGATCAAAACCTCAGTTTTCCAACCAAGCTTCGTGAATTATTATATTTCAATCTCTTCAAAAGTGTGGTGATGTTTGTTTTATGTAATTAACAATCCTAATTCCACCTCACATTCATGTTAAACTCCATCTAATAATTCAAAAACGCTGAAGCGGTCACATGCATTTCTGACTTGAAGGAACAGACCTCTGCTCCAGACTCCCGCTCCAGACTCCCGTTTTTGCTTTCTGTTTTACAACAAAATGAAAATCCAAATTTTTACAATGTTCAGTCTTTGATTGCATGCATGTATTTAATCGTGGAACAGAACATGAAAATTTCCTACTTGGGGACCACAGCTGATGTTTTCAGTACCTTGAACTGCAATACACTGATGGACTCTTTGCCAAATTGTGCTATATTGTTAGAAATATGCAGAGACAATGGTCTTATTCTTCAGTTTTTGAGATATTGATGAAAACATGGAATTAGAACTCACCCTTTGTACTTAAGCATAATATTGCAGCCATGATCTAACCTACTTTGTAAACAGAATAAAAAAAAAAAAAAAGAGGATTCATGAAATGGTCATTTGAATGCATCTTAATGAAATAGTGACAAAGTCATCAAAAAAGAAGCAGGGTAGATTTAGAATAGTATTGTTCACCAATTGGTCAACATATCAGGGGGAAAAGGAAAACTGCAGATGTGAGGGAATGAAAACTTATGTAACTGGGAAGGAAAGGAGGAAAGAGAAAAATGGTAAAATCATACAATCTGAATATATATAACAAAATATTAAACTGCTAGCAGCACTCAAAACGGAGGGATTTAAAGGCTGATTTATATATATAATTACTGAGCTTCCATAGGATCTTTTTTACATTAATTGACTTTCCATTGATTATTAAAATCCTGTTTATGTACAGTGGGCTACTACATAGATGTTCTATTTCTATTACATAGTTGTTAAACCTCAGTAAATACATTTTTAGGAATGATTAGGTGTTTAATTAGCATACAATACTTCTCCTTAAAACTAAATTAAATCCCTATTTGAGGCACTTAATTTAAAGTGTTAACCAAACACGCATACCTGCAAGGTGGTAATTTCAGATTTGTGGTAGCAGTCAAGGTCTAGTAAATCTGCAATGATGAAGGTTAGAAAGTCTGAACTCAGTTCTCAGCTAGGTGATTTTTAATCTAATTTGCCATGAGGATAAACCCACACACACAGTACCAAAAGTGATCATGCTACTGTTATTGTCCATTCTTTAATTATTTTTTTTACTATAATCACTGAAGGAATTGGTAAAATACCACAAAAAAATAGGTATTATTTTATTTACTCTCATTATAATTTGAATGTGTTTGTCTATATTTAGCCAAAACTAGTGTTACCTGGGGTTTCAATGACAGTTTGAACAACTTTTTCATCTCAAGAAAATGGAAACTTCTTGAGGATGCACAATGGATTTTCCTCGTATTTCCTCATAAAGCTTCCTTCTTTATCTTACAGGACTCACAAAGATATTTCATTACAAAGTTTCCTTTTTTACCTTACACAATGCAGAGTGCATCAGGTCTCTTGCTATTTTGCAGACTATCAAATATTAGGAGTAGAACTAAGAGGTAGGGAAGATCAGCACTATACCACTATCCACTTGAACTCAGAGCACATCAATCTATTTCTAACTTTATAATTAAACTTATTGTGTAAGATTTGACCAAGCCAGGTATTCAGGTGCAGATCCAAAGCCAAAAAGAAAAGGCTGAAGCCTCAATATCCAAGACCACCTCATCATGATATTGAAAATTGTTGGGTTTCTATATATGGCATTCTGTGCAACCAACAGACTGCCTGCCAAAAGGGACAAAATCTGCCAGAACAGCATACCTAGACCTACTTAACCAGTAAGCAACCTTGTTATCAGGGAAAAATCCTTAGTCAGGCTTGCAAGAGGTGGCCCTGTACCTCCTGGATCCCTCTCTTGTAGGAATGGGTCTGTCACACAGCCAAAGGAGCAGGTGGCAGTGGCACTATCACACCCCGAGCAGTTCCTCCCAGGCCTCCATGAAAAAGACAGCTGAGTTATTTTCACAGATAACTGAAGCTTTTTGGAAGTTTTGTTTTCCTTCTAACGCAGAAAGGGAAGAAGATTTTTAGAAGACAGAGCTTTCATTTTCCAGTTAAGTTCCATTCATATGTGACAAAGTTTGTCCTATTTTGTTGAACAAACACCTTAGATAGTCAATCAACAAACAAACCTACAGGACAACTATCGAGAGCTAAATTCAATCTCCTGTGTGTAATCATTCAGTCTTTATAACCTGATCCTCCTCCTTTACCACTCCCACAGCTGTAGCTGACTCAGGGAGGCAGGATACCTGGCAGAAGCCCACCAGAGCAGGTACTACAGAGTGCCAAGTGCTCCCAGGACTCCCAAACTCATTAACTCATACAGCAGGCACCTAAGGTGCTGCAAATTTTCCACCACCACCTAAAGCCAGAAGAGCTTTAGGGACGCCCTTGATCAGGCTCCTAAATTGACTCATGCAGTACTGGAGGCTAAAGCCCAAGTGAGGCTTTCCCTCCGTTAGCACTAAGGCACAGGCCAAATCGCCCAAGTGCTGATGGCCTTCTGGAGACTGAATTTACATGAACAATGCCTTCTGGCATCTGTAATTAAAAGAGGAAAACCTTTTTGCTATTACTTTTCAAATGACATGAAAGCAAGATTGTGTCCTTCACCAATGGTACACTAATGAGCTGCATCTGGGCAAGGATATTTCAGAAATGGAACTGAGCTTATTGTAAAGATGAAAGAGGTTAAAGACTGTGCCTGACTTTGGTGCTACCTAGGGTGGGGCATAACTCCTAATATAGTGGGGAGAAACTTTGGCAGAGGCCAAAAGGGAGGGAATTCTGCATTTCAAAGATTTAAATGTATGTTGAACATCTGCTTCTTTTAAAAGATTTCCAATATTATTTTTTAATAGTGGTTCGGCTTTACTCTGACTCAAGAGACACCAAGATTGTGCTGTTGAGAAAAAAAAATATAATAATCAGGTGAATTTTCACAACTCCAGCACTGTGAAAACCTGAACAAGGCAGCAAAAAGTATAGTTTATTACATTATGAATTTTATTTCAGGTTGCAATGAGTTAAGTAATGTTTTCTAAAGCAACAAAAGAAACATGGTTAATTATTGAACTGTGATTTTCATCATTTTTCACGTGCTTGAAATCCACAACATTACCTGATTGAATTTTAAAAGCTCACAATATGTACTTTATGCACTTAGTAAATCTTTCTGGATGATGTTTTTTAGAGTACACAAAGAGATCTTAATCTAGGATTTGTTTATAAAATAGTTGTGGGATCCACCTCCTCCAAACTAATTTTCTCAGCTACTTTACTTGATTAATAACTAAATTAATACATAAATAAATTGACCCAAGCATTGTACTACATAGGGAAAAAAAAAAGGAGTTTAAATTTTTTTTGAACTGTTTCATGCTTCTTGTAAATATAAGTATCTTTTTGACACACTGCATCTCACTTTTTTGTTTGAGGCAGCTACATAAAAATATTTAAAATAAATGGTTTATTTATTTGTGTCTTTTTTTAAAATCAGCAGAAATTATCTGGATGGGAAAGTAACTCTTATAGCTGTACAGATTAAGCAAAAGTTTTCTTTTAAAACAGAGACTGGCATTTGTTCTTCAATTTTCACTCTGTTTTCATAAAGATTGTCATTATATTTACAGTGTTGCTGAGGCTGGCAGGTCTGAGTACCACCAGTACATACCTTCTCCTCCAGATTTTGGATAAAATGGAGACCACAATGAAGGAGATGGTTACTGTGGGGAATGGAAGTCAAAGATAGCGATGTGTCTATAGGATGCCTCGATAGGCTTCATTAGATCTTTCATGAATGTTGTCCTTTTTACATATGTCAGTTGTCTGAACATATAAAAGTTATTAGAAAAAGGAATAAAACTGTTTGCAATTAGCTTTTTTTGCCTGTGTCATATAGAAATGAATGAGAAACTTAAAAGTATTGTCAATTTTTATGTCCCACAATCCCTGGAACTTTGTTACAGCTTCCACTTAAAAACTAAGAAATAGAGTTTCTGTAGCGAGAATTATTTTTAGGGGTAAGATTAGAATTCTTTTATTTCCTTCTATTTTTCTTTTTAAATCTTGCCCAGTTTTAAATACAGTGGAAAGTTTTTCTTTTATCCTGACAGATTACTCAGAACACCAAAGACTGGAACAAATGAACATTGTTTGGTCCACAGGGAAAAACCAGATTTGTCCTGGCCAACAGTTTGATTATTAGGAGTTGTGAAAACTTCCACTCTTTACTTCCATATGTGTTTATGGTAGTAATTAAAGCCCATAGTCTTAATAAGACGCCGTAGTAAAGTTTTCAAGGCATTGCATGCAAAACCGGTTCTTACAGAACTATCCTCAACTAGAAAGCTTGGTTAGCTGCTTCAGTGATACAAGGGTGAATGACTATGTCGTTTAGCTCCGAGCTGCAGTGAAGCAAAAGCTGCATAGGCTGAGAGCTTAGGCAGAAGGGGAGATCTGGCAGTAAGGACCGGAGTAATTGCCGAGGTATAAGAGGCGCTGAGATAGTCAAGTGCCGCAGAGTGATGGTGGGGTTTAAAGGAGCAAAGGCGGGGCATGCGGGACAGAGGGAGAGGACAGCCAGAAGATGATCCGTACAGAAATTTGCCTTCACCTTTCATGTGAATTTTCTTCTTGTGTCTTAAAGGATAATTAAATAAACTCTCTTATCTAGTAATTTCCTCCAACTCTTGCTCTTGCTCCTCTCCTGCAAAAGGTACCATCTTTTAATACAACATAAAAAGCTAGTAGAAGAAAATGTCATTATAAAGACTTGGCAGTTTATAGCAACGGGAATAAAGATTGATAAGAAAATGGAAGATAAGTAATTTTATTTTGTTAATATTTTAAATAATTTACTTTTTTTTCATTCCTTTGTGTTTAGTGAAAGACCTAAGAAACTTTTAAGAGTCTGTATTTGCAATGAAAATGAGCTAGGTTAGTTCTGGAACTTTGACACACCCACAACCAACAATTCACTTAAATCTTTGGTATAATGCAATCATGTTAGCAACTTTGGCCTTCTGAACAAATTTGTTCTACCAAAACTAACAAACTTAACTAATAAATCTAACAAACAAATGGCAGCATTTGTGAGAGGGAATTGGGAAGGGAAGAGCACATATTTCAGTGTTTCTAATTGGGGCTCACTCTTGCCAAGAAGGTGCTCTGTAGGGAGATACCTGGATGAAGGCATCACCAGATTTTAACTGTAGAGACATTTTACAAAAGCCTTAAAACTGAGTATATAAATAATTATACAGTGACCACTACAAGTATGCTGCAGCAGGGTAGGTTTAGGCTTGATATTAGGAAAAAATTCTTCACAGAAAGAGTGGTCAGTCAGTTGAATGGGCTGCCCAGGGAAGTGGTGGAGTCACCATCCCTGAATATGTTTAAGAGTAGATTAAATGTGGTGTTGAAGGATATGGTGTAGGAGAGAACTTTGTATAGCCAGGCAGATGGTTGGACTCGATGATCCCAAGGGTCTCTTCCAAACAAAAGGATTCTATGATTCTAAGTATTAATAAAGACATTGCTAAATAATCAAACTAAAGCCACACAAACACGTTTTTAAAACATCTATAAAACTATATGTTATTAACGCTGGCATATTGATTACAAAATACTACACCTGTTATTATCACTCTGGGACAGATAGAAAACAAGATGAAGGCTGCATGAAGAATTCCTATTCTTATGACTATAGATAAAATGCCATCTCAACTACAATGAAAGCATCATTATTGGCACAAGATACTTGAATTAATCTGCTTTTCCACCATGACCTATCTGACACTGTATATGTTTAATGTTATTTGCCAGTTTGTCCCTGAAATGTAGCTTGGTGAAATAACAGTCTTTCTTGACTGATGGAATGAAACGTGGAGCTGAATGCCATGCTGTTGAGCCAAAGAAAGAAAAAAACCATTTTACAGCACGTTTTAGTTTGATCTCAAATCAATCAAAATGAATCTTCAATGGCAGAGGTAAATGTATTTCTTTCCTTCAAAAATTGCCACTAATTTAAGATTTAATCAGGAGCTTAAGAGAAAAGTTTATGCAATATATTAACAGAATAGTAAATATACTGCCTGTTTCAAGAAAAATGAGCAAACCTTTTATGTTAAAGGTTTTGTAAATTAATCAGGTCACTGTGAACCTAATTAATCTATGATTTTGCTAATAAGGACGACAGAGAAATTGGTCATTTTATTTCCATAACTCAAATTCAAAATAACCAGCTATTAAGGTTATGATGATAAAATCAACTCCAATTAGTAAAATAGGCAAATTACCCATTAGCTTATGTAACCTCACATCTAAGAAATGTTTTTAGGGTAAACACTTTACAGAATTCACTGTGTATTCTCGAACAAAATAAGTTCCACAAAATGTCTTCATATGGTCAGATCCTTTGATAGCCTTTTTTTTATACACAGATAACTATGGATCCGCTGCATGAAACTCTCTAGGCAGTTTTAACTGGGGAGATATGGTTATATTATTGTATTCTGAATCAGATTACAAACCTTTGGTTTATGTTTTATTATACTCTCTCACTTTTCTCTTAGCTTCCCATTGAGCAGAGAGAACTAGCAAATTCTGAATTGCCATTAAGTACCTTGTATTTACTCCATCACAGTAAAAATCAGATACTTAAATTAGTCACCTTCCCTGGATCTTGTTTGTTTCCTTTCTCCTGCTACCATGAAAGCTGCATGCAACCAAACATTTGATCTAAGTTTCTGCAGACACTTATGAAGAGTCAGATCGTGTACATTTTTTGGAACAGAATCCAATGTTAGCGGACATATAACTTGTTTCACATTGTATTTCTGCCTTGAAATGTTTACAGAAATCCTAGGATTTTTTCCATCATTTTTTTCCCCTGTTAGTGAATCCAGTTGAGAGTGGCCTATGGTTTTCCACTGTAAAGTGCTCTTCTGTTGCTTTTAAGATGTCAAACTTTAGCTGTTTGGGTTGTACTTTCTATGACAGGTGTCTCACTTCAGGTACTTTTTTAGAAAAACTCAACTCTTTCAACAAAAACGCTGAACAGCAGTGTTCTGCTGATAAAAGAATATGCATTCAGCGTATTATAGCTTAGTTTGAGACCTGCACCCATTAGGTACACCATCACTTTTGTGTTAAGGCTATCCTCAGAAGTCTACTTCAGCCAAATTAAAAGGAGGCAAGCCAATGCACATCCGTTCTTCAAACTAGAGAAGACACTGAGCATGTCCCTTCCAAGACCTACAGCATCTCTGGGTTTTCCGTGCATACTAAGCTGGATAAGTTGGTGAATGAAGCAACAAAACAAATAAAGTCTAGCAGAAAGGCAGAAATCAACTTGCCACTTGAGTAACCAGGGCCAGACTAAAGTGATTTGTAGTCATAAAAAAGCGGTAGCTTTTAAGGAGGAATTTAAATGAGGAGAAAATTGTGGGTGTTAGCACATAGCACCAATGTGCTTGAAGGAAAAATGGATAAGAGGGCGATCAAGCCACTTGATCACAGGAAAATCACCACTGATGAAACTACTTCAGTAAGTGCTCATGGTCCTGAACAAAGGATTGCACAATTTAGCCTAAAGTTTGTAAACACATACCAAATAGAAATTACCAGTCTAATCCTTGCCAAAAAGAAACATGAGAAATATAAAAATATTAATCTAAATGTTGTATTAAAACAATTAATTTATGAAGATAATAAAAGTTAAATGTATAAGATAGTATAATATTTTGTTAATTGCATACTAAGTTTAGTCATTACTTAATTTTAAAAGGGCTGTGATGCGCAATGCTCTATTAAAATGGGACCATTTATAAAATAATTACTCAACTTCATTAAATGAGGAAGAATTAAGTCCTATATAAATCACATATATAAAGAAAGTATATGTAAGCTTAAAGATAACATAATTGAGATATAATGTATTTATTACAATACCATGGAAAATTTCATACTGGAGGTTGGGAGGGGGGAGGCTGGAATCCAAACAGAACTCTTGAAAGTACAACATTAAATTTGCTATAATGAAATTTTTGACTGTGGCTTATGATTTTCTTCAAAGCTGAATGCAAATAATTGTTAGCTTTTAAGATGATTATACTTTGCAGTTACACATGTGGGCACAGAGTCTGTTAATTGTTGTTTCAGAGCCAGTAAAGTGTAAAAAAGTTGTAAACATTGTTTGATTCAAGGACAGAAGTGTTTTTAACTAAACACTTCAATTTATGTAGTTTAATGAAGTCTTTTGACTTGTATAAGTGTCAAAAGGGAGCATTTTCTTTTGGATGAAGACGGCTTTCCTTCTGTTAGTAAGGACATAGAAAGTAAATAATCAGTGATATACAACTTCAGAAAAAACATTTTCAGTTGCATGGGTGTGTAGGTCCTGCATTAATCCTACTTTGCTGCCCAAATGCAAAATTCAAATCTTCATCAACATTCTCAGGTGTCTGTTATTATGAGTCCCCCAAAGTAATTACAAGACCTGAGTCTTGGTTTCACAAACCAGAATTTGTGACTTGTGTTGTACCCAGAAAGATAAATCTAGTCTGCATTCTCAACACTCTTTCCTTGGGTCAAGTTTGCTATTAAAGAAAGATTGATTATGAATTGTCTATATTTCATGTGCAGCCTAATAAACTCATTGAAGAAGTAGATCAAAAATCCATCCATCACCTTTCTGAGACCGTATGAACTTAAATTTCTCCTCTTTATTCATTTCAAGGCATTTTATTCCAAGAGTTAACATTTCAATATGTGGGTAGCTAAGGATGTTTAAACATTCTCCACCTTTTGATGATCTTCTGTTTTGCATGGGATGCCTCAGTTCTCATCAAAATTACTAGTAGGCATAGCTCTACAAGAGTTCGCGTATTGGGATTGGCAAAGCCTAGAATCCCCTGTGCTAATGAATCCTTCATGTTAAATACTGAAACTCTCACTTACATGAGGATGGGAACATAGTACTGCATGCCCTGATCCTAATCATTAAATAAAATTTCTTTCTGTATCGTTGAAGCTTTTGGTAAAACTCAGCAAGC
>VZTM01041382.1:684-20084 GCA_013400555.1 Jacana jacana | reverse complement strand
TTCATAGCCAATTAGCAAATCTTTCATTTTAAGTTCTGAATCTATATCTATGACCATAGAGTTTTTTGCCAAGGGATGGGCTACGTTTGCAGGCATTGATGTTTATTGCTTCACTTTCCACTCATGCTTGCTCTTGTGATGAAGCAGAATATATTAAGTACATTTTTTTTTTCCAGTGAGGATGAAGAGTTCAGATTTGCATCAAAGAAGCCGGATAATGTGGAAAACAAATGTGGCCCGTTCTGATGTACTTTCTTCTGCCGGAAAGACTGAACAAAGACAAAGATTGATCAAAGTCAATGCTGTCATTACTCCCTTGTGTTTTTCTGTATCAGATAATGTGAAAGGCTATTTAAAATTACTAGTTAATTAAAATCCAGTGCATCAGACCCATGGCAGCCTGTCTGTCTGTGCTTGAGGCATTCATCCACTGAGGGGAACAGTATATGGGTAGCTGTTGTTGCAAACACATGTAATATAGTGCACATTATCTCTTAAATCCGTAGACATTACAGCCAATTTCAGTAAGATGTTTGTCTGATAAATGAAGAATGGGCAATTAGAGTTGCATTGAATAACATGGTGAAGCAGTTTTCAGTTTAGGGGGAAACAAGATTATCCAATGTTTATTTTTAGTGGGCTGACTTAAACCATTATGTGCCTCTCCTCAATCAAGTTCTCAAAAATATAAAGCTTATTTCCCCTTATTTTTTTTTTAGAAAGCAGTGTTTTGTTATTAACATTAGTTTCCCGTGGTTTCCTGCAAAGCCTCAGGAGCTCAAAACGTCATCATCTGTCTCCTTATTCAGAAAGGAAGCAGGTACAGTCAAGTGTTTTTTTTCTAAAGGAACTGTAATTGATAAGAATAGTTAAAACATTGCCAGAAATAGTAACAAATAAGCACTGGCTTCACATTCTCAGGCATCTAAAAGAGCCATGTCTGCAGGGCATTGTCCCTGTAAAGAGAGGAACAAGCAGAAGGTTTAAGTGATGGTGCAGGGGCTCCACAGATGAACTCCAAAACCTGGGCTCCTCCAGGCAAAACTCCTCAGGTTCTCTCTCCCCAGCAGTTTTCTGAGTGCTTCCTTGCTCAGGGCAGGGAGTGCTCTGTTGTCTTT
This sequence comes from Jacana jacana, assembly GCA_013400555.1. Taxonomy (NCBI): domain Eukaryota; kingdom Metazoa; phylum Chordata; class Aves; order Charadriiformes; family Jacanidae; genus Jacana; species Jacana jacana. The sequence continues at coordinate 18,966 of VZTM01041382.1, read as the reverse complement.
GGATCACCACGGAAATCTCAATTTCGCTTGTGAGAAGCAAGCAGTGTACTTCTTAATCTCTGTTTATCTCATTACCAGATGATGGAAATAAGATGGCTGCTGGTTTTGCAGTGAAACTAGCATCCTGTTTAAAAAATAATAAGTATGTCTATCGACTGGTTCTGTCTGCTGTTCACAACTGGCAACTTCCTAAAGTCTCTTTGCTGTATCTTTCTGTTTTTGCATACAACTCTAAATTACCTGATTCTGGATGCACTATGTGTCTGTCGTAGCAGCTCTGGATTTAGCTAGTTCAAATTAAATGCTTCTTTTGTTTTAAAATGTGGATACTGTTTCTCCATTAATGGTTGAGTAATGCAGTAATATTCTGTGTTTATGAAATAAGAGGAATGAAAATTGCTGCTCATCAGTGTCCTTAGTCGGTAGAATCTGGTCCATATTTTAAGCTTTGGATCTTATTTTCCATGCATATGGTATCTTAGGGAATTTTTTGGTGGTTTTCCTGGGACTGAGATAAAGATTTAAAGGGGCAAATGGCTGTGTATGGCCATAGTCAGTCTAAACCTGTCTGAGCAATAGAAGCTTGATTTATTTTTTTTTTCTTTTTACCCCTTTTTCTTCTGTGACGTTCATGTGCTCTCACAGTGGAATATGTGATTCAGTAGTTGGTCCCTCCCTCTGGATTATGGCTCTGCTCTGAGCCAGGTTTTTGAATGGCTCCTATTTAATCTATTTTGTTTTGAAGACAGGGTACATTTGGTTTTTCAAAAGGGCAGACGTTCTTTACCGGTCAGCCAGTTGGAGGAGAAGCAACCATTGATTGAACAAAAAATTTCATATTCCCCCTGTAATTTAACATGATTGTATAATAGTTAGTTTTCCCTTTCCTTTTGCATGTAGTTTTCAATGTTTGTAACTTGTAGGCTGGCACAAGTTGATCTGTACCCACTTCTGTGGTCGCTGACCATGACTCACACCACTCTGCAGTTCTAAAAGCTTTTGCATCTTGAAGTGTAAAAAAATAAAGGAAGCAGTCAATGGGAGACTTTGTCAAAAAATGAATGTATTTCTCCTGTTGTGTTGGTGCAGTCCTGTGCGGGGGTCTGTAGCTGTTCCTGCATTCTCAAATGCCACTGCCAGTGTTCAGTCTGGTGATGGTAGTCGCTCTTGAGGTGCTGCTAGCCATTTGGTGAATGTCTCTCTCTACTTTACGAGCCATGTGTAAATGATCTGGGCACTGCCCTGAGTTGGTTAGTTGCTTCATCATTACTACGTCTGACTTTCTGGAAGGAGTGTGTGGTCCTTCTGGAAGGAGTGTGTGGTGAAGGAGGGACCTCACAGATTTCCTGGATGTGGCCCACACTGTAATTGTGTCTGTTATTTATTATATCCTTTCAGAAACAGAAGATAAACTAGTTTCCCTAATGATCATGTTTTTTCATATGCTTAAATGAGTTTCTGCCTTGAGAAGGAAGTTATTTTGGCTCCCTTTCACTTATTTGCCTGTGTGTTAGTGTTTTTGCTCAGCGCAGCTGGAGGGCTCTCCACCTACATGTTGGTTTGTTCCACACAAGGTAGATAGTTATTTAAATATATGAACAGTTAAATTTTTAAACACATGCACTGTCTGGAAAATATTGTAAAAGCAACTGGCTGTGTGTTGCAGGTTTTATTATATTTCATATTTATAATAATGTGATTGCTTGTTATGTGGTTAACTTTTAAGAAGTATTTTGAGTCTTACATACACAGACACAATTTTGCTTGACTGGGCATATGAAAAAAAAAATTGACCATAATTGACATAATTGCATAATATTTTTTTAGAACTCTCAAATCAGTTTTGATTAATAATAAATATATATATAATTTCTCAGGACAGGATTCTTAAGAAAATAGCAGCAGACATGGACAACATAGTGTCATCCCTCATTCAGCATCAAGCCTCCAAAATGAAATATCAGCAGAAAAACACTATATTGAGTTTTATCTAGCAAAAGGTTTTTTAATACTATGCAGCTATCCAGTTTAAACTAAAAAGCAAATGGGTGTGAGAAACCTAAAAACTGTTGCTATTTAAAGAAATGAGAAAATATATGACATCTGAGTTTCAGATAGTAATGTAAAAAGATCAGTTCCAATTGTCTGCAAAAATATTCTGTGGACCAAGAAGGGGAAAAGGCATTTTCTCTCAGTTTTATAACAGGCCTCTCTGCCCTGGAATACATTTACATTTGTTTGAATTGCAGGCAGTTTGAGATACCTGTTATGAAAAGATGTTGACAGAATCAAAGGAATTACGACAAAGGTGTCAAAGGGATCAAAGGGTCAGTAGGATGATTTATGAGGAAGACAAAACAACTCTTAATGGTTATGTTAAACGATGGTGAAATGAGGTCAAAGAAGCAAGGTGGTAATATGACAAAATGAAGAAAGTGTGGGCTGTGTGTCAGTGTTACTTTGTGTATTGAAATAATTTTCTCTGGAACTGTTTCTTGTCAAATACCAAAAATTGCATTAGCCAGACATGATAACATTAAATAGGATGCTTTGTTCAGAAAGCAGTGCTGTAACGAGCAGTCTTGCATTGATTTAGAGTGCCCAGACCCTCTGTTCCCTATCTCCGATTTCTAAGAGCAGTTTGTGGGGTTTTTTTCATTTAGTTTTGTTTTTAAACAACCTTTAGCTTCATTAGTGCTTAAGTTCACTAGTTGTTGCTAAAGTTCACTAGTTCTTGAACTTGTGTTAGAGTTGTGATGGAAGTATTCGTTGAATATTGACCTTAATATACAGAACCTGGAGGGTCACCACAGTACTTGTATGTGTAGATTTGTAGTTAACCCTTTCACTCTCCATCTCTGGGAAACTTCATTTTTTTCCCATTATTTTTCCTCTTTTATGATTTTCCTTTTTGTTTTCTGTGATAACATGGTTGTGCCTGTCATTCCTATCCTCTCCTTTTGAGGTCTGTCATTCATAAGCAGAGGGCACTGAGCTGGATGAATTGCAAACTGTATCGTGATCCCATCTTCCTCACTTGTGAGGACTCTGCGGTCCCAGCGGCCAACAGGACTGGATAGTTGCATGCTGCAGATGGGTGGCCATGTGACAGGAGGACACATATTGATCACAAATCCAGAGATTATGCTACAAAGGTTACGTTAACTGGGATCAGGGGAAATTTAGATTAGATGTCAGGAATATATTCTTTACTGTGAGGGTGGTGAGGCACTGGAACAGGCTGCCTGGAGAAGTTGTGGATGCCCCATCCCTGGAGGTGTTCAAGGCCTGGCTGGATGGGGCTTTGAGCAGCCTGGGAGATGGGAGGTGTGGGAATTGTCTCTGCCCATGGCAGGGTGGTTGGAACTCAGTGATCTCTAAGGTCTCTTCCAATTCTAACTATTCTATGATTCTACAATTTGTACCTTTTCATTGTATGAGTACATACACATATAGTTATTGATGACTAAATATTTGAGAGGCTTTAAGTCTATCAGTAAGCAAAAGGATGGATGCTCCATTTCATTCAGTATCCACTAGGCATAATGATACAATGACTTGGTCTTCAATGAAGCTCATTTGGAATTGCCATTGTCTTAAAAGTATGGACAAATACTGGGTAGTTATAAATTTTAGTAGGAATGGTACGACTCATAGAAAAGTCCCCAGTCTTTCATGTGTGGTGATGTGAAGAGGTGGAAACTTTAAATGTAGCCAAAAATGAACTACATTGAACAAAACAAAAACAAGCAAATGCAACCTCTGCTTTAAAAAATGGGGAAATATTGATGCAGGGTTTTTTAAACGAGGAACAGCTGAGATATTTCCATTTCCTTTCCAAAACTTCGTAACTGTTCTTATGAATTAATAAGTACCCCTCACAATGTACTGTTCAGATAACTGAGGGACCAACCAGATTGTAGTCAGACATTCTTCTGGTGTTTCCTGAGGAGGTGGGATGCGGTACACTGCCAGGAAGTGTGGTTTATGAAATTCATTATCTATGGTAAATACAGATTTTGAAGATAAGCGGCACTAGCATACTTCTCAATTTTAGACTGCTTTTTGTGATTCTGCTTTTATTTTTAGTTTGTGCATTTACAGTTGATATTTTAAAAAAGTGAACATGACTAGAAAATGAACAAAATTATTTCCTAAAAGCAAAGTTAGCTTATCCGTTTTTTTGCAGTCATCTTTTCATTGCATTGTTGACTTAGGAGGCTTTTTAAATGCACTAATGGTTTGAGTGGGTTGATTTTTAAAGAAGCAACCATGTCTTCAAACATCCACATTCTGGCATGGCTGCTATTGAGGAAAAAATGCTTCTAAGAAACCCTGGTATTCTGAAAAGGAACAGATGGATATTTTTGTGTGATTATTAAACTTTGTATAGTGTCGGATGGTCTTTTTTTATAGCTAGGGAATTAGTTTTTAACACGATTGTTTAAAACAATTTCTGTAAATTGGAAAGCACTTGATTTGATTTTATTCTGAAACAGGCTCCAATACCATATTTGTTTTCCTCTGTCATAAGGCAGGTGAAGGTGCAAAATTTGATTCAATATTGGGAGTCTCCTTTGGTTTGGCAGCAACAGGGCAGCAGAAATTTGAGCCATCTTGGCTGGGTGGTGTCAATTTCTAGATAAAATTTCAAGTATAGATATTTGCATTGAAAACATGGTTCCTAATGGGAGCCTGTTGGTCTTGTTTCAGCTGTAAGGAGGATATTTTCTTCAAAAGAGTGCATGTTCACTTTAGTACCTTGAATTACTTTATCTCCTACCCGTGCCAGTTCCTTAGATCCTGTGATTTTTATACCCTTGGTCAATCAATAAAGCTTATGTTTGGCATTTCAGAAAGAAATTAGTGCAGACAATGTTTAAGAGTAGATTGGATGTGGTGTTGAGGGATATGGTGTAGGGGAGAACTTGTAGAGTAGGGCAGATGGTTGGACTCAATGATCCCAAGGGTCTCTTCCAACCTGAATGATTCTATGATTCTATGTCAGAAGGATAGAGATGTTATTTACTTAAGACATCTATTGTGGTTATCAGTGAAGCACACGCTGACCGATGTGCCACTTATGCTAATGTATTTTCCACATGCTCTTCATGTATGTGATGTACGTTCATGTACTCTGGGTAGATGGTCTGGTTGTGTGACACTTTTGGTTAGCTTTTCATATCTAGATCTCATTAATCTCCCATCCTTGATAGAGAACTCTTAATAGTCTTTTTCCATCCTGAAATATGAATTTGCCTTCAGGAACTTGATTGGGGAACTGGAAATTGTCCTATGTACACTGCTGTGATGTATAGACAAGAAGTACTATCTTTATATATATATATAAATATTAATGATTGCTCTAATTTGATACAAGAAGAAATTTCTGAGTTTGCACATCAGCAGCTGTGGAGAGGAGGTCTGGTACAGGGAGGTCTTCATGCACTACCAAAAGAACAGGGCACAAAATGTGCCTTGCATACTGAAGCTGGAAGTCATGCTGTGTATGTTGTATTTGCTCTTAATCTCAGAATGGCCAAGAGAAAAGCTAATGCTCATCTTTTGCCCATTGTTTTAAATCTCTTGGATTTTTTGCAGCGCTACCCTACCTTTCAACTTCAGAGAGTTGTGAACAGAACCGTGGCTTAGGAAATGTTTGGTTTTGCTCAGAAGAGGGTGGGATTAATTATGCTGACCTAGTTGATATCTGAATACTTGGTGAATGGGAACTGTCCTCTTGAAAATAAGTTTTCAGTCACTTACATAAGCCTAAATACATTTAGTTAGTTAGTTAGTTAGTTAAGTAACATATAATTGAAAACACAAATTCCAGTTTTTAAAATATGGGAAGCCTAGGTAATAGTTATGCCATGAATTGCCAATAATATACTTATACAAGCTTTTAGGAGAATGGTTGTTTAATTAGAGGGAGAGTTTCCATATGGGGGTTTACAAACAGAAAGAAGGAACCAGAGTATGTTAAATACTGCTGTGAGCATTGTATTTACTTCTCTTTCTCTTCAGGAGTGATTACTGATCAATATTGTCTGGACCTTCTCTTTTTTAAGGCCATTATGCTGTATTGTGTTCATGTTGATGGAAGCTTGATATCTTTCTAAAAGTTGTCTGTGCAGCTGACTGTCACTTAAGGGGCATAATCTTTCATTCCCATATAAAACTCAACTTGCTAACTCTATGGGAAAATATCAGCATCAATTATAACATGAAGTGATGCTGGAAACCTTAATAACTACGTATAGCTATAGATAGCCTTTAGCTATGTATTTGTATATTAAATTTATGTGGGTCTGTTGATCTAAAAAGAAAGAAAATTACTTTTGTTAAAAGTGTTGAAAGACAGACCACCCATTTGGCAGTGATAGCATCGTAGTGACAGTAGATACCTGACTTAAGTGTATAGAATATTATGCATGGAAAGAGGAAATGAGTTGAAATGTATAGTTTCCAACCATTAAGATTCTACATGATATATATATGAGGATCATACAGATGAGAGAAAGCTAGTTCTGCGTGTGCAGAAATGCAGAACCCAAGATGGGATGTTAATTAAAAACCCCAATCCAGCATAGCTGATATAGGCACTGTTAAAGCCCCTTTTCATCACAAACTGCCCCATGCCCATTTTTCACTGTCATGAAATTCTGGAGGAATTCAGGTACTTGCTTTGTGAACTGTGCTTCTGAGAGCACAGAATTGCCAGAGGACCTCTGGGTCGCCAAGTCAGATCCCCAACTGCTGAATGCAGCTACACATTAGATTTCTAGTTTTCAGAGACTGGCAGAGTGAGTCTTTGCCCACCACAGCAAATAATTCAGAATGCTTCCCAGTGCTACCCACTAAAGATGTCTGTTCATTTCTAGGACATGCAGGTTCCAAACATATGAAAGTAACTGGTTTTTACACTAATTCTTTGAGTTTTAGTTTATTAGGGTGGGTTAATAATCAGTGTTTTCTGAACTTAGTCTCACCATGTTTCACCTCACAGGTGACTTCAGTCTTCTTTGGAAAAAGCCAAGACTGTGTCTATGGGTGTGACTGTCCTGATCAATGTGTTGAGGGCTGTAGAAGTTGAGGCTATTGATAGGAGCAAGTTGAACTGCAGCATTACAGTTGGTGTGTTACGTGATAGGAATGGCGTTAATTGTAAAGAAAGTGGAAAACCAGCAAGGATTGTATTAGATAGTGGTGTTCAGTGTTTGGAAGAAACCCTGTAGCTCTTTTCACCGGTTTATAACACAACAGATTCTGGTCCAGTGATGCTAGCAGTTAAACAGCATCCTTTATAATTGCCAGGGCCAAAGCTGAGTAGTGAGTTCTCTGCTGTTAATGCTATTTACATCCCCCCATCCTCACTCCCTCTCCCCTCAATTAATTTTTTAATTTTTTTTAACTCTGGAGAAGTTTCAGAGAATAGACCATGACCATGACATCAGTGTTTTGTCGCTAGTTTATTAGATTAGGCATGATGACTTAATGTTGTACAATGTGGACTTGGGGGCTGGGTCTCGGTTTTGTTACAAGCTGCTGGGGAGGAAAGGTTAGGAAGACAGCTGGATGTATGGATGGGCGAGTGGTCTGCACTGCCAGCCCTCAACAGTCAGATTGCTGTTGCAGCCTGATGAGGTAAGAGCAGATGATGGTGGAGGGCAGTGGTAGACCAGAAATGGTTTCTGGCTCCTCTCCCATGGCCAGCAGCTTCAGCCTGGCCCTCTGCATCAGGCTGTGGTAGACAGCAATATGTTTGTTGCTCAAACGGTGGTGAATGCATGAATACTGCGTTCCACATTCTCCAGGGAAAGTCTGCTGAGTGGGCTGGATGGAAATGCTGGAAAGTCAAGTTTTTGGATAAGCCTGTGATGAGATTGATTTGGATATGTCTATGATTTGGCAGTGGAAGAAGTGAAAAATAGTAATTGATATGGGGTTGTGTAAAATTTATCTGATAAAATGAAGTTGATAATGTTTGTACATGAAGCCACAAGTTCAGTTGGTGGATAGAGACGTAATAGTTTTGGGTCAAGTATTTAACCTTTCAACATCCTTTTTTGTTCATGAAGTGGAATGAAGCAAAATCAAAGGGTCAGCTTTGACCTGGCTAAATGAGTAGTGTAACTGTGAATATGGAGTTGTCATTGTTTAGCTGGGTTTGCAGATAAGCTGCTGGTTCTTCACCAATCTTTTTATTAGTGACGTTGGCAAGGCCTGAAAGGATCCCTGTGGTCAGGCAGCCTGACTTCCTGGGCAATAGAGGCATTAGAACACTTCTGCATTAATTCTTTTTTGAGCTGCAACATAAAAAGAGCACTCCATGCGATTTTAAAAATTGACAGTGATGGAAAAATAATTCTTTTCCCTGCTAATAACATGCAGCAATTAGTGGAATAACAAATAAGAAAAAGAGTGATGAGAAATAGGATGGTAAGCCGAGTCTGAATAATGGCAACTCTGAAGTCAAAGTCATCCTGATAGGACACGTGAGCAACACCCATGGACATGACCTGTGCAAAATGTGGCAACTCTGAATAGAGGATGGCAGCAGATAATCATCTTGACCTAAGTTCTCAACGCAGCAGTATACCCAGAAAGTACTGATCCAGTTCTGGCTATTAAAAATTAGGTGCTCTGCCTACAAGTAGATAATATGGAGGTTGTGTCACATGTTTAGCGCTAGCGTAGCTGCTACTAGAATACCCTACTGATGTCCATGAATCAAAGTTGATGCTGACTGTGACCACTGTGACCAAAAAAGAGGCAGGGAAAGCTATAATGAACTGAGAAATATGCCCTATAGTGTACTTATTTCATTTACGGTTTCAGTGAGAAAGTTACAGGCAATTCTAGAGTCAAGATTACACTTTTTTCCTTTGAAAAATAAACTATAATTCAAAATTTAACTACTTCAGGAAAGTTGTATGGTTTGAGTTACATAGCAGGTCCCCCTTTCTAGCTCTATGAAGTACAGATTGATTTCACTTGCTGGTCAGAAGATTAGCTGTATTTCTGGGTGTGTCTGTACGGAGACCATCTGGCAAAACCATAGTTTTCACATTGTCAGATTTTGGGCTAATCTTTGCACCATACAGTACTGATGAACACTGAAGTCCCTTGAGAAAAAATCCCAGAGGGGAAAAAAAAAAAAAAAAAAAAGCCAGCGGTGGTTGAAGTTGGTTGAGCTGCAGCACTGCTTTCATGTCAGTCATGGTAACTGAGACACACTGGTGTGCTTTCTACCCTCATGAATTTGGTGTGGGATAGTCCCTTCCGCAGCACAGTCACCTACACAGAGGTTGCAGTATCACCACATTTGGCGTGACAGGTCCCACTAGTGTTTACCTTGGCAACAACCTGTGGCCTACAGTTTTTCCCCCTTATAAGGTGAACACTTTTTTTTTGAGACTTCTTTTGTATGAAGTGATACATTCTTGCAAAGACCTGGATGTAATTGAGAGTGTCTGTAAATCCAAATAATTTCTCTAGATATACTACTCTTCAATAATAAACTGTGGCAGCTGGGGGAGTGCTTTATTTATACCTGCCATGTCTTATTTCCAGTCTGAAACACCAACATGTGTGTTTGATTTCTTTAAAAGAAGTTGTATTCCCAGCTGCAGTATACAACTGCTGCAGGCCAGAAGGAAAGATACCTTTTTTGGAGCTTTTGTCATTGTCGCTCTATTGTTTGTCTATTATGGGCGCTGTTTTTGGCATGGTCTCACTAGTTGAGCACTTGCCTTGTCACCAAGTCTCTATTTGATTTTTATGTCTTTTCTTTCTAGTATGACTTCTGCTCTTTTCACACACAAAAATACAACACACACACATACACCACCCCCAACCTATACAGCCCAAAAGGAACCCAATTAAAATTGTTGTCTTTTTTCCCTTTCCCTGCCAAATTAGGTTTGATTGAGATACCCTATGGTAAAATAAAAACAAACCTTGATCTGAGATGGTGCTTTGAAGAAAATCCTGTGTACTGTCTTATGCTCTGAAATAAAGCCTTCATAATGCATTGACTTAACTATAAACTTCTAGTGACACGTCTGGATACTTTGCTTAAAAAATAGATGGTACAATGCTTAATTAGCTGATGTAGATTATTTCAAATGATTAAAAAGCAAATGAAAAGTATGCCTTGAGCAATATAAAGTTACCATTATTTTGGAAAAACAATAGTTTGAAAACAGAGTAAAAATACAAAATAAAGGCAAAAACCTAGAAATAGCAAACAAAGTCCAATTTTATTTCATGTTACGATTTTTCAATCTGAGTCTGTAAGAGAAAGAGTGAACAGTCAGTTGTTTCTAGCAATTAACTGATCTGCCTGAAGGATGATAATTAAAATGAGTCAGGCATGTTAAAGGAAACTGAATCTTTCTCTCCCTTGACTCATTTTTCTTCCATAAATTTGTTTTCAGAATGGCGTGCTTTAAAATTCTGCCAGGAATTGATATACCAGTGTATTCAGTCATAAAAATGCTGGATATAATTTCAAAGCAACTCCATGTGCAAATCCCATGTAGAGCTGAAAAATTCAGCACCTGATTCATGTTATCTGAGGTTAGAGTCTGCAATGTCTGTAGAGTAGAGAGAACCGGAGATCTCCAAGGAAGCTTGGAGGCTTGAAGGATTAGCCCATGGAAAGTGTTGTTCACCTTCTGCCTACCTTTGGAGTGCAAGTTCCTGGCTGGTGGGTGCTGGTCATCTCTGCCAACTCCAAGGACATGGGGGTAGACCTGTGCCCTGCCCTGCAGTCATACAACATATTGTTTAAAGAGGTAGTTCCATCACCTTTGGCCTGCAGGTTGGGGTCCTTGCATGGAAAATGCATAACTCATATCCACATCTCTTTGCAGGCTGGGGGACTCATGTGCATTGTGTCCTTGCCACCAGCATACTGGATTGTCCAAAGGAGAGGAGCTGGAGGATTTTCCCCTCTTATTGAAGCTCAGCTCAATAATGTTTGAGGGAACATGATTCTGTGTGTCTTTTTATCTGATGCCTGGAGTCAGGAGGGGGGAGTTACAGTTTCTGGTCCTTGTGCTTAGGAGCATGACTGGATTTAGGTGACTTCTTAGATCACAGAATCATAGAATAGTTCAGGCTGGAAGGGACCCCTAGGGTCATCTAGTCAGACCTCCCCACAGTCAGCAGGGACACCCCCAGCTAGACCAGGTTGCCCAGGGCCTCGTCAAGCCTCACCTTTAATATCTACAAGGAAGGGGCCTCAACCACCTCCCTGGGCAACCTGTTCCAGTGTTCTACCACCATCATGGTAAAGAACTTATTCCTAATATCCAATGCACATCTGCTCTCCTCCAGCTTGAAGCCATTGCCCCTGGTCCAGTGACTGTAGATCTTTGTAAACAGACCCTCCCCAGCCTTCCTGTAGGCTTCCTTCAAGCACAAGGCTGCTCTTATATCTCCCTGGAGCCTCCTCTTCTCCAGACTGAACAACCCCAGCTCCCTCAGCCTGTCCCCATAGCAAAGGTGCTCCAACTCCCTGATCACTTTTGTGGCCCTCCTCTGGACCCGCTCCATCAGGTCCATGTCCTTCCCATACTGCGGGCTCCAGACCTGCACAGAGAACTCCAGGTGAGGTCTCACCAGAGCAGAGTAAAGTGGCAGAATCCCCTCTCTGGATCTGCTGGATCTCTGGAACTGGCCTTCTGGGCTGAAGTGCGCACTGCCTGCTCATGTCCAGCTTCTCATCCATCAGCAGCCCCAAGTCCCTTTCCTCAGGGCTGCTTTCGAATACTTCATCCCCTAGTCTGTACTGATAGTGATATATATGAAATATATGAACAATACAAAATATCCAAAGAGTCTAAGGAGTATAAAGCATGACATCCATCTCATGATTTAAGCAGAATTTCAGATTGCTATCTGTGACTGGGTGTTGAAGGCAGGTGTTTGGCTTCTGGTACAGTTCTGCGTGTAAAGAGTGCCTGTATTTTGGCACCAGGGAAAGAAACTCTCCAGCTGGACAAAGAGCTGACTGCTGAGCTGTCAGTGCATGGGGCTGGCGGGCAGGCCACCTGCTGCCCCACTGTCTCCTCAGACTTGTGTTTCAGAAGCTGGCTTCCTCCTTAGACCTGTATTTCAGAATCATCACAGAATATCAGGGATTGGAAGGGACCTTGAAAGATCATCTAGTCCAATTCCCCTGCTGGAGCAAAGCTAGCCTCCCCTCACTTCTGATTTTAGGTGCCAGCATAAGCAACTTGATGTTAACTTTACATACCTAATTACCAGCTGTGTTTGAAAATTTCACTCTCAGTATCATCATAAAAGAAAAGGAATTAGGTCATGTTTGCTAGTACATTTTGGAAGTATGTTATGTGATGTATCTTCTGTTTATGACTGTGAGACATTCCTCAAAGTCAAGGCTTGATTGTTTCCAAGGAGCTGAAAACCAGTGGCTCCAGTAAGAATCAGTGGAAAGTGTACTGCTTGGCATCCCTGACTGCTCATAGATCAAAGGAAAGTAATCTTGCTTTTCTTAAGCATGCTAGGATTAAAGGTAAAATACATCTGTTTACTAGTGTATCTGTTGCTTTTGGTTTGTGCTTAAGAACATTTACTTGGAGCTGTGCCAATATATGTTAGTTTTTCTGAAAAGATTGTCAGAAATTGATTAAAAAAAGGTTTAGTTTTCTAAAATTGGTAATCCTCTTCTAAGGAAACAGAAGACTCTGCTTTCTCCTAGGTGAGAAAATGAGATCTATCCAGCACTTTACTTCAAATGTTTAATGTTTCACCAAATAGATTTTTCAGGGATTTTTTTTTCTTTTTGTAAGGTAGGATTGTAAAGACTTTAATTGAGAAAATTAGTTTAAATTAGTTTCTCGGATCATAAAGGATCATAAATACCATTCAGACCACCAGGTTTTTGGTTGATAATTAAAGCAAACCTTAAAAAAAGTTACATTATTTGTAAATGTTGCCATTTGCTATTGGCCATTGTATGTATTTCCACATCAAAGCATGTGGGCTGCAAATGATTTTTTTTTAAGGCTAACTGGCTTATACTGTCTGCAGACTGAAAATGTTAATGTTTAAACACATGGAATCAAGGAGTTAACTTCTCTTTAAGTGATTTTTCAGACTGGTTAAATATTTTGCCCGTTGAGAAGCAGTAGATTTTATCTGACCCTCTGAAGTCGGGTGGGGATTGACAGAGCTTGATCATTTATAGGCTACACTTGCTGTAAGGTGCTAATGTTCATTGGCTGAACTCTTGGGTTTAAGAGAACTAATTTTATTTCATGTTGTTGCCAGAGAAAGATTAGGTTTTTCCGGTTGTTGTTGTTGGTTTTGTTTTCTTTTGTTTTTCCAGAAAATGTTGAAAATACAGGTTAATGATGTAGTTAGTCTGTAGGCCCATAGAGCTTAGCTTGCTAGTGATGCAGATGACGGATGCAGAAATATCAATGTATTGGAAGGGAATTAATTTGATTTAAAACCAGATCTTTTGTGAATGAGTTCAAAATCTGGAATAACTTGGAGACTTTTTGGATTTATCCTGCATTTACTGAGAGCTGAAGTTCACTGTATTTAATGTGTAAGCAGTATACTGACCACATGAGGATTAATTAAAACTTATGGGCCCAGTCGTGTTTTCTCTTCAACACCTGTAATGGGAGTTTGACATGGAGAGCTAGAAAGAATCAGGTTAATTTGGCATCTGATCAGGAAAAGGAGTAGTTTTTTCTTCTTCTTTTGCAAGGACGCTGGTTGTATCCAGGAAAAGAAAAGAGAAATATTTTTCTAGGATGTCTTGCTGTGGTTGGATAGGAACAAAGATGTGGGGCTCTATTAAAACCATACAAAATGGCCTTTTCTTGAGAGTTTTTTCCCTTTTATTTGGGTTGTTGATCACCTGGAAGGAACATAACTGAAAAAATGCCTTGTGAACATGTGAGCTAAAAAATCCCACTTTTTCCAATGGGGTCTAATGCAGGCAGGTTTCAGGAAGCTCGGTGTAGTCCTCAGAGTGCCAGTCAGCTGCTCCTTGATTAGCTGTGGCTAGTGGTTTGCTCAGGACATGCTCATTGCTGAACTGAGTTCTCTTACCCTACTTGCATTGTTTTGTTATGTGCCTGTTTTTCTGTGCAGTATGACTTCATAAATTTCTGTTACTCCCAGAATTACAGGAATCTTCGTTTCTTTATCTCATATTTTACAAGAACTATTGTATTTATTTTCCAAGCTTTCAGTAAATTTGTGATAACTAGGGGCTGTTCTTGAAAGCTTGGAAATTTTTTATAAAAGGGTGGATGGGTTTGGGTTTGGGTTTGGGGTTTTTTTTGTAAAATCTCCTCCCTCTTAAGAGATGAGTTTGCCAGATCTCTTGCTTGCAAAGAAGGCTGCAAATGAAATCTTATCTAAAAAAAATCACTTTATCTAGATTGGAACAGGAGGTTTCTCCAGTGTCACAATTTACTTTGTTATCACATACAAGGATAAACGTCTGTTTTCCATAATGGCCAGCTCCTGGTGTTTCTTATCAGGAGAGAATTGGGCTTCAGAGAGTATCCACCCTTGCAGTAGTGAAGTCTGGGTATCAAATTTACCCTGATAGTAGCATTTTGGCACTCTCCTTACAGTAGGAGTATTCAGATGGTATGAGACAAATAATATTTTGGGTTTGTTTGTGGGGGTTTTTTGTAGTTTGACCACTGAAGAGCTTCTGTTGATGTTCAAAACAATGGTATATGAGCAGATTTTTTTAAGGCATTATTCCTCTAGATTTAAAAACGGCATAACAGGCACTTTATCACTTGGGGCATACTTCAAGTGATCAGATACGTTGCTTGCATATGGTCAGATAAATTAGTTTGTTAACTGGTGGATAAGTTTAGGCCCTTTAAATTTCTCTTCTTTAACAAAGCTTGTAATTCTAAACTGCTACTTCAAATGCATGTGCTATTTAGGGGATCCTGGGTGTTTGTGTAGTGGAAGTGAAAGATAGAGGTTTGTGTTTTATTTTAACATTAAGTGTCCTGAGAAAGGAATGTCATTAGCGGTTATTATTATATACTTAGTTTTTCCAGACAAATGAAGGTAAGTGGCAGGCCCTAGGTACAATATCCCATGGAAATGTTGTATTTTCTAACTAAACTGTAAAATGTGCATTTATCCCTGAAATGGGATAATTTTATGCACACATTTCTGAACTACACCCATTTGTTTGTTACTGCACAAAATACTGTGTATATGTCTGTGTTAAAATATTTAGGACACATAATGCTAGCATGCCCTCATTACTTAATTTACAGACGTTTTATTTTAATGGAATAGTGTGCTACAAACTTAACTGTTTGTTACACAGCTGTACCCTTCAGTTGATTAAAACAAATAAGCAAGGTAATAATGGTTCTAGGCAGGTCTCCTGAATCTGAAAGAGTTTCCCTTTATCTTTGACCGCAGCTGCAGAACACCTTAGCATGAGCAATTACCAAGGCCAAGTATTTGCTCACTACTGCTGTCCTAACAGATCTCTGGAATCATCAGGGAAAAAAAAAAAAAAATCGATGTGTGGGCCTGACTCCTGTCAAATGATACAAGAAAAGATATCACAGATGGGTCAAACTGGGGGTGTTTTAAAAATCCCACAGATGAACCAACCTTTTCCAGCAGTACCTGAGGGACAGCAGTCTGGAGAGCGGCCCAGTGTCTAGGTTCCCCCAGACCCCAGTGAGGACATACCCCTGCTTGCAGCAGTGTCCTGTGACCCTGTCTCTGCTATCCTCTTTCCCTCTCCCAAACTAACTCAAGAAATAGCCAGGCTTTTACATGTAGTGAGTTGTTAGGAGGACCTGTCACGTGCTAGTATACAGGAGGGAAGGAGATGGGACTGAGTGGCCAGGCACCAAGCCATGAGAAGGGGAGGCCAGGAGGGGGAAGGCTTCTGCTGTGGACCACTGGGGTGGCAAGTAACCTTCAAACTGTTTCCACTGCTCCTCAGACTGCAACCCTGGGGTTACTTTCTTGCACCAGCTGTTTTCCTGTTGGGTGCAAAAGGGGCTGCTCATCATTTTGATCAAAGGAGGTCAGTGTATCCCATACATAAGATATATGGGAGTTTCAGGAGCAGATCTCAGCTTTGGCTGCCTGTAAAGGCCATGACATGACTGAAATCATGAACCCAGCCTTGCTCTGCTTCAGATCAAAGCTTTGCAATCTGCTCCCCATCTTATTTCTACTTCCAGATAATTGGGGACAAGCACAGCAGGACACTGTCTGTCTGACACATCTAAATAAATTCTTAATGCAGAGATCCTCTTCAAAGCATTCTCCCTTTACCCTCCCCAGTGGTTATGTTTCACAGATGGAAGGAAGCCATTTTGTTTTCACGACTACTGTCGTTACTGTTTGATTCTCCCCTGGGTATCTCTTTTTCCAGGATTACAGTAGCAGTAATATTAGTTTTGGAAAGAGGAAAATAAACTGGTCTGTTCCTGGAAATCAAAGTAGTGCTTTATGCAAGAAGGAGAGCTGTGGTTCCGTGGGCCCTGTAGGTAGTACCCTAGATTGAGGAGTGACTGGGAGACCTGGCAGTGGCTATGCTAAGATCAGCATTTCCAGGTACAAGGCTAGAAAAATATTAATGGAAGACACAGTTGTTGGCAATGAGGAGTGAGTAGTATCACAGAAACAAAGCCTAGTCCTCCCTGAGACTTATCAAAATGTTAGCTGTCTTGCAGAGATACTGGGTCATTGAGTTACTCATGCAGTGACTGTGGATTATCCCTCTTCCCTGTTATCATACTGTGGGGATTGTCCACTTGCGCATCTGTTGGTCGTAGAGAACAAGTTCCCTTTGAAGGGATCTTCCCAATTCAGTTTAGGCAAAGGGGATTCAAGGTTGTGCTCCATTTACGCACTGCTCACTGAGTTGTCACACTGCACCTGCTCACACTTAGAGCAGGCCTGTGCTGGTGAGGCTGTCGATACTTGCTATGACAGCTCTAGCTACTCCTGCCCTGCACAGTGATTTACCTGTGCTAGAAGAACCAAAGTTCCCTGGCTTCCTTGAACTATCCATAGACTTCTTGGGTTTACATGAAGGAAGATGGACTGGCACTTTTGTTGTGGTTCTGGTGGGTAGAGGAGCTCTTGCAGTGGACTGGAAGTATGTAACATATAGCGAGTGAGCCCTGCTTGTGGATTTGTGATCTATCTCTTTGCACCTGGAAACTGCAAAAAATAATTCTGTTCTGCCTACCAGTGTATGAGGACACAATGGGAACTGGTGGCATTTTTTGCTCTCCCACTCACCCTTTTTTTTTTTTTTTAAAGCTGTATTTGGTAAGATTTGTTTCAATTTTACTCATTGTTTCAGTGGTCGCCCATAATGGAAGAAAAGATAGGACTGAGAGAGTGGCCCTGATATTGCTTATACCTTTCTGATGGAAGAACTCATTGCTCTTTGGTTTGTTTAACAAAACATGGAGGCTTTGCAAATGCAATTCACTAGGAGGAGTCTCCCACTGAAGACTGGGCTTCAGTCTGGGTTCATGTGGATTTAAAAGGAGTGTTTGGATGATGTGGTACATTGCTGAGCTAGGCTCCAGGAAGATGTCAACAAGTGTTGTACTGGTTTATGTAAAGTCCAGCAGTTAATACCATGTTAAACACGTGAAGCATAATTTTAATGACTTTCTGTGAGAGTTCTGGGCTAAAGTATGATTATGATATACTGATGATATTAACATATGGAAGAAAAGTATTCTTTGCAAGAATCCCAGCATTAAATGGTTCCTTAAGGTACAAATTTTATTCCAGCCTTGCAGTTTATAGATTGTGACTTCATTTCTCCCAACACTATATTAAAATGTTTTCTTGTATCTTGAGATCTGCTGCATCTCTGCTGGGAGAGTTTATTTGAATTCAAACACTTTCCTACAAAAATAAATATTTCAAAATCATGAAACCATTCCTTGTAGCTCTTATAACCACTCACTTTATTGTATTAATTTGAATACTCTTCCTCCTTCATTTTATTATTAATATTTAGTCCTTTAGGAACTTTCTGCCCTGAGCTGTTCTATAGCTTGAGGAAGGATCTAGTTGTTTATCAAGTTCTAGTTCAGTGCTGTGCACTTGTCTTTTTCAGTTACTGCAGATGTTACCAGTATATGTAATTTGGGGTGGGTGGGCAGAGGAGATGGGGAAAAGCAGAGGGAAAAGAGCAGTAAGAGGGAGGGAGTGCTTATCTACAGTGTGCTGTATGTCCACATTTGAAGACTGTTT